>VNJU01003919.1:0-366880 GCA_008042675.1 Drosophila seguyi | reverse complement strand
ACAAATATGATTTGAGGCGAATTTTGCAAGAAGAGTGAAAGAAAATCACCTCTCAACAGTGCGAACGTCTTGTGGATTCAATGCCCAAGCGTTGCTCCACTTTTCTTAAGCAGAAAGGTCATTTCACTAAATATTAAAGTAAATTTATTAAAACTATAAGGAATATTGAAAAATTTTAACTTTTTCAACCACTTTTTTCCAGGTGGCTTAAGTATGTGAGCGGGACATTTTGGAGATGTTCTCAGATTTTTTAAGTTTTACGTTAAATAAATATTCGTATAAGTTGGTTATTCTTCTATTTGAGCACTGATATATAGAGCTAATGTGACACAAAGAATTGGAGCTGTGAAATAAAAACTTTTCTTAATTTTCGATTAAATACTTGGTTGAAGTCTTGTGGCTTAAGTATATGAGCACCACTGTATATGTGTGTGTATGGATATATATCATATGGTTTATGTAGATTCTTTGTACACTTTTATCTTGTGGCGCTAATTCAAATTTTGTAATTTATTGAACTCAAGCGGTTCGTTTTGGTGGTGTATTTGTTGGTATTTCGATTATATTATACATTTTGGCTGCTTAAACGGATATAAACGAGGGCAGGTCAATGGGTGGCAAGGAATGTTTTTTAAAAACGTATTTTAAAATTTTATAAATTGCAAAATTTCGTATGTATTTTAATAGCCAGATTAAGGGGAAATGAATGGGTGTATAATCAGTAAAGAAAGCTTTTGTTGAATGTGTTTAAAATGTTTAAAATGCCAAATATTGCCTTTAAATATATAAATAAATTGTAATAGAATTATTAAAGGATAGTTGTATATCATTATCAAAATTTGCTTATGTATATAAATTAAATTAAATTAATTTTGAATATCATTTTTGTTTATAACTTGGATTTTGTCTGTAACTTTGTTAATTCCTTAATAAAAACTCAATTTTTAATCTTTAAGCAATATAATAATTCTGCTCCCACTAACCCATAAAGTTTTCCCCCAGAAGCCCTCCGACATTTCCTCTCATCATCAAAGGAATTAGCCAGGCTATTGAGTTATAAGCCAGAATTATGTGCATTGAGGCTTTATGAAACACTAGAAAAAAAGGGGGGAGCCTGCCGCTTAGCAAAACTACCGCGTAATGAGCCGCGCTAAGCTGCTCAGGCAGCGGGGCGGCCCAGAGTCGGAAAGCCGTCTCAACAAGTCGCTGCCGCCGCTGCTGGTGGCTGGCCTATGCGGCGTATACGTAATGCGGCGGCGAGGTGAATAACATTTGGCGTGCAGCGACTGAAAATGCCGCTCAATGGCGTGCCAAAACAAAAGGCTAAACTTAGCATGCATTTTTTTTTTGTCTTCTCCTATTTTTTGTTCATTTGTTTTTCGTATTTTGTATCTTCGCCGCCTCTCGCTTGGCAATGCAAATGGAAATTGAAATAGCGTAGAATCCATCCGTTGCTCTGACATTAAAGGCTCAGGTCTGGGGAATTCGCTGATGGAATAGCTCATGTCAAAAATGTTTGCATACCACAAAGTCATCGGACATTGTCGTCGAGTCGATTTGTGGATGGTCACGCGTGGGCGTAGCCTCCTCCTGCTGCTCCTCCTCCTCCCCCAGCTACTCGTTTATCAAAATTGTTCATAATTAATTAATTGGCTGCGTTCCAGATTTACAAATTGTTTGGCCCACCCGTCGTCTCAGTAGCTCCTCACTTCCTCCTCCTCCTCTTCCCCCTCTCTGACTCTGTTTTTTTTTTCTTTCTAGCCTTCTTCTTTTTTAATGCGTTTTACTGCGAAATGGAAATTGCTTTTGGATTTTAAAAGCCAAAAGCAACGGCAAAAAGTCACTTTGAAGCTCAGCCAGTAAAAAATTGGAATTAACATATGCCGAGGAAAAGAAAAATAAAAGAAGAGAATGACAGATAAAGGGAGAGAGATAGAGAGAGGGAGAGAAGAATTGGTCATTTGATTTTTATAATGCCCCCCCTCACTCCTCAAATGTTACACGTTATCTAGGGGAAAGGGGAAGGGGTCTAGAAAATACACCTGGAAAAAATAAAACTGAAGTTTTAATGTATTAAAAAAGTTACTAAGTTCTGTAACCCAAATTGTGTCTAATCAGTTATGGTTAAAGGTTTTTAAAAACTTGAACTCAAGCTTCTTTATGCGTTTTTGTGGCATTTTATTTCTTTTCTATTAAATAATAAAAACCATAAAGAGACTTATTCAAGTTAAAGGTTACAAATATAATATGCACTCATATCTTTTTAGTTTAATTCAAAAACCTTTTCCCATATCCACATACCAAAACGATAAGAATTTTACCCTTTTTAATACGCGAAATATGCTAATGGAGTAATTTTGATAATTTTTTGCCAGCTCTACAACCTTGGATTTCTTGTAGATAAGAACTTTCAGGTGTTTTGTTATTTCTTTCTGTGCATTAATAGAGTTGCGTTTGGCGCCTTTTGTTGTGGAGGCCTCATCTTTTACTTTCTTTTCTTTCGGCTTTGCTGTTGCTTTTGCGCCAAAGAATGCTTATCGGCATTTGCAACTACGAGGCGAGGCGTTGTCGTCTCGACTCGACATTGTTATGGGGCCGAGTCGGTGGTGGGTTGGGTTCGGTCTCGGAGTCGGAGTCGAAATCGGGCTGGGGCTGGTGTTGGTGCTGGTGCTTGGGGTTCTTCTTCAGAACAGATAGCAGCAACGGCCCAAAGAAGCGCCAGAGTCGCGCTGACGATGATATCATCGCGCACGGTGCTGTGCATATGCCATCAACCATCCAGACCGACCGACCAACCAAACGAAGAAGATGTCTAGGCGGGTTCAACGGAAATCCGCATAAACAACCCAACCATGCTGGAGACTCACTCACTGACCGTGTGTTTACTTTAACGTTTTAGCAAGATAAACACACAGTTTTTCTTTAAAACATTCGACTAGCTCTTATAAAATAACAAAACGAAACCAGACCGAAAAGAAACGATACGAAAGTTGATTCAACTTTTAATGCACTGCGAGCGGGACAGGACGCAAAATGCAAAAGATTTTAACGACTTTGGTTCGGGAAATTAAATTGTTTGTCTGGCAATAAGAAAATGTAAATAAATTTCATTTGCCAAAAGTAGAACAACAGTTTCAAGGATAGAAGCTATGGTTATGCTTTTGACCTTTTATCAATACGATTTCCCTTGAAACTTTCATAGAATTTATTTTTAGAGAATATTTACTGTTCAACAGCTCCAGCGATAAACTTGACATAGGCTCGTTGACTTTTAGTATCTATTATGTCAGATTTTAAGCTCATTGTTATATTGTTCTTCAAAAACATATCATGAGAAATTCTTTGATATTATTTTAACACATTTCTTCCTTTTATTTTAAAGTATTTTAAGGTTTAATAGTTAGTTGTGACAGCTTTTAATTTAATTTAATCAACGCTTTGTTTGATTAGAATTCAACTTGACATTGTCATTTTTATGCCTTCCAAATAAACCTTTACAATTTCCTTTTGTAAAACATATATTTTTCACAACATTCCATAGTTTAATATCTCTTTAATTGACTTTACTGAATGCTATCTACAGAAGATAAGAATTATGCCTTTTATTAGTACTTAACCTTTGATTCAATGTTGCTTCTAAGACTTCTCTTGCACAAACTTCTCACAAGTGTTCACTAACCCACAATATTTTTCATTTAAAGGCCTGCATTGACGATAATCTGGACATGGTGGAGTTTCTGGTTGAGCGTGGTGCCGATATCAATCGACAGGATAATGAGGGCTGGACGCCACTGCATGCCACTGCCTCATGCGGGTAAGTTTGTGATAATAGTATCAGTTAATTTCGTTTCTAAAATACATTTTAAACTTGTCTTACAGCTTTGTGAGCATAGCTCGGTATCTGGTGGAGAACGGCGCCGATGTGGCCGCTGTAAACAGCGATGGGGATCTGGCCCTGGATCTGGCCATCGATGTACAACACATGGGCATGATTGACTATATGGAGAAAATGGTGCAGGAGCTGAACATCAATGTGGAGGAGGCGCGAAAGGCAGAGGAGCAGGCTATGCTGAACGATGCCAAAAAGTGGCTACGCAGCGATGCCGCCGAGGTGGACAGGCCACATCCGAAAACGGGTGCCACAGCGCTTCATGTGGCCGCTGCAAAGGGTTATACGAAAGTGCTGAGCTTGCTTCTAGCTGGACGTGGCAATGTGGATCGCCAGGATAACGATGGCTGGACACCACTGCATGCCGCGTCGCATTGGGGCCAAAGGGAGACGGCTGAGATGCTCGTTGAATCGTTGGCCGATATGGATATTCGCAACTATGCCGGCCAGTCCTGCATCGATGTGGCCGATCGCAAAATAGTCAAATTCCTGGAAGAACTGCGTGCCAACAAGCGCAACAAGCGACGACCATCTAGTCAAATCAGGTGAGTTAGAATCCCTTTCGAATAGGTAATTGAAGCCTGAAACTAATTGAACAAATGTTTATCTAATTCAGCAGAATCTCAGATGCGATTGAAAATCATGTGGACAAGACGCCCACGAAGCTGGTGCGCGTCGAAGTGAGAACAGATGCCACAAAGGATGGTGCGTATGCCTCAATAATGACCAGTTATCGTACTTTGGCTGCATAATAAACGAAAAGCTTTCTTTGATTTCTCGCACACACACATAAACACACACGCTCTTGTGTTCGTCCTGTTTATTATCCTGATTAGGTTCTCATGCGCGCTAATCTTGTGTTGTCGGAGCATTTAATCGTCAAAACATTTGCCACTGCCACTGCCTCTCGTTCCTTTAAGTCAGTTTAATTTGCCTGCATCATCATCATCTGAATCCACGATCTTCCATCATCAGTAGCCACCCTGAAATCACTTCTCTTGTATCTCCTTCTGTCTGTGTCTATTTCTCTATTTGTGTATTGTCTTTGCTTGTAAATCATGCACACTGCAGCTGCCAGCAGCAGCAGCAGCAGTTCAAGTGATGCTGCCGAAGCTGCTCTGTCTTCGATACCCAACGCTGGCGATGATCTAAATGATGATGTTGATGATGACCTGGTGGTGGCCAGTGGCCAGAAGAATGACGAGGGTGCCGTCGAAAGCGACACAGAAGAGCTGAGCGCTTCCACGGAAAGCTCACACTCGACCAGTCTATCCGAGAGCGAAGGTAGTCGTCGTCAGTAGGCACTTGTTTTGCGTCCCAATTGAGGAGTTGTGTGTGTTCTTTGATTCCTTTCTGTGTGCTAAGCCCGCCAATAGGCCACTAACCCCTTATTTGTCCCTAGATTGCTCAATGATTTCCATTTAATTCCGGTTTGCTTGTCGCCTTTTCTTTTTCAGCTGAGAACGTCAAGCCTAATCAGCAGATCCACGCTGCCGATCATCATCCAGTCGAGGAGGAGGCGCCCTGGCGACGAAAACTGCCACGTACACCCAACGACAGTCCCACTAATAATCGTAAGTAACGAATGGAGTTTTGTGGAGTGCTTTTTAAAGTCTAGTTCTGTGACAATACTTTATTTATAAATACAATTCATTTTAAATAAGGCAGCAAGCTTGTTATCTATAGCCAAGTTCTGTTTATAAAGTGAATAATGAACGCGACTCTCTTTGTAATTCAATATTCCTAGAATATATATATGTATATTCCTCACCAGTTATGAGCGCAGACCGAGATAAGGTTCGAATGGTGAAAGTTTTATTACATTATTTCTAATTTTAAAAATGAAACTAAAGTGTAATAAATATCAAAAAGCTCTAAAAGGCACTTCAACACAAGTACTCATATTCAAATTTTGATAATTCTAATCGATTCATATCATCCTGCAGAAGTTCCTGATAGAGAGCTTAGCAGCAATAACTCGGAGACCGCCAACGATGTCATTTTGCGACGCACGCAAAGCTTTGAGAATGATCAAAAGTGAGTTGAAATTGAAACAAGTACCAACAATATTGACAGAAATGCGTGCCGCACACAAACACCAACACAATCACACACCAGCGCATCACAGATTAACCCACACATATATATATATATATAATGAATATATGTATATTTAAAGGCATATATACATATATAATCATTAATCTGCCAAATGATTTGACCCACAAATTGCACCGAAAGGTCTTGATTTATTGGTTTGCTTTTGCAGTTTGCTTTGCCCTTGTGCCACCGATTGCATTCGCTTATCAGTCATCATATACACACATTTATTTAACCATTCAGCTTTTGACGCAGTTTATTGATAACAAAACCAAAATAAAAACAAATTGTGAGGGTAACTGTTTAAATATACCCGTGTGATGTGGGGTATCTTGATCTGGGGAAAGCTCCATGATTCATGACATTCTCCGCCAGCCATAATGAGCTTTGTTTTGCCTGAATTTTTTGTATGCCATTCGCATTTGGCAAGGTGAAGCGGTTAACTGCAAAAGCAAAACCATTAAGGAAAAACAAAGTATTCTATTGATTTTAAAATTTTTTGTTTTGCTTTATTTTTTTCCAATCCCTTTTAAAATAAATCCGAAAATTGTATATCACCAACGCACCATAAAAAAAACAACAACCAACAACAATCTCATCAAAACGCTTATCCAAAATCTAACCTGCCCGCTCGCTAAACCAACCGCCTAAACTGCCCAACCTGAAATCGCCTGCACGATCGTCCAACGCCCGATAAAACGCCCGAATATATCCACATCAGATTCTATCAAAAGTACAATGAGCTGCGGGCCCGCATAAAGGCCAATTCCTGTCCCATTCTGCCGGCGAATGCGAATCCTAATGCCGCTGCTGCTAATAATAATTCCAATAACAATAATCATCTAAGTAGCAATAACAATAATAATAGCAACAATAATAACAACAACAAAAGCGCTCTGCTGTTGGGATATGCTGGCACAACAACAAGAACAAATACATCGACAACAACAACAACAAGCACATCAACAACAGCTAATACATTCAACAACACTCACTCAAACACCAACAACACAAGCACAACAACACAACAGCCAGAAACAGCAGCAGCATCGGCAACAACAAATCAATTATATAGCGTTCAAAGATCGGCCTCCCTCAAAGATAACTCAATGTATTACAGGTTTGTTTTGCATACACACATGCCAAAAAAAAGAATAAAAAACTGAACTAGATCAGATTTGAAAGGGATAATTTCAAAGGTTATTATAAGATTTTGTTTTGAATATTATTTTCCAAACTGTGTTTGATTTTCGTACTACAAAATTGTTAAAATTGTTTTCACCAACGTTCACCAACAAGATTGTGGTGAAAGGAATATTGTATTTTAATAATCTTAGACTTTATCTTTGTACCTAATAATTATCAGAATTTATGTAATAACTTAATGTTAGAAAATCATAAAGAAAATCTGATCTAGTTCAAATGTCCACGCCTACTCATAGCCGTTAACCCCAAAACCTAATTTGTTGTAACTCTAAACTCTTAACTGTGCTTTTGCTTAGCTTCTTCTCGTCTACACCTCCAGAAACCCCAACTCATTGCACCAACCAATCGTTTAACATATTTTCCTAGGCCACGCACCAATGTCGTCTGTCTACCTTCTCTTGGCTGTATTCTCTTCTGACCTCTGTATACTTAATTAATAATTTTTCATTTTATTATATTACTTTGCATCGCAGGAAATCGACTGTTACGATTGCCACGCCCACAAGTACAGCAGCTACGGCAAACACGACGGCGCTCAGTTCACCATCAACAACTGTACAGAACCCACCAATACGCAGGTGAGTCTATTTCGTATATCTAAAAAGCCAAAATGGAAATTTTTTACAAAACCTTTGTCGATCGGTATTAGCCAAGTAACTGCGAAGAATGCGACCCAGAGCAACAATGGAAGCTCGTCCACGGCCAGTGCCGCCAGCGATGCGGAGAGCTCCAAGCCACCGCCCAAGCAGTCCACGGGCAATATTATCAAGAACTTCTTCAAGTAAAGAAAAAGAGAGATTAGAGTGTTGTTTTTTATTGTTGATTCAAAAGCTAACCCCCGCTAGCCAGCAGCTGCTAACCCGATTTTTGCCCCAATAACTCCCCTGATTTGTGTAGCATGAACCAGAAAATTGGGGATCACTAAAAAAAGATTTGAAATCTACAAATATATCTCCTTATTTAGGCTTTTAAGGCTCAATACAGCTGTATTTACTGCTCTGAAATGTGTTATTAATTGAATAACCTTTGTTTTCACTTATTTTATTCTCACGTAGAACTTTTTTAAAGCAACATCTTTATGTTCTCAATTCTAGATCCTTTGTGCCGCCGGTGCGAGATGAGGAGAGTGAAACGCAGCGAAAGGCACATGCCAAGCGCGTGAGGGAAACCCGCCGATCAACTCAGGGCGTTACCCTCGACGAGATCAAGAGTGCCGAGGAGCTGGTCAAGAAGAAGAACCTAGGCATGGCCAACAACAATAATAACAACAATATCAACACCACCACCACGAACACGATCAGCAACAGCAGCGTAAGTAGTCCAGTGACCAGATATCGAATCACTATTCACAATCACAACAAAAGTCCAAAGCAAACATCCCACACTCGAGGAGGCTCTCTCTCTCTCTATCTCTCCATAGAATCATACATTAGCCCATTTGGTAGATCGTGTCCTTGACCAGATTACGCCAATTCACATACACACGATGTCCACATGCAGTTCACAAACCATTCAAAATGTTGAGCAAAAAACACACCAGATCAAAAAACCGAAAAAAAACAAATGCTTATGGTTATGGTGTCCGTCCCTCCTTATTTGTTTGATATTTCTCTATCTCTCTTTGTTTATGTGTTTTGTGTCACCCACACGCACTTTCTCATTCGTAAAAATAATCAATTGTTTATTCCATTAATAGTTTGTGCGTGTGAGTGAAAAATAGTTTACTAAAAAAACATTGATAGTAGTCTTAACTTAGCGGATATCATATGTAGCTGGACAGAATGCAAAAGGTTTGAAAATTTTTTCAAAAAAGTATGCTATAGAAAAGTACATGCTTTCAAGATCAACTTGTAAAATACAACAATTACTGAGAATATTCAACAACAAAATGTGTTCAAAAACCACATCAAAAATTTAACAATAGATCGTATATTAACTTTAAAAGTTCAACAAAAACATAGAGTATCCAACATTACAGATAAAAACAGTAGTTATAAACAATTTTAACGCAAAAATACTATATTCAACAACTACGATTATTATTATTACAATACACAACAACTACTATATTCAATCACCAAGAATGTCATAAATTTAAATTAAAAATAAACCAAATATTTATTAATAAATGTGCAACTTAAGTATTATGGTAGATCCAGTGGTTATATCACTTCAGCCGCTTCAACGGGTTGTGGAACACCCTAAGCCAGCTTTAGGGATATAATCATGGAAGCACATGCTTCAAACTTTTTACATTCTGTTGTTTTGCCCCAACAAAAAGCAGCTTCAAGCTGCTGTCATCATTTCAATCAGAGTCTCATCGATCAATCAGTGCTCCCATTTAGCGTACGTTGCTACCCCGTTTCGTTTCTTTTGATTATTCGTTTGTGATCGATCGCAATATCACACTTAACCAGCAATCAAGTTGAGTTCAAGTTCCTGCATATGCGCCTCCGCTCCGCTCCTGCCACCCCCCTTGACCCGATCGCCCGAACCGCCTCATCAATGTTCCGTAGTTGTTATAGCGTATAGCCTTGTGCTTATGATTTCCAATCATCGGCTTCAGTATCAAGCAGCATCAGCAGACCAGTGAACCACATAGCGTAATTACCATTCCAACTCGTATTTATGTTAATGTTTTTAAGTTATATCTCTTCGTACTACTTACTAGGCTCTATATAGATATATGTCTATGGAATATGTTGATGATTTGTATCATTTTGCATGTCCCATTTGCATGCGTAATCGAATCCGGGGGTCACCACCTTAAGTATCGTTATCGTTATCGTATGCAATTATGATTATTTATAAATATATAGCGAGACCCCTTTGATTTTTGGTTGAGAGCAACACACTCGCGCGTCCATCGCCCCTTAGGACAAATTGTTTTTTTATTTTTGTTCCAAACTAATATTATTAACAGAACGAAACAAGCGCCGCACCATCCAGCAGTGATCAGCGGGAGGAGACGCAACCGCCGCCGCCGCCCACCACACCACCGCCAGCGATAATTCCCACCACAACGACGGCCACCGATGAGACGGAAATCGAGGAGTTGGCGACTACCCATCCTCCGCCCTCAACTGGAAGCGACACCACAGCCAGCTTCACCCTATCCGCTCCGGCACGAAGATCCCTTTCCATGGGCGATGGCGATGCCAGTAGGGAGACGGAGGCAACGGATCAGTCAGTGGTCAGTGCCAGCTACACGATAGTTTCCAAGAGGGACAAGCTACCGGTCAGCTGTCAGGAGGAGAGTGCTGTGGAGAACACCAAACAAAAGACTGATGACACCAAGAACACCGACACAGAAGAGAGGGCAGAGGAGGAGTCGCATATTAGGCCCACAGATCTACCACTGATCCCTACATCTCCGGCCATGAAATCATCATCGACGACCAGCACGCCCGCTGCCCTTGAGAGTCCAGTGCGCTTGCGGGACAAGCGAAGCCTAACCGGGAGCCAGGACTCGGAGACGAAGTCCGATACCGCCTCGCCTGTGTCCACACATCCGGACTTTAATGCTCGCGATTCCCTTCTGAGTCTCTACGCCCGTCGTACCGTGGACAGCAGCGCGGGAGGTGGTGCTGGCGGTGGTGCAAGTGGTGCTGCTCCTTCGACGTCGTCGTCCTCGTCGGCAGCCGAGCGGCGTCCGTCTTGGCGCCTGAAATTCGATGCCGGCTCCAAGGTATGCCACCACAATACCCAACAACACAGTCCCCTAATCGAACCCGATGATAGCCTAATCCCAACTATATGACAGACTGTTTTTCGATCGGTTGCCAAGCTCAACTGAATA
This sequence comes from Drosophila seguyi, assembly GCA_008042675.1. Classification (NCBI taxonomy): domain Eukaryota; kingdom Metazoa; phylum Arthropoda; class Insecta; order Diptera; family Drosophilidae; genus Drosophila; species Drosophila seguyi. Next base: position 355,886 of record VNJU01003919.1, on the reverse strand, counting down.
AACATATATATATATCTTTTTGTTAATCTCCGAGTGTGGCATGAATTTATTTTGATTAGTGTGTGAATATTATTAATGGATTCCTCTTAAAAGTCGCAATATATACCCTTGCTTTAGCTTTGTTCAAAACTGTTTTAATTCATTATATTAATCTACATTTTTGCTAGTGGCCTTTTATTATTTAAATTTATTGTAAAGCAGAGCTCATTAGTAAAATTTCACTTTGTCTTCAAAATCTGTTCTTTTTTAACTATTATTTACGAGCTCTGGTTTAAGGCTGCAATTTCCTCTCCGGATTAACACATCATCTGTAAAATCTTTATTTAAATATAATTTCCTAGAAAATGTACTATTTAATGATTGGAACATCCCATAAATTTGATATACTAAAAGTCATCATTGTTGCTTATAGCAAGGGTAATAAACTAGGAAATTACATGTGTGGACTGCTTGTTTATTAAGTTTATTTATTCTAGTTTTTATTATCGCTTGAGCATTATTATTTTTAAGTCTTATTTTCATTTAGTTGTATTTTCCTTCACGTCTCAATTTTGCTCGTAATTTATGCTTGAATATTCTCGCTAACTAGGCAGATGCATTTGTTAAGTAAATACCCCGATCTTATAGTGTATGTATTATTTTATAGAGCCCATCAAGTATTTATTTTCAAATATTTTCATGTGTATATATTCGCATATATATTTTATCTTTCATATTCTGCTGGTAATCCGAACATTGATGTATAAATATGTACATACATGATGCAAAAAGGTGTCTTCTTATTAACCTGGCTGATTTTCATGTTTTGTAAACCATTAATTGCTGTAATATACTGCTAAAAACCTATATTAATCAATCAATAATTAAACAGTTCTACTATTTTGCATGCAATTTACAAAATAGCTTTACATTTTGGTTAAATATTTACATTTTAATACATTTACGTTCGAATGGTTCAAGGAAATACAGGGAAATGGCTTAGATTAGGTAATTGGGTTGCGGGCTCCTAACTGGATGCAGAATGGTGTCTCTGATTATTGTTAATTACCACTAAATGTTTAGTATAAACTAACTCCCGCTGCATTCGAATGATTCTTCCAGACATGACGACATAGCTTCTTGTAAGACAACAAAAAAAAAACACATTGCACACACAAGCCAAAAAAACAAACAAACAACAAAAAAAAGCCACAATTTTAAAGAGAAACATTTCAAAACATAACTTTATATACATTTTTTTAATGATGAAAAATTCATGTTCAGTTTGATTAAGATCATTAATAAATATTTATTCCCTGTAGTTTAAGCTGGAGGACATAACCAGCGGTGGAACTTATCCGCCCAACAACAGCACCATTATACCCAGTGCCCCAGCGGTGATGGCCGCCGCCAATCTGTCCACCACCACTGGTGTGCAGCGGCGCATTAGCAGCGGTCCCAATGCATGTAAGTTATCAAATTCACCTTAATTTTTGATCAATTATTAATTTTTTTTCTTTATTTTATTAGTAAATGCTTCCAATCAGTCGCTCAACTCGGTGGGTCGTCCCGTTTCCGCGCCCAGCGAGAGCACAACAAACAACAGCAGCGCTTATGTCACGCCCTCGGCTCGCAAATATGAAACTAATGCCACCTCAACGGCAGCAGCGGCAACGAATACTAACACAACCTCCAATTCAGTGTCTGCAACCAGTGCCAATCATGCAACGAACACGGCGAGCAACGCTACTTCGAACCATGACGATAAGGGTAAGGATCCGTAGAGGGGATGATAGAAGAAAGGCTTGGGAAGGCTTAAGGATAGCAGAAAATATGGATTTCCCGAGAGGATATCGATAGAAGAAAGTGCTGGACTAGGGACAGCAGAAATATGGATATAGCAAGCATTGATTTTTAACGGGAATGTTGATATAAAAATCTATATTCTGTTAGATAAATCGATTAATTATTATGTTGATATTATATCGTTAAATGTTATATGTTTCGTTATTTAAAATTTGGATTTACGATGCATATTTGCATATTTTTACTCATGATATACATTCCTAGGGCGGATCTGTTATATGAGATCGCATATCGATGTAAAATTTGAAACCTTAATTGCTAGCATATAAAATATGTCATGATATAAGTATTAAGAAGGTTTTTTTTACGTTTATGAAAGGATCACATAAAGCTTTTAAATTCTAATATGGAGTTTTCTACAACCTCAAATGGAATAATACAATGTAAAATATTATATAAGATATAAGACATTTATCCATGAGCTAATTTAAACTCATATTTTACACCCATTCCATCCACAGATAATGACAAGGAGAACGACAATCGCACACAGACCATCATCCAGAGGCGACGCAAACCGAAGCGCAGATCCACGGGTGTGGTGCACATCGATATGGATGTAAGTACTTAAATCGCTCGTCCCCACTAAGCAGAGAGATACATCATTTATGCCCCGTTTGTCACACTAAATGAGCCTTGGCCCGACCGAAAGCGGCATGCCAATTATTCTTCACACAAAACACTAATTAGTCAAAAGATTAAGAGAAATGCTAAAAATATATAATGAAATCTCTATGTGTTTTCTTTTTGCTTCGCTGCAGGAACTGGACCCCGAGCGTCAGACCGAATCCAACAACGACAACGAGGAGAAGGAGAAGGAGGTGAGTCTTTTTCTCGGAACTTGTGGCTTTCCATATGTTAACTACCAACAACAACAACAACATTAGCTAAAAGCAACAATTGAATATTTTCACACCTTTTGCCAAGTAATTAGATTTTATGGCAGCCAAGCGCAGTCGCTTATTTCCGCGCTGTGCACCTGGGATTCTCATGTTCTCCTTTGATTTTTGCCAACGTCCCACCTTGTCACAATTTTTAAAGCTCTTCGCCGCGTCCTTCAAAGTAGCTGCTCCTCCTCACCCACCTGTCCCGTCTGTTCCAATTAGCGGAGTGACCTAAAACACAAAAAAAAAATAAACCAAAATTATGATTTGCCATTTGCGCCGAAACACTGAGCCACGTGGCATTGTGTGCGGGATTTTAAGTGTAAGTGCAAGGCAACTGCACAAATCCTTTCATGGCCGAGGTCAGAACTATTAGTGCGCGACCAATTTGCGTCCAAAGAAATCACGGGAAAGAGAACCTGTTAACAATTTATCTGCGCGAGTGTCAGACCGCCGGTGTCGCCTATTATTAAAAACTGACACAATTTCTGAGTGCATCTTGTCATTAACGAGCGCGCTGCTCGGGCTCTGCTTGTTTCTTGAACAAATTATTAATTGTTTTGCACATTGGACAATTGAAGAAGCAGCTTAATTCTTATAGCTAATGCTTATGGCATTAATTAATGTTATTTTTAATATTTTAGAAAGTATTGTTTGGTGGTTGTTAAAGGGTCTGTTAGCTCTGCTTGTGTCTTAAACCGATTATTAATTGTTTTGCACTTTGGACAATTGAGGAAGCAAACTATGCTAAGTCCGTGTTGCTTGCTTATGGCATCAATTAATGTATATTTTATTATTTTAGAAAATATTTTTTCGAAGGCTTTTAAAGGGTTCATTAGGGCAAAGAAAGTTTAAAAAATGTTAAGCTTAAGAATGAATTTTGTGATTAAACTCGTAAAGGCTTTTACTTTTGTTGTTTATAAATTGTATAGCTAAAGAGTAAAGGCAGAAAATAATTCTTTTGAATATTCTTCAATGTTAAACAGCTTACATTTTCTTTGGAATATTTACGGCGTAATTCAGACAGTAATATATATAGAGACTGTAAATTTAATTGCTCAATTACTTGAATGAAATTGTGCAGAAATTATATGAGGGATATATGCAAGTTCTCCCTCGAAATGCTTTTAAATCTGAATGGAAAATAAATGATTAAAAAGTATATGAAGAGCCTGGTTCCCCCTAGAGTTTCTTACTTTGCTATTTATGGCTTCACATTTTCCAAGAAGCCTTAAGTAATATGCACTTTCGGCCACTTTCCCCCAAACCCATCCATCTAACGATAGCTGGCAGCATCTGCCCATCTGCCATTGCTGACTGTGTGTCACGATCTTTGATTGACGATGTCAACTGTTTTTGGCTCAGAGCAATTGTAAATTTCTTTGCATTTGCATCCGAGGAAATCACTTTCACAATCGCCGCTTCTAGACCAGACCAGACAGCTTGTGGTCTACAACAAATTGGTCAATTACAGAGGCACGACCCACAACTAGAAGGAACGCAACACAAAGGCAATCTAAAGAACCGAATGAAACATATTACGAAAGGCAGCAGGCGGCACACGTACGTTGAACTTAGTTTTTGGCTAAATTTACAACGGTTTGCATATGGCATTCGCTTCCTCATTCTCTCTTCCTGCGGCCAAAAAGAAGGATCGTCATGCGGTATTTATAGCCAGGCAAAAATGCATCCATCGAAAGTGGTCAAAGGGGGGCTGACTGGCTGCTTAGCCGCCTCTGTCCCAGTTATGAAGGGGGCAGAGGAGGCAGAAACTCCCCAAATTGGTTTCTCCTGTCGCGTACACTTTGCTTTAAATTTAGACAGAACTGAAATAGTTTTTCCTATGCTGGGGCTCTCTCTCTATTTTCTTCTTTATACCCAGTAGTAGGGTGGGGTAAGGGTATATCGGTTGGGGAATAACATGGGTGCTATAAATGGGAAGAGTGTGCTTAAGGGATCGTAATTGTAACTAGTTTTTAGCTTTAATTGTAAATATAAATATTCTTTAATTAGGGAGAACCTTTCTGTTAATTCGTATATAATATTTTTAATATTATTTACCAACTTGGCTTTAACTTCTGCATGCATTTTTGAAAGCATTTTTCGATTTGTCGATTACAATCACGAAAAACTCACAACAATTCAATGCTAAAAAATAAAATCTCCTTTATGCTATCCCCCTAAAGTAGGCCATACATTTTACCTGCACAAAACCAGGTACTCTATGGTCGTAACCCTCGTTCGCTCTCCTTTTTGGCTGCATTCTTGTGTCAATGACTGCTTCGCCTTTTGGCCCAGTTTGCTGCGGCATGTGCTCTCTTTTCGCAACATGCTCTCCCCGATGCTTGTTCTGATGACCCCAGCATAGTTAACAGTTTTGCGTCTCGGACATTGGGCCAAATACGTGTGCGATATACTAAATTTAGACCGGGGGCCCCCCATCAGCCAGGTGAAAACTCGCACAGCTTCAAATTCTGTGTGCGCAATTTCAAGTGAAAATTCGGCTAACGTACCTTCCGCCTTTCCCCTTCACTCTTGGTTTTTTTCATATCTCAGTTTATAATAATATTCCCGATTATTTGTGTTGTTATTTTTCCGGCTTTTCGTCTCTTTGTCGAACTCTTAATTTGGATTTTCGCTCTCTTTGGGTCCGCTGCTCTAGCTCTTTTGTGTTTATTTCGGATCGCATTCGTTCGCTTTCAAATAAAACATTTCAAATCGCCAGCTAGCAGCACAGTTGAGTTTTGTGCCCCAAGCACAGCGGATCATCTCAGTAAAATTCAGATCAATTCAGTTCAGAGATCATCAACTAATCCAAGTCAATCCCAAGAAATTCAATCTATACTTTAATGTAAATTCCAATTAAAAGACAGAATTTAATACGTCGTCAAGTGCAACGAGAGCTAACCACAGAGACCTGTCGAACGTGTCAAAGAGTTGTTGGAAAAAGATAAAAAAAATATATAAAAGCCTAGATCAGTTTACCCCCGGGATGAGGCAGATCTGTGGCAGGGGAGAGGAGGGGATTTTCCAAGCCTGAGTTTTCGAAAACAAGTTGATGGAATCGCAACGCGTTTCCATTTTCGGCACAAACTGCGCATAATTTTTGGACAGTTCAAGTTGATGCTTCTCTACCAGCTCCTCAGGTGGCTTCAGCATATATGGTCAACTATTTTGATAAGTTTTTAATTTGATTTCGTGAACGTGCTTAATTTATTGAGGTTTTTTTTTTGCCTCCAGTTTTAAAATGTTAAAGTTTAAAAAGCAAACTTGAAAATGTAAGATTTTAAGATGGAAGAAAAGAAGAAGTTGTATTCCATATTCTTTTATTCCTTCTTAAAAATTTTAACAAATACTCACTTAAAAATATATTTCCTTTAAATAATTTCTCCTTCTAAGATTATTTCCCAAATTTATTTGCATTTCCTAATCCATTTTATGGCTGCCTTTTCGACCCATTCAGTTCATTTATCTTCCTGCCATGACACAACACAAAAAAGTATATTTAAAAGATTCGTTTTTTTATGCCAACATTTAGCCAAGTTAAATGTTTGAATTACCAGACAATGAAGCCATAAGAACAAGGCATAAGTGTGTGGGGAAAAATCATTTCAAAAGGCCAAACATTAAAGCTGTTGGGGGAAAAAAACTGCCGCTTCATTCATGGGCGCTTGTCGCGTCGTCCTATAGATAGAAGCACATATTATTTAAGGCAGCAGATACATAAAACAATTCTAGTAGGAAACAGAGAAGCGGGCTTCGTCATAAATTATATGCATTGGAGAAATGCTTGGGAGAGGAAAAGCGTTTTTCACCCCGCAGATAATGTTTGTTGTTTGTATCCGCGTGGGCGGAGGATGAGGCTAACAAAAATTGAGGATGAGGATGAGGAGGAGCATCAACTCTTAGTGAAAACAAATAAATAGCAGAGCAGGCGGCCGGCTAGTATAGTTTTCGGAACCATATATCACCGCTTTGTATGTGTTTTCAATTCGATCAAGAGCATCGGCCAGTTGGGGGTACGAAAAGCGCAAAGGAAAATTGTCAAAATTTATGCCTTGACGTCATTTTCCCCTCAAGCGGTTTCCCAGCTGCACGGCACAGGGCGAACCACATGTCAATATTGCGCGTTTTCCATATTGAAAGATCAGATCCGTTTCGTATATAGAAAATATACACACAAACAAGCACACATTCAAGAGTTGTTTGTTTTTCCTTTTTTTTTGTTTATGCCAAATTCATGAACATTTCGTGTGTTCGCTTTGATTTTAATTGTAATTGCCTTTTGTTTGGCTTCTATAAATGGAACACAAATCGATCAGAATCGAAGTTGAAATGCCCTTCAATTGCGCGGATCATCCCCCAGGGGTCCAGTCTCGCGTCTCGTTTCTTTTAATTGGATCATTATGAAATTCGAAATTCAATTAAAGTTCAAAGAGGCTTTCAAAAGAGACAGCTGTCTGTCTATTTGAGAGTTTTGTGGTTTTAAATAGAGCCATTTCAAAGGCTAAATGCGAATGGAAATGAGTTCTTTAAGCTGCTAACATTTAAAGCGAATTGTTCTCATAATTCCCAAGTTCGATTTAAGTATTAACTCAGGATCAGTTAGTAAAGTAGCAAAGGGTTTTTGTACTTAGTTGCAGTTTAATTTATAAATTTAATCAGCAAGAAGCTCATCAAAAGATTCCAACAATTCTCAAGTATAAAATCCAAGTAGCAAACCTCTGTCTAAATGGAAAATCCCCTCTCTGAAAGAAAGAGTATGCAATTTATGTATGCCTTTTCGAATATTCAAACGTAATTGCACTTTGGCATCGACGATTGATATACGAACTGCCAAGGGAGATCGCCGAGAGCTAATGTGTGGGGGCCTCTCACTTTCTTATAGCAAACCCCGTCAGAGCGAGATGTCCTTTCGCTCGAGATCAAGAACCCAGGCACCGCTGGCCAGTCGCCGGCGTTCCCTGTCCTCCAGTTCGCGCATGGCTCCCTCGAGCACTTCATCGGGTGCCTACAACTATAATGGAAGCAGCTACAATGGATCCGGCAGCAGCTCGGGCCGGCCACTGAGCACTGGCTACTTTCCCAGCAGTGGCGGTGGCGTCTCCTCCAGCTACCAGAGCCCCTACGCCAGTGTGTACAGCTCCAGGGAGAGTTTGTATGGCGGCGGAGGAGCCAGTGGTGGACGCAGTGCCTATGGTAATCGCTACGAATACGGGGCAGCCAAGTATCATCACAACCATCATCATCATCATCACCAGCAGCAGCAGCCGTTCACCACCAGCCACCACTATTTGAGCCAACATTCCCAGCCATCGACGGCCGTAACCTCATCCGCCTCTGCCTCAGCCTCAGCCTCCTCAGTTTCAACCTCAGCCTCTTCCTCATGCCATGCCATGCCATCATCCGCAACAGCTTCTATAGCTTGCAATGCCGCAATGCCAGCAGCAACTAAAACGCAAACGCACCATGGCAATCGCTACTGTCTGCAGCTGCAGCCCACCGCCTCACCGGGTTACCACTATAGCCACCTGTCGGTGGGCAAGCATATCTCGTCGGCTCACAGTAGTTATGGCCCGTCTAAAGCCTCTGCTCTCTCCTCCTCTCTGTCCACCGTCTCCTCGTCGTCGTCCTCGTCCACCTCTGGTCCCTCGACTGGCACAGGCAGCGGCAGCGGTGGCTACGAGAGTTCCAGATACAATCCCAGTTCGTATTCCTCGGCGGGCTCCTCGCCGTACTCGGCAGCCAGCGATCGCTATGTCAGTCCCTATTCGAGCATCTACGATAATGGTGTGACGACAGCCTCGCTCAGCTTCAAGTCGCCGGGCCTGAGCTCCTCCAACTCCTTCAAGGGCTCTCGTTTGCTGAAGACCAAATCCCTGTCCGCCTCGAATAGCAGCCTCAATGCAGGAGCCTACGGCAGCAGTACACCCTCGACCAGTGCCGGAGCAACGGTGGCCGCCATTGCAGCCACAAGGAGTAATTCGCTGCGGGAGCAGGAGCGCAAGTCAAGGAATCGTTCGCGATCGAAGAGTGCGGCACAGCGGTCGATAAGTGCATCATCGGAGAAGAGTGAGGGATATGAAGTAAGCAGGTGTTTCTTATGCTTGGTTTTATTTTCTTTACTATTGTTTTGGCCATGTTGTTGTTGTTGGTATAAGAATAAGCTATAATATTTCAGATTTTCTATAAAAATCTTCTTAAATTAATATCAAATCTTTCACAGAGTGGCAGCGAGCGGACATCCCGCTCCCGACTTGGCAGCACAGCGAGCACTGCCACCACAAGTGAGTCCAAGAGCGACAAGGCAGAGAACGGCGATGGCATTGACTACAAGGCGCTCTGGGAAGCGGCCAAGTGAGTACTAAGTTGTCCCTTATATATCCCAATTGATAACATTTCCTATTCCACACAGATTGGAGAACGATAAGCTAAAGCAGATGCTCAAGCAGAAGGACGATGAAGTTGTGCAAACGCGTGCTACGCTCGAGCGTTTCGCCAATGCCGTAAGTACAAAGACACGCCCCTAACACGCCCACGCCCACATTCACGCCCACTAAGCAAGAAATATATGATAGACAAACGGCAGTAACAAACAACAACAACACGAAACACAATAAACTTAGTAGAAGGCTGCCTACTAAAATGTATAACTTGATCACACAAATAATACTCTAGCTGCCTCTTTTTCCCTCTCATGTGAAGCTTACTGCTCGCGCTCTCTTTCGCTCTCTATATATACCTATATATATCTTTATTCGATCTCTTGAAACCACCACAACACAACTGAACAAGAAAACAACTGAATACAGAAAAGAAAAAACGCAGTACAAGACACTGTAAACAAATCCCAAAATGCAAAACAAATTCTTGTTTCATTTCACATATTCGCAGACAACGAAAAATTCACTATCTGAACTTGAGAAACGCGAAAGAAGAGCTATGGAACGCAAGCTTTCCGAGTTGGAAGAAGAGCTCAAGGTAATTACAAAGTGTCCTTAACGCCGCTGTTTGCAGGACTCGAAATTGATTGCTTTCGTTTGGTTCCCCTTTCTTCCCCTTTTTATGATTTTGTGAAACCCCTGACGCATGCAAACTACATTTGAAATTGACATTTCTCCTGTTTTAAGTTTTATTTTATTAATTAACTATTTTTGATTTGATTTAAGCAAAATGATTAATTCGATTTGAGATGTTTCCTGTTCTGTTCTGTTTATTTATAATCCTCTGATCTCCCTGAACGAACGCGTTTCTTTGCACTGAGTTGGAGCGACGAATCTGCTTATTATCTTCAAATACATATATTGCTTTTACCTCTTTGGCCAGATGCTGCGCTTTTTACACATTATAGAAGAACACCTAGTTGCCAACTAGCTAGCTGTCTTTGGTGTGTGTTTGAATGCGAGATGTGGCACTGTGTTGCAGAAACCTCATTTGATTTGAAATTGATTTGCCGAAAAAGACCCCCCCTGTGTATATAGTCTATATATCATTTCCAATTTGTGCCTTTCTCCGCTGTACAGTGAAGCGATCTTGCTTGATTTTTCTTCCCTTTTGCCTTTAATTTATTTATGCCCAAATATCCAAATGTTGTCATCAGATCATCATCTCATGCTTGGTTCTGTGTGTTTGCCTTCCTCTTGGTTTTTTCATCTCGCACCACCTCAACAATGACACACAACAGGAATAACGACAGACATCAGACATTAACTCAGACATGTTCTCATTCAAAAAGGCATCTCTTCAGACCATTATGTTTCTCTGTCATCACCTGATACGATCATCATCATCATCATCATCTTGCTCTATCCATCTCTCATTGTCAAATTGTCAACCCTTTTGAGTTTTCGTCACTGTTTCCCATGCGTGTTTATACGTTTATCGTTATACTCACTTAAATTGTTACAGATTTAAACAAAGAATATTTAAAAACCAAAGCGCTCTCATTCCAATACGCTCACTCAAATTTGTTTTTCTTTTCTCTCTCTCTTCCCACGCGCCTCATCGATCGAACAAACAATCGAACTGTCGAAATAATCGACTATCGTTATCGCTAATCGCTCAAATATTTGATTTTCTTGCGTCGCCGCTGTGCTATTTTGTTATCACTTGCTGCGTCCTTATTTTTTTTTTATTGTGTGATTTTTAGCTGTTGCAGAAGCTAAAGACTGAGAACGACCGTCTGCGTGCCGAGAATCGGGCCCTCACACGGGTCGTCTCCAAGCTGACCACCTCGGCTCAGAGTCAGCTGGCCAAGACCAAATAGGCGCAGATCAGAAAGCATTTAGATTGCCCCAGCACCAGCACCCAAAAATACCAAAAACCAATTAATAATACTCAATATGAAAAACCCACAATATCTGAAAATCTCACCTTCCCTTTGCTCACGCGCACAATGTCGCGAATATTGTTTCTATATATGATATATATTTAATACACCTTGATGTCGTTGTTATAAATAAATATAAAAAAGATATATAAGCAGTCAGGATTGCCGCAGAAAATGCAAATGGCGCTTAGAAGTATTCTATAAATATGAACACAGGAACTTTGCTATCACTGCATACTTTTTGGCGTAGTTTTAGGTGATTTCAATTTTTGTGGCACTATTAAATATACACAACTCATTTGCGAGTAACAACAATAACTAAATGTATCTTAGATAAATTAGGTTCACATTGAGATGAGATCATTGGTAATATTTAAAGGCATAAAACATTACAAAACTACAACTCCCTAGGAGGTTATATTCTGCCCTTTTGATATACAAAAAAAACTTCACTTGTAGGAAATTATTTAAATAGTAAAATATTTGTTATTTTGGTTACACATATTTATACGGCTTGCGAATTTATCAAATACTTATATCATAATAAGGGAACTACTTTTCAAATCAAAACTAAGCTCATACACTCGAATCAAAAAGAATAAAGCTCATCGAAACCAACGAGATCAATCATCAAAGCCCCACCATAAATAAAGAAAATAAAGATGTAATACAAGAAAACAGCATCAGCAAATCCCAAGGATCGATCAGCTATATATATAATCGAAACAGCGAAGAGAGCGAAGAAGTGGTCTGGTTGGTGTGATGCTGGAAACTTAATGGTAAATGTGCCCCGCCACTGACACTGACTTGAAACCTGCGCCTTCCCAAATATTATGAGCTTCTGGCTGTTGTTTTGTTGTTTATACACATATATCACCTAAAGGAATATAATAAAATATATATTATATAGCTATAACTGTATCCAAGGAGTGTTTCAAAGTACTGTATCGAATTACAAATTTGTTAAATTATAAATAAATGCTTTAGTTTTGGGAAATTCTATTCTGTTTGATTTTTTAATAAATAAAGTAAAGCTAAAGGAGTGCCATAATGAAGAATTAAATTAATTAGGAGTTTTCTAATAAAGTGTACTACAAATATCGTCAGAAAATTTAGATTTCCGTGCTTTAATCCTAAATTTTCCTGGATTATATATAATTAAATATGATATCACATTGGTTCAGTTTCTTGAAGCACTCCAATTGTACATATTCATAAACAAAATATACTTACTTAATACTCTACTATTTTAATAATGTCTATTAAATATATACTATGGATTTATACCCTCTTGTTGTTACATATTGTTACACGTTTTATCTGCAATTTCGTTTATCCTTTTTGTGTGTTGTACTCGACTCTCAACACCAACGACCATCGATCTTGAGTTATATTATGAAATAAACATAAACTTTTGCCCATTGTCGTTCTTAATTCAACTTACTGCTGTTTATTGTTGCCATACTCCCCGCTGGGTGGGTGTGGTATTATCAGAGTACCAGGACACGTGCATACGAATCCAAATTCATGAGATCCATTCTACATTACCTGATATATATGATTGGATATATGGCTTATCACAGCACAAGAGACACGAATCGAAGGCAGTTCCCCAAAGTCATACCATATTTCGAGTGTAGTGCATGTTATACGATATTAGGGCTGTCCCAGATGATTTCTGTTTTGTTTTTCCTTCCCTCCCCTTAGGCAGTTACTAATTGTTTGTTGTTGTTTCCATTGTTGTGTTGTTGCTGCTGAGGCATCCCCGAAAATAATACAAAAATAAAGAAGAAAATTAACTAAGCATGCCTGCCCCCCTAATCACCCAACATAATTGTATAAGTGTTCGATTTTCTCTGTATAATTTAACTAATTTATTTTTTACTTCCATCACTTTGACGACGCCCTTTAACACACAATCATCACACAGCAACTCGATGCCTACAAGTCGGATAATCATCGCCTGAAGGAGGAGAACGCCGCGTTGATTAGAGTAATTAGCAAATTAAGTAAATGAAATTATGTTTTACTTTCACAGTGTATATGTATGTCTGAGAACCTATATCATCATCGAGAAACAACAATTTTACTTTATTAACCAGCTAAAAAGAGAAGGCTGAAAAAGAAAGAGCTGTAGGGAGCGCATGTTAAGGCGAGAGGAAATTTCAAAATTTGTTTATTATTTTGTGTTAGGCATTTAAGCATTAGGTGAAACCATGTTTCAAATATCGTTGAGAATTGTTTCGTTCGTTTTATAATATAAAGAAAACAACAGCAAAAACAAAGGAAGTAAATAAAATCTTATGTATTTGGTCAAATTTTATATACGGAGAATAGAGCAAATTATAAAGTTATAAAAATAAACTTACACAAATCAAGCTTAACTATATTTACATACACACATTATGATCCCCGAGAACCCGAGGATCGAAAGAAAACCTTACATACAAAACTGAGAACATATTCATCAAATGAGCCCTAGTTACAGATTAGTTTAACTACATACTACATGCATATACATTTATATATACACGTACGTATATAAATATATATATATATATTTTTTCATATATAAATTATATATACACATTACATACTATATATCGAATCATAAGTTCAACATTTCAATGTGTAATATCACCGTCAAGAAGGATCCAGGCGAAGTTCCGAAGCCACCAGCCCACGCGTCACCTTACCAAGTGTAATAATCATAATTACCCATCCAATATCGTACTATTGTGTTTAATCGTGCTGCAGATATCGGTGAAGCCATCCCCAAATCCGAGGAGTCATCCTCCATGGCGCTCTTCTCTAGATACTTACGTATAAATCCGGATGCGTTTCACCGATGAGGATGCATTATTATTTTTATTATCAGAGCGTACATTTAACATTAAGCAGACACTTTTAGTTCTCTCCTCTTCGTCACTTTTGAAACGTATTATATACCATATTCGACCTTCGCTTAAAACGAAACAAATGATCATACGCATACATATATCTGTTATTTATTAAATTCGCTTAAGAGATATTTTGTGTTACTCGTAAATGGAAACGATAATCAAGCAAGAAAACAAAAACAAACATTAAAGAACGTGAATTGTGTAATATGTAAAATTGTGTGAGAAAATATTTAAGAAAAATTTGATTCAAATACGAAACTTAATAAATGTGATCGCAAGCAAGCTGGCACGTGTGTCTCTTATTTTGGCTTTCGGGTTGACGACTAACTATAAAGAATGACTCCGGAGCGTTTCTCAGAAGATAGCCAACTGTCAATATCTTTATCTCTCATTCATTCAAGGTTTTCTTTATGGATTTATTGGTTTATAGGCCACATTCAACAACATTGTTAATTATTATTCCACCGATAAGATCTAAGTAAGAAGGCAAAAAGCTTTTGCGGAACCTTGCGGTACAAAAGAATATTCGTTTACAATTTAGATATATATTTTAAAAGAAATTAAATAAAAATAAAACCATTAAAAAGTAAAAGATATCTTTTTTGGGTATGACACAGAAGCAAACAGTTGTCATTTGCATATGTTTACACTTTTTTAATGTGCTTATTATATTTTCTAAATTTCGTTAAATATCTTACCCTAATTTTGTACAAATGTAATAGGTATCTAAAGGCTTTCTTTGGGACAGACTAAATATTTGTATTATCCACTATTTTATGCTGCCTTTAAAAAAAAGCTTAAATATTTCCTTATGATATCAAATTTATGACTGATGATACAAGATCTGATAAAGAGCACTAGATCACCTGATGCATCGAAATGCACTTTATGGAGGAAGCTTTGGCTACAGCTCTCAGCTATATAAGAAGGCAACGGCCCATTGCAGTTAGTTAATACTTTTGCTTGCAGCTTTAACGTAGCCTCTAAGATGCAGGTGTTCCTTGCAATTTTTCTCATAGTTGCTTATGGCACCGTAGCCTTAGTATCCGCTCAGGAATGTCAAGAGTGCCTAAAAAATAATGATGTTTACTGTCTTAACCAGACCTCATATCAATATTGCATGAGTAAGTTGAGGAGAGATACGTAAACCCTAGGACTTAAGGCTACAGCAACTACTTACAGAAGAAAAACCCTTTGGCGATGTGGAGCATTGTCCTGAGGGCACCGTTTGCACCAATGATTTGGATATTTGTGTGGAGAATCCTGATGGAACTACTACTAAGGATGTTTGTGGCAAGGACTCCACATGTCAATCTTGTGCCACAAGTCCAAAGTACACTTGTGTCAGCAGTACTCAATTTGCCAGATGCAAGGGCACGACGGTGATTACTTCTAATATCTACAGCTGCGCGGAGGATGAAGTTTGCTACCAAGAAGGCTTGGAGGCTTACCAAACCATTTGTATACCCACTTGTGTCCTTGATTATGTAGGTATCTTTGCCATTTATTTGAACTACTTTAATTTTCTATTTAATTTTTTATTTTAATATCAGCTTGATGTAAAACCCTCTTGTACCAACGATGACTTCACGACAAGCACAACTACTGCAGCTCCGCCCACAACGCCTAGCGTAGCCGAGGAACAGAAAATATGCGAGGCGGCAGCTTCAGGAACCACAGCTTCTACAACAGATCCAACATCTAACGAAGCCTCATCCACCGAAAGCACAACCACCACAGCTAGCACTGTCACTAGATTTTTCTACACTATAAACACAGGAGATAAAACCTGCAGCACTTATCTGTATTGCCAAAAGGGACCTAAAGACACCGAATGGGCTACAGTTTTCCTGACATGTTCCGCACCCAGGCCATACTTTGATTCCACCACCAAGGGTTGTGTGGCAACCAAACCTGCTGATTGCTCTTAAAATTGTTATCATCTTTTGATTTGCCAGGGCAAAAATGATTTGTTTTATTTGAAACTGTTGACAGAATTATTTGTTTTATTTGAAACTGTTGAATTTATTTTTATTAAAGGATTTAAATATAACTTCCAAAATATCAAAAACTTACAACGCAGTGAAGGAGTCATTTCCGAAATAAAGTTTTTCAAATTAATTTCTTTTTTTGTTAACAAATTATGAAGTGAACGGGGCTTAAAGAAAAGAATAATCAGGAAGCAAAAAAAGATACTGTATCTGAAAAATGTGGACTTAAGACATTCTTATTAAATTTTATATATAATAAGAATTATATAATTTGTAAATTTAATAATAACCTAATGAGATAATGTTTATAAAAAGCACTACAATGCAAGCTTCCCAAAGGTTATGTCATACTAATTCTCAACACCCGCAGATATACATTCATAGACAGATATTTGGATATTAACCTTCAAAAGGCAGGGAACATAGGCACGAGGCATATCTCTATTTTTAAACCATAGTTGAAGGAATTCAAGTCTTTTATATTTTCATACTACCAAAAGACTTGTTTATAACTATATGGCACATTTTTGGCAGGCGAAGACAACCCCAAATCAGATAAGTAAGATTATCAACTAATATACCCATAAACAACTGAAGGTTTTCGCCGAAAATGATTTCAGCAAAGAAAATCTCTCCGCTATATAAGACAGCTGATAGCAGCTAGAGATCATATCAGTTTATAATTTGGTTCAGACAACACCACCCACTTGAGCTTCACAGGAACATGAAAAGGATAATTGCGACCGTAGCCATTGTGGCTTCTCTTCTAGCCCTTGTGGGCGCCCAGACCTGTCAGGAGTGCCAGGCGGCCAACGATGTCTACTGTCACAACCAGACCTCCTATCAGAATTGCATGAGTGAGTCCAGGAAACAATATTTTATAGAAATATTACCATCTTATTAAATCAAATTTGCACTCTCTAACCCCAGAAAATGCTGCCTTTGGGGACATTGAGAACTGTCCCACGGGCACCGTTTGCTCTAACTCCGCGGATGTCTGTGTGGAAAGTTCCCAGGTGGATGGCTCTACTGTCCTGGACGTATGTGGCACCTCGGCAGACTGTGAATCGTGCAACTCAAACAACAAGTACACCTGTGTCAGCCAAACTCAGTTTGCTCGGTGTTCCTCAAGTGGAGTCGTCTCAAGCTCCAGTGTGTTCAGTTGCGATGAGGGCGAGATTTGTATCTTGCAAGGATTAACCACATTCAACAACATATGTGTTCCCTCTTGTGCCGCTGACTTTGTATGTCCTCTCGGGCGATTCCATTGATCAGAACTAATTGTTTTTTCCGCCCTTAGGTGGGAATGACGTCTACCTGTAGCAACAGTGTATACCAGCCGAGCGGCACGACCACAACAGCGTCTCCGGCCACCACCCCGAGCACTTCAGTGCAAGCCACCGGATGCACCGAAGCCGCGAATGCCGACTCGAGCCTAAGTTCCGCTTCGTACTTCTTCACGGCGTACACAGCGGATGCTACCTGTCGCAGTTACCTGTATTGTCAACGAGCTACTTCCGGTTGGACTACCGTATTTCTAAACTGTTCCGGTACCAAGCCATACTTTGATCCGACCAGCGCTAGTTGTGTGGCAACCAAGCCAACTGGATGCACTTAAGTTTTTTGTAACCTATATATATATATATGTACATATATATCAGAAGATTTATATAAACCTAAGTCTTTTTACCAAAGCTTAGAAGTTCTAAACACATTAATTTAAATAAAAATATTATACCCTAAAATGTAAATTTTCAAAATAAGTCGAAATACACAAGAATATATTTTTAAAAACAAAAAATAAAAGTGTTAAACGTGCAGATGTTTTCAGCCATCAGCTGCATATTGCTTTAAAATATTTTTCAGACTTTTAATATGGAACAAATTTATCTTTAAATATATACAAGCTATTGGCCGTACTTTTAGTAATTAATTTTAATATAATTTGAATATCACCTCCAGAAAGCTTCGATAATTACTTAATGAATGCGCATTTTTTGGCTTAGATTAAATCCTGCAAACACCTTTATCACTAGAAGTACATAATTGAAAAGGTTGATGATTTCCAAAAATATATATATAATAGAAGCTATAAAAAAAATGTGCAGAGGCAAGAGCCCATGTCATTTTTCTGCAGTTTTTGTAGCCGAAAGCACTTCGTTTTAAATTGTGTCAGGAGAATAAAAGGATTCCCTCAGATATTGCTTTTTATATCATGTGGCTTGACTTTGACGGCTGCCCAGAACTGCAGCTCCGACTACGACGCCCAGCCCTCAGGTTCAACAGACCAAATGCTCGGATGCAGCCACTGCCTCGGGAGCGATAGCCAAGTTCTTTTACACGAGATACACTGACGATGCCACCTGCCGGATTTATCTGTACTGCAAACTAAGGGGAAATGATTACACTACCGTATTCCTCACGTGCAACTCACCCAAGGTATACTTTGTTTCGATCGCAGGCACAAAGCCAACTGACTGCACTTAAGTAAAGACTAACTTTATCCAGATTATAGCCACAAATATCCATGTAATCCTTGCTATCCTGCTAACTAAACATATGTATTTTCCGAGTATATATTAAAGAAGACGTAACAAATAATCAACACTCTAAGAACCTTACAAATGTTTCTCCTTGCTGTATTCCATAAAAACAAGATAACATCTAACAAATAAGGTAATAAGTGCTGAAAGACTTTTTGTGCAATAAAAGTTTGAAATGCCAAATTACGAAGAGCATGAGTCAAGCCCCGGAGAAATGGCTGTTAGCCTTCAAAATTCGGATAAAAGTACCTTTTATAAGATGTTTAGGCAATAACAAACTGCTGTCAATAGCTGATATGCCGCAGCAGTTCTTACCTTCAAAATCTTACTTTATTAGGGAGGATTTTTAACAGCGACGGAGAGCTCCAGATCTGATAAGTAATATTATCAACTAATATACCCATAAACAGCTGAAGGTTTCCGACGAAAATGATTTCTGCAAAGCGAACATCCGAGCTATATAAGAGAGCAGACAGCAGCTAGAGATCATATCAGTTTATAGTTGAGTTCAGACAACACCACCCACTTGAGTTTCAAAGGAACATGCAAAGGATATTTGCGACCGTAGCCGTTGTGGCTTCTCTTCTAGCCCTTGTGGGCGCCCAGACCTGCCAGGAGTGCCAGGCGGCCAACGATGTCTACTGTCACAACCAGACCTCCTATCAGAATTGCATGAGTGAGTCCAGAGAGAGGCACTAATTTTAATCAAATTCTATTCCCCATAGAAAACTCTTAAATATGAAGGTATTCTTCCTTAATCAAATTAATGTAAATTTGCTGCTCCTAACCCCAGAAAATGAAGCCTTTGGAGCTATCGAGAACTGTCCCACGGGCACCGTTTGCTCTAACTCCGTGGATGTCTGCGTGGAAAGCTCCCAGGTGGATGACTCCACTGTCCTGGATGTGTGTGGAACGTCGGGCGGAAATGGGGCCAAGTGTCAAGTGTGTGCGACAGACGACAAGTTCTCCTGTGTCAGCAGCACACAGTTTGCCCGGTGCTCTTCCAGCGGGAATCTAATCACCTCCACTGTGTACAGCTGCGAGGCAGATGAGGTTTGCATCATAGATTCCCTGAGTCTCTTCGGAAGTCTTTGTGTGCCCACTTGTGCCGCCGATTATGTAAGTATTCTCCATTTCACATATTAAACTTGCGATTAATCTTTGCTCCACTCTTAGGTGGGCATGGAGGCCACCTGCAGCAACAGTGTCTACCAGCCGGTCACTACAACAGCAGCGCCGGCAACCACACCCAGTGCAGATCAGAGGCAGCAGGCCTGTAGGGATGCGGAGCCCAGTTCCAGTCCCAATTACTTCTACACGCGAAACTACGATGACTCCACGTGCAACAGTTATCTGTACTGCCAGAAATCCGGCACCGACAATTGGTTGGCCATCTACATGAGCTGTGCCGCCTCGAGGCCCTTCTTCGATGTGAGCACTGGTAGCTGTGTGGTAACACGACCAGCCAGCTGCTCGGATACCACCACTTCTACCTCCACTGTATCTCCAACCGGTGCTCCTACTGATGCCCCCACTTCTGCCACGAATGCTCCAACCGATGCCACGAATGCACCAACGGATGCCACGAATGCACCAACGGATGCTCCAACGAATTATCCAACGAATGCTCCAACGAATGCTCCAACGGATGCTCCAACAAATGCTCCAACGAATGCTCCCACGAATGCTCCAACGGATGCTCCAACGAATGCTCCAACTGATGCTCCAACGAATGCTCCAACGGATGCTCCAACGAATGCTCCAACGGATGCTCCAACGAATGCTCCAACGGATGCTCCCACGAATGCTCCAACGAATGCTCCAACGGATGCTCCCACGAATGCTCCAACGGATGCACCAACGAATGCTCCAACGAATGCTCCAACGAATGCTCCAACGGATGCTCCCACGAATGCTCCAACGGATGCACCAACGAATGCTCCAACGAATGCTCCAACGGATGCACCAACGAATGCTCCAACGAATGCTCCAACGAATGCTCCCACTTCTGGCACAGATGCCCCCACAGATGCACCCACTACTGCTCCCTAAGCATATCTTAAGAATTAAACATCCAATTCTGAAATATTTGTAATCAATATAATCTCCATATAATAAATAATAACTTGGAATTAACCACAATTTTTACCCACAATAGATTCACTTCTCAAAAACATAAAGCTTATGCCGTACTAGTAGCATCCCTTTTATGATTTAAAATAAAAATCCCTCTTATACCGACAAGTACACATTTTTAATAAGCATTTAGTGAAATCATAAAAGTTAAGACTTGATTTGTTATGGCTACCTAACCTCTTAAATACATACGACTACAGTCAGGGACGCGATCTTAGGTAGTATAAATCATCAGCGAATGGAACTCATTTGCTCCTGCTTGGGGGCGATGTAGTTGGGCATTACAAATGGGGTTCTGGGAAAGCCTCGAGATGTTTAGCAATAAATATGTATATGTGCCATGAAATACCATTGGATATTGGATTATTGGCCGCTAGTGAATACGAGCGAATGTGTTTAGAACGGCTCGCGTCATAAGTATATGCTTGTATGTACAGTCATTGGTTTACGCTAAAAGTAAAAGCATTTTCGAAATAATCAAATCATATTCTCGGGACCTTGATATTGTGTGTGCATGCTGCTCTGTCGTCGAAATTAATGGGTTATGTTCTGTACATTGATGGCCGTAAACACTTGGACATCGGCGGCGCACAGTTGCACACACACGTCAGTGCGTCTAAATATACATACGGATACAAACATATGGCCCCACTCGAATATGATATTCCGACTCGCATGCCGCCGGCTGATTTATCTAGCGCACACGGCAGTTCCAAGGAGCGACGGGGCAAGGGGGAAGCCACACACATTTGAGAAATCCTATTTCATTGCTAGCAGTACGTAGTACATACACAAACACAGCTCTGGCTTACGTTCTACGAGAGATTTTACAATAAAAGTTTTCGCTTAATTATCTTAATATTTTGCCAAAGACAAAGCCCTGCCTCCTCCGGCGCCGGCTGTCATATAGCCACCATATAGCATTGGCAGCGATTGTCGCGGCAATTAAACATTAAATCAAATGAATTGCAGATGCGCCGCGGATAAGGGGGTGCAGGCGGTCCGCAGCCAGACACTGCGGCTAGTTAGTTGGTTGGCCAGCCAGCCCAGCCCATCCCAGCACGGCCCACATCTAAATGCGCAAATGGAAATTCTGGCCATTGACGACGCACGATTGGCCTGGGACACTGTACGTGGGCAGCAGCGAGTGCATAAACTGCAAGAAGAAGACACGGGAAACGGATGGAAAATGATGGATGATGTGTGGCTGCTAGCGGCTATGCCTGAATACGAACCTTTGGCGCCCGCTGTGAGGTCCCCATGTAGCCGACGCAGAAGGACTGTGTCGTGTGACTCCACATCACCTCGCCGCTGCTCTCACCCGGAGAGTAGAGCAGGGTCAGGGCCCCGGCATACAGATCCTGCTGCCGAGGCAAAAGCGGGGAGTCGAGGAACTTTTGCTTGAACGTCCGGTGAAGACTCGTCACCGAACAGTCGTTGCTGAAGGCCCCGTTGCAGATCTCTCTGGCCAGGAGCGTTTTCATCAGGTACTCACCGTTGCCGGTTGTGCAGGTAGCGACGGCCAGCTTGTCGGTATCGGTGGCCCAGCAGCCGGCTCCGTACGTGGCCGCCTGGCCCACCCTGCCGGGAACCTTGAGTAGTATGCCGCCAGAGCTGCAGCCCGCTGCAGTATTGCCGGCGCCATCAACGCACACAGCGCCCACGGTGTCCAGGGCGGCGGCTAGCTCCACCTCGGCTCCGGGCTCGGGCACTGGCATCGGCACCGGCACCGGCTCCTCCGAGGCCGCCTTGCCCGATCTGCAGTTCACCACCATATCGTATTTGCTCTTGTAGTGATTGAATTGGAACATTGCCTTCGAAGAAATCAGGACGGAGGGATCGACCATGGAGCAGCCCACCTCATCGGCATACCGTTCGGCTCCAGTGCCGGCGAGGATCATCGGGGGAATGCGCTCCAGTAGCTGTGGACTGGCCTGGGCGTCGCAGATGCGCCGGGCCAGCTGGATAGGGTTCTTTACCCGGCTGACGTTCGTGCAGGCACCAAAGTTCAGCGTGGACCCGTCCATAATAGCCGCGTCGCACTGCACGGATCCGTCCAGGCAGAGATTGGAGCCAAAGCCGGC
This sequence comes from Drosophila seguyi, assembly GCA_008042675.1. NCBI lineage: Eukaryota > Metazoa > Arthropoda > Insecta > Diptera > Drosophilidae > Drosophila > Drosophila seguyi. The sequence continues at coordinate 333,171 of VNJU01003919.1, read as the reverse complement.
GTTCGTGTAGCCGCAGTTCTCCAGCCGGACGATGGCCGCCTCGCAGGCGTCCACGGCGGAGCCGCCGTTGCGCAGTATGTCCGTAGCCCGCATGCACGCCTCCTTGATCACCCGTTGGTACTTGGTCTCGTCGATGCTGTTGCCTGCCCCTGAAAGCGGATGGCGGCCATCAATCATCTGGCCGACCGTCGGGGCGGATCCATGTATACAAACCTGTGTGCACCGCCACAAAGCCGGCCATCTCACTCTCGTTGTTTATGCTGGCGCGCTGTGCTGTTGTTGTTGGCCCAACCGAAATCCGTGCTGTGTACGGCGTAAACAAAATCTGCTACCGGAGTGCCCAGGCGGCGGCAAAGTAAAAATATATTGGGTCTTGTTGAATAATACTGGCAGTCAGAAAACGCAGGAATATACTTGTGAAATTAACTTGTATAAAATGCTATGGGATATTTTTATAAAAGCTCACAATGCAAAAAAAAAGTTAAAATTACTTTGGAAAGCATAACAGTTCTACTTTTCGAAACACCAATTATCGAAGTTAATTTATCGACTCATTTTCGATACCCCCAACATTTGGTTTTAACTGGCTTAACCGCTCTGGTCACACTGAGTGTGATTTTTGCAAATAAAATATTCGCACACAAAAGTAAGCACTTTACCAATGAAATGTGTATTTATAAGTGATTAAATACCTGTCCGAGCCAGCTCAATGCCAACGCAATCGAGTGCAAACCTCCAAAACGAGTAAAATGGAAAGAAAGTGAAGTGATTGGCCCCAACAACTGTTAGTGTGTTTGTACTTAGTGACGTGCGCTCGCTGCGCTTGCACTGCTCTGCTACTGCGCTGTCTCGACTGCAACGCAAAAACGCAACAAAAATTCGTGAATAATTTAGAATATCTAAAGAATAGCACTTATAGAGCAGCAGTAGGACACGGACAGGATGGAAAAGTTTCCGCTTAAGGGCAGCAGAGAGGCTGCCGCGGAGGGCAACAGCTACATAACCGCCTACCAGACGGTGATGAAAAAGGTACGCATCCCACATACGTGATAAGGTGGGCTTAACCCCCATCAACATCACATCACGCACAAAAACACGTCAATTGAAAAATCTTGGTTTATGCGTGAAATCATTGATAAATGTGAAATGAAATTATGTTATCTCCTAAAACAGGTTTAAATTGTTCTAAAAAAAAAGTCTAACCCTATACCTGAAATAACTAGGAAACATTTCCATTTATTTTTAAACTTGTTGAGTTTACTAATTGCTTGATAACTTACCCGGATTGTACTCACCACAGCTTACTGCCTAGCTTTAGTTTTATTTGTTCGAGCAATCACGTTATCCGGATCCACAAACATCTGGCACAAGGGGGCGGAAATGCTACAAATTATTCCGAATTCCACGAACAGATGTGTGTACATTATGCCGATCCTAATCTTATCAGTTTCAATGCATAAACAAAGCGCCCTGAAAGCCAACAGTGATCCCCAAAAGCCATATCTGATATCTGATTTGGGTTTCGTTATTTTCTCTCTTTCAGTCGAACGGCCACACGAACGGAGCAACGGGCGACGGCGACGGTACCTTCCACGACCACCCGCTGGCGCAGCACTCCAAGCTGACCACTTCGCTGACAGCGACGGCGGGCACAGACGAGGAGGATATGATCGACATCACACCGCGCTCCAGTCCCGGCGATGTGATCGGTGGCGGCGTCGGAGGTGGAGGCGGAAGCAGCAGCGGCTATCACCGGGAAACGGCCACCGAATCGGATACCGAGCGAGAGTTTGGACACTCAGGTGGCCACAGTCAGCGAACAATGCACCAGCAGTACCACCACCAGCATGTGCCAACTCACAGTGCCTTCGGCGATCCCATGGACGGTGAGTTCAGAAGTGAGAGAGCGAGAGTTCGAGATCCCATTGCGCAAAGCGTCTGTCTGCGGTGTTAATCAAGATCATGATCATATGAGTGCCGCTATGCCGCGACGTCACCTCGGCACCACTTCGCTTTTTCGGTGGCGTGGCACACAGGCTGTACTTGCTCCGAGTGGAGAATTCAATTCAATTAATATCCACGATCATTAGCAATCAGACATATGTGCATAATTGCGGCGTCAGGGGAATCAATTCCCTGTTTGGACAAAGAGTAAATGCACGATAGGTAAACACAGTACCCCTTAGTTTACTCACGTGATGCTAATTCATTATATTAAGCCGACTAACCAGATGGGAGCGCTGTTTATTTGAATGAAAATTGAACGTATTGTATGAATGTGCTGGGTAAATACCCTAATTCACAGCCGAATAATGATGTTAGCGCAGCGCTAAGGCCAGTCACTACTCAAAAAAAGTAAGCAATTGGAGCTCAAGTCTGGGAATATAACTCTCTGTTTAAAGAGTCGTAAGGAAAAAGCACAAAAAAAAAAAAAGAAATCTGATACCATTAGCCAAAATAACAATCAAGCAATTCAAGAAAGTAATATCAAGTCCCCCAGTGTATCCCAGTGTAAGTGGAAAAATTAACATGAACTTTGATCATAGCTAACGAACATGAAGAATCCAAGCCTATGTTGTCAAAATGGAAATATTATATGTACTCTTGTTTTTATCTTTAGGAGCACTCTCCTTCTATGGTTCCTCGGATGTGCAGGATGATATTCCGGGCATTGGTCAGTATGAGGATTTCCACACGATCGACTGGCAGCGAGATATTGCCCGCGACCGGATGCGACATCGCTACATAGTCAAGAAGCGACAGGACTCGCTATGGGATCTTATTAAGGCAAGAAGCGTCTCTTTAACCCTTGGACGAACTCCTTTAATTACTTTAATTGTGCTTTCAGGGCTCCATTGATGCCGGATCTGGGTGGCTATGCGTTTTGCTCGTCGGCATCGCCGCTGGCTGTGTGGCCGGCATGGTGGACATAGGCGCCAGTTGGATGTCTGACCTCAAGCATGGCATCTGTCCACCCGCCTTTTGGTTTAATCGAGAGCAGTGCTGTTACCCAGCCAAGCAATCGGTCTTTGAGGAAGGCAACTGTTCGACGGTAAGTTGACTGCTACCTTAGCAGCATCCAAAAGTAAATAACTTGATCCGCTGCTTTCTCTTACAACAGTGGAAGACCTGGCCAGAGATCTTTGGCCTGGATCGTAATGGCACCGGACCGTATATCGTCGCTTATATCTGGTATGTGCTGTGGGCATTGCTGTTCGCATCTCTCAGCGCCTCGCTGGTGCGGATGTTCGCTCCTTACGCCTGCGGATCGGGTATTCCGGAGATCAAGACCATCTTGTCGGGCTTCATCATACGCGGCTACTTGGGCAAGTGGACGCTGCTGATCAAATCAGTGGGCCTGATGCTCTCCGTGTCCGCTGGTCTCACGCTGGGCAAAGAGGGACCAATGGTCCATATTGCCAGCTGTATTGGCAACATATTCTCGCACGTTTTCCCCAAATATGGAAGAAATGAGGCAAAGAAGCGCGAGATTCTATCAGCAGCAGCAGCGGCCGGCGTTTCAGTGGCTTTCGGAGCCCCCATTGGAGGAGTACTGTTCTCGCTGGAGGAGGTCTCCTATTACTTTCCCCTGAAGACGTTGTGGCGTTCCTTCTTTTGTGCCCTGATCGCCGCATTCGTTCTACGATCGCTGACTCCATTTGGCAATGAGCATTCAGTGCTTTTCTTTGTGGAATACAATAAGCCGTGGATTTTCTTCGAGCTCATTCCCTTTGTTTTCCTGGGAATAATGGGGGTAAGGTTCTTTTGTTTACTTTGTTTTTTATACTTTCTATTAACTTTGTTACTATTTTTAGGGTGTGATTGGTACGTTCTTCATTAAGGCGAATTTGTGGTGGTGCCGCTACAGGAAGTTCAGCAAGCTGGGCCAGTATCCCGTCATGGAGGTGCTGTTCGTGACTCTGGTCACTGGCATTATCTGCTATCCGAACCCCTTCACCCGCATGAACATGAATGAGCTAATCTTCCTGTTGGTCAGCAAGTGCTCTCCCGGCGATGTCACCAATCCCTTGTGGTGAGTTTCAAATATTTTAGGACTCCTTTTTACATTCACAATTAATTTTTAATGATTTTTTTACAGCGAATATAAGCGCATGAACATAACGATGGGCAACAGCATCATTGAGGTCACAGAGCCTGGCCCGGGAGTCTACAGCTCCATTTGGCTGCTGATGCTCACCTTTATCCTCAAGCTGGCGCTGACTATCTTCACATTTGGCATGAAGGTGCCAGCAGGTCTGTTTATTCCGTCCCTGCTGCTGGGCGCCATCATGGGCCGCATCGTGGGCATTGGCGTTGAACAGTTTGCGTACAGTTACCCGAACATCTGGTTCTTTACCGGCGAGTGTGCGGACAGCAATCTTATAACGCCCGGACTGTATGCAGTGGTGGGCGCGGCAGCTGTCCTGGGTGGTGTCACTCGCATGACCGTCTCCCTGGTGGTGATCATGTTCGAGCTGACAGGTGGAGTGAGATATATTGTCCCACTGATGGCGGCTGCCATGGCCTCCAAGTGGGTGGGCGATGCTCTGGGCAGGCAGGGCATTTACGATGCACACATTGCGCTGAATGGATATCCGTTCCTCGACAGCAAGGAGGAGTTTGCCCACACAACCCTGGCAGCAGATGTCATGCAGCCAAAGTGAGTAAAGCTAATGGAATGCAAGATATTTTATATATTTTACTTACAACCATTTACATTTCAGACGCAATGAAACCCTGAACGTCATCACCCAAGACTCCATGACGGTGGACGATGTGGAAAACCTGCTTAAGGAAACGGAACACAATGGCTATCCGGTGGTGGTATCCCGCGAGAATCAATATTTGGTGGGCTTTGTGTTGCGCAGGGATCTGAACTTGGCCATAGGTGAGTGACTGACTGTTTAAGCTGGATTTTCAGCAATTAATCCGAGTTATATCTAACCAGGCAATGCCAAGCGTCTCATCGAAGGTATAAGCAGCAGCTCCATAGTATTATTTACCTCTACTCAGCCCACGCAAAACCTGGGCCCGCAGCCCCTCAAGCTAAAGAAGATTCTTGACATGGCGCCGATCACGGTGACGGATCAAACGCCGATGGAAACGGTGGTGGACATGTTCCGTAAGCTGGGACTGCGCCAGACACTAGTGACACACAACGGGTGAGTGCGTGATACCTTAAAACAGTAACAAATGACCGCAATATATAATTTTGCAGTCGCCTGCTCGGCGTAATTACCAAGAAGGATGTGCTGCGGCATGTTAAGCAAATGGATAACGAAGACCCCAATACGGTGCTCTTCAACTGAATTTATCATCAGCCAATCCGCCGCTTCTAGTTATTATTATTATTATCGCGAAACCAACTATATTTGATATGTGCAAAGTGCAGATTGCAATCTAGGCTTAAGTGAAAAGTAGAACGAAGTGTAGAGTGAACGGAATGAACGGACTGAAGCTAGCAGATTGGGCGTGAGAGATTTAGCAAAATTGTGTGTGCAGTTCTATATTATATATTTATACATGTATCGCATATATCTCGTTAATGTTAATTGTATAATTTATTTATTACGCTAGGCAAGTGGCAAGCCATTTTGTAATTACGTCTTTGTAAACACTCGTACGCCACACACATTATTTTTTACATGTCCACCACAAGCCTGCTGATAAAGAGTACGTAGAGAATTTTTTATTTCGATGCAAGGGCGACGTTTTATCGAGATCCCCTAGAAAAAGGAACACTTTTTTAACCGCAATATTATCAAAATGGCTTTAAGTTTTTTCTGCATTTTGTTTTTTTTGAAATTATACACTGCGAAAGTCTTGTTTATACAAAAGAAATTATATATAGTATATATCTACATGTGGTATTTGTTAGAGAGCTGGAGAAATTTTAAAATAAACTCGTGTAAATAGCAATCCTAAGAGAATATGATGAAACCGTACACATTAACATTAAGCAGTCAGTGCAAATATAAGCAATTATTTCAAAAACTGACCACCGAAAGTGTGACTTAAATGTTGATCATATATCTATATTCTCGACTCCCTAACGTTCCACGTAGAAGATTTGAAACTCGTCCCCATAGAGGCCTGTGATTAGCCAACAGCTGGAAACGAAATAACGCTAGTTTAAATATGATCCTATCGAACCATGCCCAACTTACCCATTATCACTGCTCCGAATGATGCTTCCTTTGCCGCGCAATGCTCCCTTGACATGAGCCTGGGCGCCGTCGCTTACCCTGTAATACTCGAGCGCTCCATCACTGCCGGGGCTGTATATGATGTTGCCATCGCGGCTGCAGGCGATGACGTTCTTGAAGGGCAATGGTATCTGCACTATCACCTGCGCCATGTCCTGGAGAGTAAGATATTAAGCCGAATTCATGGTTAGGTAGAGGATGTTCTATTACCTCATCTGTGAGTTTCAGGTCGTGATAGTAGGCCTGGCCGCTGAGATCACAGCTCAGGACGAACTGGTTGCCCCCCATCTCGGTGCGAAGAAGAGTTGACACCATGAACCGATGCTTTCTAAGAGCCAACAATTGGATTTGGCGCCCCGTGCCCCAGCAACGAAAGATGCCGCCATCGTTAGTGCCCAGCACAAAGTCGTCAATCCCCAAAGCCACCATAGCTGTAGGCTCCGAGGTGACCGAGGCGGGCAGAGAGTACCTGAAGTGATACATTAATTAGAGATTCATTAACACACCAGATATCCATTCCACACACTCACTCCCAGTCCAGAGACATCTGCCTGCTCAAGTCCCAGCGGCGAACACTTCCGTTGGCATAGCAGGCCATCAGTAGGTGCTCCCGTGGCCAGTCCAGAGCCACAGCCGCTCCTTGGGCAGAGGACACACTGTGAAGCTGCCTGATGTCCACGTTGCCATCCCCACCAGAGCCTCTAGCCTGTTCGTACAGCCAGACGAAGAGCTCACCGTCCATCGTGGAGCCGGCAAACATGTTCTTGTTGAAAGGATTCGTGCAGAGGCTTTGCAGGCAGGACTTCAAGGGTAGACTCTTGGCTTCGGTGAAGAACACATAGCTTCCGTGGGACATTCTTTGGGGCAGAAAAAGCTTCAGCTGCTGGTCCACATGCTCGCACCAGTCGTCGTGAGGAGCCACCGTTGTGGCCACCAGAACAGGAGCATTGTTGGTGTGCACGCTCAGCCAGATGGCCAGGCCCTGGGAGTTTTCTGCCCCGCCCATGGCCAGTTTCTGATAGGTAAACACTTGCAGTTCCTCCTCCAGTCGGCACTGGCTCATCGTTGGATCCTCCATCAGCGGCGTAGGATTCATCAGTTCCCGCTCCACCATGGGACATATCTGGCGCAACCATTTAGCCAGAGCCCGTTCATCGTACTCGACATCTTTGCTGCTGATTGCCAGTCGTAGTTCTGTTTGCGTAGCCATATCCAGCTTCTCCTGCGTTCCGGTGCCCGTGTCACGGCTAGGAGGCGGCGGATCAGTGCCCGTGCAGTTGTCAACCAAAGCGTGTTGCTTCTCCAGCGGCTGAGTAGCCGGAAATTCGACCACAGGCGAGTTGTAATGCGATAGAACGTCCATGTTTCAAGAGTTTTCCATTGAATGCCAGTGTGTTTGGGTTTCGGCGCTTCACTTTCGTGGCCATGGCAACCAAAAGTGCCCACCCTTAAGTTTGTCTAAGTGAAAATCTTTGAGGATCCTTTTCCTTCTGCCTTCCCAACTGCCAATCGAAGAAGGGCTTTCTTATATGAATCTTTATAATTTTAAAATATTATTTTTTATTATTATGTATTATTTATTAATTAGATGTATTTCATATTACAAATTAAAAGTGACAAAAGCCAATAGTATAAATTTTTTGCCCTTTTCCCAGTTTTCGGGGATAGAATTCCATAGAATTACTTGTCCTTTTCTTTGTCATCCTTCTCGTCAGTTTTTTTGGCCTCTCCCTTAGCCTCTCCCTTCGGAGGTTCATCCTTCCCTTCCTTTTTGGCCTCTCCCTCCTTTTCTTCCTCCGGTTTGGCTTCCTTCTTGGCCTCCCCCTCCTTGCCTTCCTCCGGCTTGGCCTCCTTCTTGGCCTCTCCCTCCTTTGCTTTTGAAGCCGATTTAGAAGCTGCATCCGGCTGCATGGAGGCGGCCAGTTGATTGGCCTTGGCCAGCACTTCATCGGCGTCGCCCACCATGTAGAAGGCGATCTCTGGTATGTCGTCGTACTCGCCGTTAAGCAGCCGCTTGAACCCATCGACAGTTTTCTCCACCGGCACCAGCTTGCCGGGATGTCCGGTAAAGACCTCGGCCACTTGGAACGGCTGCGAGAGGAAGCGCTGCATCTTGCGGGCCCGGGCCACTGTCAGCTTGTCATCCTCGGACAACTCGTCCATGCCAAGGATGGCGATAATGTCCTGCAGCGACTTGTAGGCCTGCAGGGTCTTCTGCACCGCTCTGGCTACGTTGTAGTGCTCCTCGCCTACGATGTCGGGATCGAGGATACGCGAGGAGGAGTCCAAGGGGTCCACAGCCGGGTAAATGCCCAGCTCGGCAATGGGACGCGACAGCACGGTGGTGGCATCCAAGTGAGCGAATGTGGCGGTCGGAGCCGGGTCGCTGAGATCATCGGCGGGCACATAGACAGCCTGCACGGAGGTGATGGAACCATTGCGGGTGCTGGTAATCCGCTCCTGCATAGAACCCATGTCGGTGCCCAGGGTGGGCTGATAACCCACCGCCGAGGGGATGCGGCCGAGCAGGGCGGACACCTCCGAGCCCGCCTGAATGAAGCGAAAGATATTGTCGATGAAGAGGAGCACATCCTGGCCATCAATGTCCCGGAAGTACTCGGCGATGGTCAGGCCTGTGAGCACCACACGGGAACGGGCGCCCGGCGGCTCGTTCATCTGGCCAAAGATCAGCACCACCTTCGAGGAGGCGTCCTCTAGGGAAATGACTTTCGACTCGATCATCTCGTGGTACAGATCGTTGCCCTCGCGGGTGCGCTCTCCTGCGCCCACAAACACCGAGTAGCCACCGTGGGACTTGGCCATATTGTTGATCAGCTCCATGATCAGCACGGTCTTGCCCACTCCGGCGCCGCCGAACAGGCCGATCTTACCGCCCTTAACATAGGGGGCCAGCAGATCAATCACCTTAATGCCGGTGACCAGAATCTCCGGATGGACGGTCAGGTCGACCAGTTCCGGAGCCTCGTTGTGAATGAACGAGTACTTATCGGCCTTGATCTCCCCGCGGTCGTCGATGGGATCGCCCACCACGTTGAGGATGCGACCCAGAACGGCGTTGCCCACTGGGACACGGATCGGGTAGCCAGAGTCGATGACCTTCTGACCGCGCTGAAGACCCTCGGTTGAGTCCATGGCCACGCAGCGAACCACATTGTTACCCAAATGATGGAAGACCTAAATAGATAAGGGGAAATACAAGTATTGAAATGAATTAATCTTATGAAAATTTAAGAAAAATTAAATAAATGTTAAAAACTAAACGAAAAAAAAAACCCACCTCCAGCACCAGGCGTCCGATTGGAGCATCAACCACTTCCATGGCGTTCAGATTCTCCGGAATTTCGTCCGGGAAGTACACATCGATGACAGGACCGATGACAGCATGAATGACACCTTCGCGACCCTTGCCCTCCAGTTTCTTGGCTCCGTCACCAGATGTCTGTTCTTCCCCACCACTTTTCTTGTCATCCCCTTCCTTCTTAGGATCCTCAGGGCACTCATCACTCTCGTCGCGCAGCACCAAGGATGAGTGCAAGAAGCGACTATGGTCATTACCGGGGACCTGAGCCAGGCAGCGCTGCAGACCTTGCACTTGACCCCCAATTGGGTGGCCAATTTTAAGCCCGATTCTGGCACAGGCTGACCCAGGACTCTATTAGATAAAGAAGGGATAATGGTAGTGGTGATGGGTGCTTACCTGTGGCCAATCTTCCACAAATCACCGACATTTTTACTTATTTTTCTCTTTTTTTCTCCTTCACAGTTCTTTCGCCTGAAAATTATTCTTGCTAATGATGACAGCTCCAGAAAACCAATGACAGCTAAGCCTTTCAAAATGGAAGCTTGGTGGGTTGTCACATAAATGGCAAGGGTTACTTGATGGTGTTACCAAAAAACTGTGTTAACTTTTGTAGGATCTAAGATTATTTTGAATTGCTATTGCCCATTATATACTATTTAGTATAAGGATTTAAATATTAAATCGTGGCGCGAAAGTGAGAAGGTTGGAAAGTAATAAGAGTGGCTTCCTTTTATTTCTTTATATTCCAGAAAGTTTTTAAGCTGCTAATGTAATATACAACAAAAATTATTTTAATACGCGATGGTCTTCTGAAGAAAACAAAGCAATAAATTAAGGAATCGAGTAATTAATTAATTGAATTAATCAATTATTAGTTATTTACTTAATTATTAAGAAAATCAATAATTATAAAATATTATTTGAAAATAAAAAACTCAAATATATATGCTTATAAGAATATAGAAACCGTTATAAATTTAAATGTTTATGGTGATCAATTAAAATAAACAAAAGTATTACAATATATATATTCTTTTAAAATTTGTATTTATTTAAATTTTAATAATTAGAAATTTAAAAAACACAGAATTACTTTTTATTTAAAGTTTACGTAATTCCAATTTACGATCCACACTCGCATACGAAATGTAAATGGCACTTACGTTCCACACTCTGTGCCGGCGCTGTTACGTTTACTCTCTTCCTCTTCTTCGGCTGCAAAATGCTTCGAGTTTTCAATTTTCGCATTGGAAATCGCCTATACTGTGTGAAAGCGGCCAGGAAAGATGCAAAGAAATACACAGACACCATTAACCTGCCGAGGACGAAGTTTCCCAACCGCCTGACAGCAGCCAAACGGGAGGAACAGGAGCGTCTGGTCTTGGAGGTAGGATTCTGGTGACTCGCTGCTCAGAAATCGAACATTTAAAGGTCTCTCTGTGTTTTAGAAGAAGATTGCCGTGTCCTACGAGTACCAGGAGCAGCACCAGGAACTGGAAAAGAAGCTACCCACCTTTGTGCTGCACGACGGACCGCCCTACGCCAATGGCCAACTGCACATGGGCCATGCTGTAAACAAAATTCTGAAGGATGTGACTTTGCGACAGCGAGTGGTCCATGGCCAGCAAGTCAACTACATTCCCGGCTGGGACTGTCACGGGCTGCCCATCGAGCTGAAGGCCACTAGTGCTGCTCCAGGACAGAATGCCCAGGAAATCCGGCAAAAGTGTGAGTGCTTCTCTGGCCTTTTTTAAACTGAAATCATTAAAAAATGTATCTTGCAGCCCGTGCCTTTGCCTCGGAGGCGATACAGTCGCAGAAAGAGGAGTTCAGCAGCTGGGGAATATTGGCCAATTGGCGCAAGAACGATATCTACATGACCTTCACGCCGGAGTTCATAGTGAATCAACTGCAAATGTTTTACGATCTCTATGAGAGGGGTCTGGTCTATCGGGACTTGAAGCCAGTCTACTGGTCACCATCTTCCAGGTAACATCTGCAACCTTATGATCTTAAGGTGTACTTAACGGTCTTCCATTAGAACAGCACTGGCAGAAGCGGAGCTGGAATATGACCCCAGTCACACAAGTCCCTCGGTTTATGTAAGATTTGCAATCAACCCAAATGGATTGGGTGAAGACGCAATAAATAAGCGAATATATGCGCTTGTGTGGACCACAACACCCTGGACACTGCCGAGCAATCAAGCCATCTGCTACAATGACTCCCTGGAGTACGTGTTGGTGAGGTTCCAAGAGCAAAGCCCAGACGAACTATACCTTATGGCCTCGGCTCTTATGGCAGACTTCGAGACCAGCACGCAGCTCAAATGCGAGGTAATTAAGACCTTAAGTGGCAGCTCCCTGAGCAAGCTCACGTACAAACATCCCATAGACCAGAATCAGCCAGACTTGCCCTTCTTCGACGCCAGCCACGTGCAGGATAGCAAGGGCACGGGCTTGGTTCATACGGCACCTGCCCACGGGCCGGAGGATTTCCTGGTCAGTCTGGCCAGAAAAATACCCGTAAAGTGCTTGGTGAACGAGGAGGGTATTTACACAAAGGAGGCTCCCAGCTTTCTAAGCGGCCAATCAGTTCTGGAGCAAGGGAATCCTTTAGTCCTACGGCACATAGCCAAGGATGTGGTCCACTCCGGCAAGCTGGAGCATTCGTATCCCATAGACTGGCGCACAAAGCAGCCGGTAATCATTCGGGCCAGCGAGCAATGGTTTATCAACACGGAGAAACTAAAGACCCCGGCTGCCGAAGCACTGGAGCGAGTTGAGATCTATCCCCGGACGAATGCCGAGGCCAGCAAGAAGGCGTTGCTCACGCAGCTCCAGAAGCGTCCCTATTGGTGCATCTCACGGCAGCGGGCGTGGGGCGTTCCTATACCGGTTCTCTACAGCCGCGAGAGCGGAAAAGTGGTTATAACTTCCGCTTTGATAGAACACTTCTCCCAGCTGTTGCGCCAAGAGGGTTCCATGGACTTCTGGTGGTCCAAGCCAATAGAGGAGCTCGTACCTGCACAAATTGCCACGGAACTAGGCTATGAAGTCAAAGATCTCGTCAAAGGAAGTGATATATTGGACATTTGGTTCGACTCCGGCAGCACATGGTCGGCAGTTCTAAAGAACGATAAGGTGGCCGATCTGTATCTGGAGGGATATGACCAATTCACAGGTTGGTTTCAGTCCTCGCTTCTCATGAGCATAGCTGCTCGAGGATATGCGCCCTACAAGTAAGATAGGATAGTCCCTTTGTAGAAACACTCATTCATTGTCATCTATTGAAAGAGCGCTCTTTGTGCACGGCTTTACGGTGGATGAAAAGGGATACAAGATGTCCAAATCGCTGGGAAATGTCATCTCACCGAAACAAATTACGAAGAAGTATGGCACGGATGCTCTGCGTTGGTGGGTTGCCTCCCATGGCACCCAGCACATGTCCATAACGGTAAGCGATAAGCTACTGCAGCAGGCTGCCGAGAATCTAAGCAAGGTGCGCGGCACCCTGCGTTACCTGAAGGGTGTGATTGGAGAGAAAGGAACAAGCCAGGAGGAGAAACTCCTGCCTGATAAGAGCTATTTAAATAGATATTTGCTGAGCCAGTTGGTGGAATTTGAAACGGAGGTAAGTGGAAAACTATGCATTAGTTCTTCCCCTCATTTGAGTTCATTTTCAGGTGGCAAAGCTGTATAATGCCTACGAGTACAATCGCGTGGTGGCTTGCATCCAAAACTTTGTTGCCAACCAGGTGTCCGCCGTCTATGTACATCTGATAAAGGATCGTCTGTACTGTGGCGATGACCAGGAGCTGCTAGCCATTCGCCAGACACTCACCCAATGCTACCGGCAGCTGTGCAAGAGCCTGTGGCCCATTGTTCCCTTTCTGGTAGAAGAAAGCTGGAGCTACTACGATGTATCTGGAGGGGCTTTTCATGAGCAGAGGGTCCGAGCGAACGCAGAATGGGAGGACAAAAAAGCCACAGAGGTTGTGAACGCAGCGCTAGATGTAAAACGTCTGATCAATCAACAGGCTGGAGAGGTTAACACCTGGCATTTGGCAGTGACCATCAAAGGAAGCAATCTGACGCTGCTGCAGGAACTCCATCCTGTTCTGGGTGAACCTCTGAGTAATACCGAGCTCTGCGAGCTACTCCAAGTGGGATCCGTCAGTCTCGAAGATGCCGACAATAAGGATTTAGGCTTGACTATCAGAAACCAACATACCTCGCTCTGTCCGCGTTGTCGTCGCTACAGTCTGAATGCTGACGATCAGGAGACCTGCGCCCGCTGCTCTGCGGTAATGGAAGTCAAAAACTAAGCTTTAAATTAGCATCTTGTTTTTTAGGTCTAAGTAATATATATCTTTATGTTTTTAGAAACTCTGTAAGCATTTCATAATCGTGTCCCGTAGTTTAAGGCGCGTTGTGGGCTTTCCGCCGCAGATAATGTGCGTTTCGTTGTCCTCGAACTTGATTACAGTATCCTCGGCGACCAGGTTGAGTGTAAGAGCGCCGCCAGTTCGATCCAACTTGATGTTGGAGAATCCGTCCTGCGCCAAACGCTTGATTACAGCTTCCACGTCAATACTTCCGTATTCGTATTTGACGTTCTTTAGTACATCTTCCTTGGTTGGGGCGCTGCCGCTGGCACTCGAGCTGGTATTGTCCTGACTGCCGCTGTCCGAACAAGGCTGGATGCAGTGCACCTTGTCTTTCACCTGCAGGACGCCCGTTAGCGTGGAGAAAGTCACGCCAGCGGCCACCTCGCGCGGCGATATCTTCTGGGCCAGCTCCGAGGTTAAGTAAATGCGATCCAGCTTCCGCTTCAAGGGCAGCCGTATAATTTCGCCACATTTAAACGTAATTATCTTCTTGTCCGGCTGCTCAATGAACAGATTCGGCGCCGAGGGATGCGGCTTCGTGTAGGCCTCGGGAATGACCAGAACGTTCGGCTTCAGCTCCTTGATTAGCTTGTTAGCCTGCTGGTAATTCAGCGAGGTGTCGATGGGACAGTAGAAGGCCTTCATGGCCAGCGGCTGGAACGGCGCTAACACCTGCAGATACGGAAAGTCCGGCTCCGTGAATATGATCGAGTTGTTTGGATTATTGCCCCACATTTCGATGAAGTGAACGGCATCGCCGAAACGCAGGCTCGGGTGACCGCAGAAGACCACGCAGGGCTGTGATTAAACGTGGAAAATATAAGATTAAAAACTCGGCTCGATCATCCACTAATATATGCGATACTTACCTGCCGAAAGTCCTTGCTAAAGCCCTCGGAAAAGACATGGTTATAGTGCTTCAGCTTGTTGTTGCGCAGGTAGAAGGCGTGTGGGAAGGGATCGTCCGGTAGATACACCTTGTTCTGCTTGGCCGAACTGAGCCACTCAGCCAGGATGTTGGAATAGGCCAGGGAACTGTCTGCCACCGGGGAAATAAAGAACATGGGCACATTGTTGAGGCCGGCGTTCTCAAGGTTTTGGGTTAAGCACTCAAACAAATCGTAGACCACGCCCGAGGGATAGCAGGGAATCAAAGCGGATCCGTTGTTCCGAATTGTGAGCGCCACGTTCATGCAAAGCTCGCCCAGCTTGGTGTCCGGATTAACAGTCGGCGCCTGCGTCAGCCCGGTCATGATGAGAACATCGGCGTGCTTCAATGCCGACTGATTGATAGGCCGCGGATGTGTGGTCAGCGTGGACGAGCCGCTCACATAGCATATCTTCTCGTGCGCCGTGCTTAGCACCCAGTTGCTGGATCCCAGGCAGTATCCAGAGCTCACTGGAGTGGCGATGAAGGCGCCCAGAATGTCCAGCTTCTCGTCGTACCCCATTATAGTCACCTTCGAAAGGCTGCCCTGGACATCTTTCAGACTGAAGATGGTGCGCCATTTCTTGGCACGGAAAGCCTCGCTTAGCGGGCTGGGGAGCACATGGAGCTTCTCCTTCCACAGGCGCGCTGTGCACGCCTTGGGCGACACCTCGATGTAGTCGACAAGCTCTTCGAGGAAGAACCGGCCAATCTGCAGCGTTGGCTCCGTGGCATAGACCTTTCCCTTGAACCCCGTGTTCTCCGTGATGTATGGCAGGGCCAGCATATTAAGATAGTTCGAGATAAGTATCACATCCACCTCGCTGAAGTCGAGCATCTTGTCCATCGGCAGATTGAACTCCGGCGTCGAGTCCACGAACACCCGGCCACAGCACTCCTTCAGCTCACCATCCATCTGTGGATCGTGGTCGCGGCTGGGTATAAAGTTGGGCAGGTTGGACCATTTCAGCGACTGGACGAAGGGCAGCGGCAGGAAGTTCAGCACCGTCTGCTCCGTCAAGCCGCAGTCCAGCATTATCTTCAGTCCTTTGAACGTAATGATATAACATGGCTTGGCCAAGTCTCCGCTAAGACAATACTGCAAGAGAGTCAAGTCACTTCCGCTGATAAAGGTGCTTTTAAAGGTGCTGGATGACTTACCAATCGCATATTTAGAAAGCGCAAATCGCAATGACAGCGCTCCGATCAAGTTTGTTTACGTTTTGTTGTTGATAATATATATATATATTTCCTAAGGATGATATATTTACATCCCGATCTTTTACTGCCCAAATATCGAAATTGCGATATTTTTATTTGACATGTTTTGATATCGATAAGTAAAATGGGCGTAAAATGCACCAGGGATGGCTTTAAAATTTGTAAAATTAATTTTTATGGTGATAATATTTTTAATTTAGTCTATTTATAAATTTATTAAAAAAGTAAATCATTTTAAATATTAAGCTTAACCACTAGTTCCGCCTAAGAAATTATGTGGGAAATTTTACCCAATAAAGCACGGTCTCACTAGCACATCTCTGCAATTTAAATCTTTTTTAAAATGTCTCAGCAAATTCGTGTTTTGCAATGCATCCAATGCAAAATGTACCAGGTTCTTGCCAAAAATCACTAAATAAATCCACGTACTAAGTAAATCTGTTCCCTTAGGTGGACTTGGTGAAAAAGGCCAACAAGTGGGAATGCAAAATATGCCGCCAAAAGCAGGATTTGCTAAAAGAGTTCTTTCGAGGATCAGGACCTGAGTGCCGCGCCAAGGTGCAACAAATGAACCTGGAGCGTGGACAACAAGAGGATCGCATTGAGGAAAAGCTGTTCTTATCCGCACATCAGCAGATGGACCAGGAGGATGTCTTTGTTGAAAAGCATGAGAACAATCCTCCAAAGAAAACCAAGAGCAAGTGGGCAAACTATGTGGATGAGCCCATTGAGGTTACTCAAAAATCTGCAGTACGCCCTGCGAAAATAGCAGAGGATAAGGAGGAACTAAGTGATGACATCTCTATAAACTTTAACAAATCCAAGGGCCACTTCTCGAAGTCCACAAAGCGTCCGGCACAAAATGAAGTAGCTTCTTTTCATAACAAAACTTCCAAATGGAGTAATTATTTATAAGCCCTTTATTCCATAATATAATTCTTCTTTGCAGTAAATGTAATATATAATATTGTAATTTAAAAATGGAACACCGAATAAAATATCTCCAATAAACCCAAATAGATAAAGTTTGTTCGTTACGTTTTATTAAAATCTTTTTCGATCTTTTACATGTTTTATTTGTGTGTGGAAACGCTTGAGGACCAAGGACCAATGTGTGTTCACATCTAAATTGGAATACATTGCCTTCCGTTTTTTGCACTAATTCTAGAAAAATACATGTTGTAATGATCGACCTTTAAATATTGTAAGTTGAAGAGTTCATAGGATTATAGGGGCCTCTTCCAAGTGCCAATCGCGGGCCACATGTTGGACATGCATTGCTCCCTGCCCACGAAACGATGAGCCACAATGGGAGTTGAATACTCTAGCTTGGAGATATACGAGTTAGTTATAATTAATCGTGAGAGAAATTGTAATATTAGTATAGCCAACTACGTGTATAATCTATTGCCTACGGCGGGGTTTAGGCGCTTGCGGCACTTCCCCCGGCGGCGTCCTTCTTGGCCACCTTTTCGTCAGAGCCGGTGGTATCGTCCATGTCATTGCCCTCGGCCTCGCCGCCGGGAGCTCCACCCGCCTTGCCGGATGACCTGCGCCGCTTGCGATTGATGCGCCACGGACGCATGGGAAACTTCATGGCCGGCAGCTGCTCCATGCCGAGCACCTTGTAAATCTGACGGAAGGCAATGTAACGCAGGAACAGCTGTGCCGACACAGTGAGATCCTCACGTTCCTGTTTGGTCAACTCAAGCAGAGCATCGGTCGGGTCCTTCTCGCAAGGATCCAGCAGGCCCGGGCCGTTTATCAGGAACCCGGAAGACAGGGCCTCCATAATGCGGCGCATGCAGTCACCGGGTGAGATGGGAAAGCCAGCCGAAGAGATTACCTTCTCCACCAGCAGTTCCAGCGACCACTGAGGCAGCGCCTGCCAGGAGGCAACGCGCTGGCACAAATCCCTGAGGATGCGAATGACCATTACGCACGACTGCAG
This sequence comes from Drosophila seguyi, assembly GCA_008042675.1. Lineage (NCBI taxonomy): Eukaryota > Metazoa > Arthropoda > Insecta > Diptera > Drosophilidae > Drosophila > Drosophila seguyi. The sequence goes on along the minus strand of VNJU01003919.1, from coordinate 315,153 downwards.
GCCGGTGGCCCGGGCCTGGAACCACTTGGCATGGCGCAAGTCAGCTAAAGCCTGCAAGCAACATGTGATTTGGTTTAGTTCTTAATTCCAAGGGAAAGGTGGTGAGAGGCCGACTACTTACACGCAGGCACGGCTCACGGGGCAGGGTCTCGTCATCACCCTCGCCATCGTCATTGGCCGAAGCGTCGGCGGGACTGGTGTCGCGCAGCAGGGGCGATGTAAGAGTTATCTTCACAGAAACGGCCTCGTCCAGCACAATTACGGCGGCATCGTCGGCGTTGACCTCCACGCGATAGTTGACCTGAACGTCACCTGGAAACGAGAGAGCAGATCAAAAAAGGAAAATGTCAGAGAAGACGTCTTAAAAGGAGGCCATTGCAAACATCGAAATAGTCTAGATTCGATTCGACTTGGATAAAGAGACAAACATTGTGAGTAAAGCAAAAATTCCAGTGTGGGCCCGAAAAGTGCAAATTGTGATTGGCAAACATTCGGTTCAAATGGACTTGATTGATGCTCGGTATGGATTAGCACGACTAATGTTTGTTTCTTCCCACGATCCATGTATCCGCTCCTCGGTTCCCAGCAAACAGGAGACGAGGCTCATCGTTCGTTTGACTTGCGTGCTGGGATCGGGATCTCTATCCGTTCACTGGGTCGGTCGGTTCTCGTAAACGGAATTGCAAGCTCGACGAGAGACAGGTGACGAGACTCGTCCGCATCCACACTCGCTGCAATTCCATTTAGACCTGTACCGAGTTACTGAATTTTGACATTGGATTACTTTTGATTTATCATTAATTTAACGGAATTTTTCTTCTTTTAGATTCTTGATTAGATTTTTGGTTGGTTGTTAGTTTTACTTGCAAAAAAACATTGAGCGAAATTTATTGGTTGCTTGCGGGAGACGTTGGCCATTGCCTTGCCTTGTCGTCAGCTTTCGGTCAAATTTCGATCGCAATTTTTTTTTATGATTTTACTTCTTATTTCGAGTTTTCGATTGACAATCAAGCTTGATACACACAACTCGGCCGCTTGGACACATATATATGTATACGACATTACAGAGTATAGATATATTTGCTTGGATTTCGAGTAAGAGATGAGGCGGCGCTGATCGGCGCTGCAATTTTGGCTCAAGCAATTTGCATTGTTGTTCCCAAAAGTCTGTGTGTGGATCAATCGCATTGCTTCTTGGCGTGTGGTTGTGTTTTGTTCAACTTCTTGGCCATGTCAAAGGACTTTATTTACACAAAGTTTCATCCGGAGACGAGTCGGAATGGAAAGGGTGCAAGAACCGAAGAACAGCGAGGCAAACGTGCGCCAAAACTTTGTATAAATATATTCCTTTGGTTCGAATGAATTGCAGTTGGTTAAGTTTGATTGTCTGTCATCGAGGCCACGAGAGACCACACCACTCTAGACTGAAGACTGGAGGCTGGAGGCCGGACTGTGGCATCGCATCCTAGTCCGAGACCGTCCGCCCGCTTGTTACCGTGACGAGATCCGTTTCTGGCGGTGGTGGTGGTTGTGCATGTGGAGTGGAGCAGAAGAGCGGAGCAGCAGCAGCCGAGCGGGAGGAGGCAGCAAACGAGCAACCTTGGGAGGGCTGGGGGCTGAGCTACAGCTAGCTACAGACGGCTATAACGACTGAACGACACACTCTAGACTCTAGGACTCTCGCGAGCTTCTAGGCTAAGGCTCGAGGCTCGAAACTTATCCTGCAGAAAGAGAAGCTGAAAACGGCAAATACGTTACGATTTTATTCGCTATTAGTTGGCTATGTTGGCTGGGGGCGTTGGGCACGGTTTGGCGGGCGTGGCAATCTCAAAAGGTCCACCGCAACAACAGGGCTCAACAGTTGTAGTTGTCCTAAGTAGTACTATGTACAATTACTTTTCATTTTTTTTGAACTTAATTTACTTTTTTTTTTGCTGACTTTTTCCACACAAATTGCCCGTCGAACGTGATCGTTTAATGAATTGCGAATTGCGAACGGATCCATTGCCATGTGCACCGGGCAGCTGGCATCTTAGCACTCCGAAGTGTTTTCGTTATACATATTTAACTAGTTCAAGCCGCTCTTCCAGTTGGCCAAATTCACCTGCGCTGGTAGCCACAGCGTGAAATTGGCCAAGCTAAGTACGTATATTTGTATTTATACATATGTCTTATTTGCGTTTAGATCTTAATTCTTTTCTTTTTTGCCGCATTTGTCACTCAAGCCATTTCTCTGGAAAAAGTTTTGTTTTGTTTTCTGTTCCTCTCAAATAGGACAACCGAAATGTTGTTTAACAATATTGGTAAGCGCGAGGACTACACTTACCTGCCACCTCCTTGAGTTTGTCGGGCAGCACATTGGCCACTCGCTGGAGTAGACCCGCCGTCGGCTTCTCTGCACAGAGCACAACCAGCTCGACGGCATTGTCGCCGTGCAGGAGCAGGCCCTTGGCTAGATAGCCTACGCGCATCACTCCCTTGAGGATGCGTACCACATTGCCGCCGTTATCGGCGTCCTTGTGGAACGAGAAAATCTGGTTGTCACGTCCGTCCTTCTCCGATGGCTTATCGGTTTTATCCTTCTTGGCAGCCGCACCCGCTTCGTTTGGCTGCTCGGCCAGGGCGTCCGAAACCAGTTTGAGAGCACGCTCAGTGTGCGAGACGATACGCTGGATGGTCTGCAGCTCCTCCTCCTTGGGATAAATCTCGGCGTGACGCGCAATGGCGTGGCGATCATCGGTGCTTTCGGGTCGCCGTACATTGCCACCGGGCATCATGCCAAAGTGCGGTGGCGGTCCATTGCCCATGCGTCCAAAGCGTTGGGCGCCTAAAAAGTAAATAATATACGTGCTTAAGAAATGTATAGTTTTGTAGTTGGTTAATCGGCCATGATCTGAATTAGGTATTCACATTTTTAAGGGGAATACTGAATAAAAATGGCCAGAGTGAGTTAGCTCAGTTCTGGTTTTAGCTCTTTTGCTTGCAGTAAAAGCAAGAAATTATGTGTTCTACTTCCTTGAAAATACTCAATCAAGAAGTTTGACATATCTATAGTATTAGATACATAAATATAACGAACACAGATAGTTATATTCCATGGACTTAGAGGTGGATTTCCATTCGATTTCTATTTACACAAACCTTATCTAGGTGTGAACTCACCTCCAAAGCTGCGCGACATCCAGTTGTTGTAATCATACTCCTCGTTGTACTGACGATTGCGCTGCTCATCCCAATAGTTGCCGCCATCGTGATCCTCGCCACCGCGATGGCCGGACATCATCGCCCGCTGAGCACGAGCCTCGGCCAGGCGACGCTGGCGAGGTGTTGGTTTGAAATCAACCACCAGATCGGGTTGCACCTTGCGCTTGTACTGCAAACGGTGACGGCGCCCCTTCATGTGCATCTCTTTGGCATTGGGGTCGTTGAACTTGCAGTCGCAGAGCTTGCAGTTGAAGCTCAGGATCTTACCCTCCTCGTCCTTGACCTCTTCGATATATTCGCCGCCCACCGGCTTAATGTTGTCTGAATTCTCACCCAGAGAATCGTCCAGATTGTCGTCCAGGTCATCGCCTGGTGAATTACCCTCGTTGACGCCGCCCTCAGTCTTGATCGCAGCCGCTCCAGTTGCACCTGTTCCGGCTGCCCCGGCAGCAGCCGGCACAAAGTTAATCTTGCCCATTTTCTTTGGCTCCTCCGAGGGAATCGGCTTGCCCAGCTTCTGGTGCAGCTTCACCACCTTCTGATGCTTGGCGCCGCGAACGTGGGCAGCGTACGCATCGGTGCCTGTGCATGTGACGTCGCACAGCTCGCAGTGGTAGTTGTTTCCCCGGTTCTGGGTGGTGCTGGTGGCACTGGCCGACATCTTCAGCGAGGCCTCACGCTTCTTGTGCTTCTGACCCTCCAGATGTTCGCGGTAGGTCTGCGGACCAGCGCAAGAGATCTTGCACACCTCGCAGTAGTGCAGCTGCTGTGGGCGTGGCGGCGCCTTAGGTCGCATTCCGCGCAGAGCGGGGGCCCCCGGAATGTTAGGCCCCATCTTGCGCTGATACCAATTATTCGCCCCGCCGTTCGGCTTCTGCGGTCCGCCTTGGTGCTGCTGGGCCACGTACATACTGGCCGCGTTATATAGGGCTGTGTCGTAGCCGTAGTTGTTGCCACCCGAGGGAGCTGAGTTTTGCGGTTTCGGCCCACCATTGGACTTGTCCATCTTGCCCTTAACCGGATTCTTGACTGGCGGAGCCGAGTAATGCGTCTTGCTGACTGAGGCTGCCGAGCCGGGGGCGTTGTAGCTGGCCGGCGACTGCTGGTAGAATGTCTTGGTGGCGTCGTACGACTGAATGGCGTTGCGGTAGTCACCGCCGCCGCCGTAGCCACCGTAACCGCCCGCCCCCGGTCCAGAGGAGGCGCCAGCGCCACCGCCAGGACCCCCGGCCGCTGCATAGCCACCCTGGCCGGCAGCCACAGCAGCGTTTTGGTAGGCCGCCGCGTTCGCGTAGGTGGCGTTGGTTACCGCCGGGTACGAGACTTGTCCCGTGTTGTACTGGGTGCCGCCGTAGTTAAACCCGGCGTAGTTGTTGTTCGCCATTCTGGTAGCTGTAATTACGGAAATCGAATTTGTTGCCAATCTGTTTGTGGTGATGAACCCCTTCCCATTTCCCCCTCTTGCCATCAAAGACATGCTACTCCCATGTGATGTGTGCTACTTACATTCGCTATTCGGCTGTCAATATTTATGCGGATTTATTCAGGAATTTATATGTGCTTTCCGGGTAATAGCCTGTTTATAGCTGTAATGGCAAAGTGGATTTAGTCACGTCATGTCAAAGAAAAGGAGCCGCCTCCAACCGCAGCCCAAGAAAATCAAAGGCAAGGAGACGGAGCGCCCCCTCCATTTTTCATTAGTTCTCTGCTTACGGCTATTGATTTTTTCTGGGTAACTTCAGACGCACTTTTCGCGTGTATAGCGGACATGCAAGCGCGCACCGACAAGGAACCCTTTCGGAGCGACACTTTTTTTACGGACAGCACACACTCACAGCACGGTATTGTAATTTTAATTATTACCTTATTTTTCTTGGCTTGCTGAAAAATTGTCGATAGCTCGCCGGCGAGCTGCTAGGGGTGCAAAAACATCGATACATCGATGTTTTCAAAAAATCGCTAACATCGATGTTTGGCGGGGAATCATCGATGTGTTTCCAGCAAAGTAATGAAGAATGTCGCTTATTATTTAATTATTATCGCCTGATAGACGGCGGAAAAGTTGGCCGACCATTCTTGAATAACAATTTTTCTTTTCTTTTTCCGCCAAAAAAACATGTTCGTGAACATCGATATTTCTCCGTCTATTCGATATGCAGCTGGTCACACTAAAATTGCTTACCAATCGCTCGTGCTAAGACATCGAAAAAACAACCAATATTTTATCGATGGTTCGGCATGAAATAACTATATGAAAATGATCGGTATAATTTATATATTTTTTGTAATACACATTCGATAGGCCTAACATCCATCTTAAAATAAAGAAAATCCAATTGTTTTTATTTTAATTAACTTTTATTTTAACCTCTGATAGTTTGTAATAACAAGCAAAAAATTTTCATATATTAAATTTTTAAGTTCCAGTTCTTCTTATTTTTGTTAAAGGAAAAAATAAATATTAATTAATTAAAAACATACAATTTAAACGACTTCCTTTTTCGCTGAAGGAAAAACATCGATGATTCCCTGCCAAACATCGATGTTAGCGAGGTCGAAAACATCGATGACATCGATGTTTCTCCACCTCTAGACCTCGGCGGTCCGTAAACATTATTTACTCGGTTTTCGGCTAAATCGCCAGCAAAACGCAACGGAAAATCGTTTAAAATGCGCTCCAGTGCACCGAGTTCGATCGCAAAATGAATTGAAGTGAGTGCCTTGGCCGCGCGGCCGAAAAACTGCCACCGACTGTTGCAGGCTGTACAAAACTGACACTGATACACACACACACGGACACGGCTACGTGCCACCACCCGCCCGTTGCCGCAAAAGCAAAAATTACTAATACTATGGCTGCTTAACTGGCACGATGCTCCATTTGAGTGGGGACTTGCGGTGGTTCGTCGGATGTACCTAGCATGTGCGAATCTAATGGGGGTCAAATGTATACATATATTTTTATATTTTTTTTGTTGAAAGAAAATCAAAATTGGTTTAATTTAAATTTGTACAAACTCCTTTGAAAACATCTGAAGTCGGCCCGCATAAACGTGCAGCGTTGCCGGGCCGTGCGCTTCGTGTTTTTCGCAGCTCTCTGGCAACGCCGGCTCCTCGATTTTCGCTTTGCACGCGCATTCGTGAAAATGGCGGCGTTCTCGCACCGTCGCTGCCAAATTTTTTGTACATCAAAATAATCAAAATAAAGCATTCTTCCAGTGCTCAACACTTCTGTCCGTGCGAGAGCGCGCGTGTGTGCGTGCGAAGGAAATCCCCAGCGCCACCGCCGATCGAGAACGTGGATAGAACGCAGAAGGCAGAAAACAAAAGGCAGCGAGCAGCGACAGCGAAAACGCAACGCCAGATAACACACGCGACGGGACGGGCGGACGGAAGGAGGGAACGGAGGTGCTAGTGAGAGGTGAGCGCCAGGAGAAAGGAGGAGAGTGCAAGTGCGAGGGAGCCAGCGCAGCAGCAGCCGCGTGAATAAGTCAGCGGAGCACCCGCGTCCGTTCCTCGGGTTTTTCTGGCCAAGGTGAATGCAGTTGCCTTATTACCTACCAGTAGTGTGCGTGCGTGTGTATTTCCGTCTGTGTTGAGTGGTGCTCCTCCCACGTCTCCAGCCATCTGCTGGGCCTGGTTTCGGTGCGGCTCTGGGTTTATGACCGCGCCAGGTAGCCGGGGCTGGTGGCAGCTGCAGAAATCCTCGGTCAAATCCGCAATTTACCTGCTCCGCCGCCGGACTTGTATAAATACTAAAGTGCCTCCCCTTGCCTTGCAGTTCGCTTCTGGAGCGCGCAGCATGCAAAAGTCAGTGTCCCGTGTGTATCGCCACAACAGGATGTGCGCCAGCAGTTGATTGGCCAGAATCTATTACACAGAACGCGAGTTCACCAAGCTCTCCAAGGATACACACACACACCGCCCAACGACCCTGCACACAGACTCCGCAGCACGATGAACACCAGCCAGACAGCTGCCGGCAACCGCATTACGTTCACCAGCCAGGCGCTGCCCAATGGCACCATCAACATAGCCGGCAATCCCGGCGCCGTCATCTCGACGGCCCAGCTGCCGAACACCACCACCATCAAGACCATCCAGGCGGGGATTGGGGGCCAGCACCATCCGGGACTGGCGCAGGTGCACCAGGTGCAGCAGCAGCAGGCGCAGCAGCAGACGCAATCCGTAGGTGCCACCCAAACACAAACCCTAGTTATTAAATCCAACCACCATGCTGTCACCCTGCCGGCGGGTCTAGTCTCAAGTGCACCAGCAGGAATCGTAACCATGACCAAGACCATCAATCAGGTATCCACATTAAAGCTAAACCCACTCACTTCGGGCGCTAGGCGATCGCAAGTCGGCCGTATCACTCGTCCAAATCTCCTCCTCTCCTCCTTTCAAGTTGGATTGTAGTAAATGCAACAACATACATTCACACACGCTTGGTTTTATTTCGTTATCGTTCTTATATACACCTTCTGTACTGTACCCAATCCGAGAACTTAATTTTTGCATATTGTGGAAGGATGCAAAAATTAAGTGTCTGTCTGAAAATCCAAACTTACTCCTTTCTCCTAAATATTTTCCTTTTCTCCGAAGTGACCTACAATTCGAAATTTCAAATTTAATGTGTATATGAATACATTTTTCCAGGGTTTCTAAATTCTAACAGCCACAAGCTTTAAATCCTTTATTAGTTCCCTTCTGCTTAAGGGTTTTTGCGCTTCCCTAAAAGGCAATACTTGCCATTTGTTTTACCTAGGCATTCATAAACCTAACCTACCTGCTTCAGATGAAATCCTACAGGAACTCTCCGCCAATTCAACATTTTCCCAATCCCAAAAACCAAGCACAAAACTCTTTCTGCTAATGTATACCATAAGATCCTTGTCATGTTTTTGTAGAATTGTCTTGCTTACATGCTTTATGTAGAAAAATTAGCTGAAACACACGCTTTAAACAAGGAAAAATATACCAAATCGGCCCGGCCAGCACCACACAAATCTGATAAGAAAAATGCATAAACCCCGCCATATATTTGTGATCCGTAGACGGGGGCCCTCAGACGAACGAAATTTTCACTGGGACCGCTGCATGCTGTAGGCTTAGACTTAGAATGCAACCAACCAACCATCACCTCTAAATGCTTCCTCTGCCCAAATAGATTATGAAAACTGTGATGAGATAACCGAGTGATGATCGTTCCATTAATTAATTAATCTAATAATGTGTGTACTTTTCGCAGGCCGGTCAGCCGCTACTGAACTCTATGCTGCCGGCGGGCGTGGTGGTGGGCATGCGCCACCAGGCGCCGACGCAGCAGCAGCAGAAGAATGTGCCCACCAATCCGCTCAGTCGTGTGGTGATCAACTCGCACATGGCGGGCGTGAGACCGCAGAGTCCATCGGTGAGTACAATGAATTTGATTAGATCTCTCTTATTCGGTTGTTGTGGTGGATTCTTCTCTACTAACTGACCCCACAAGGAGCTCCCACCTAACCCACCGCTAACCCACTCCCTTCACACACATGTGCACAGCCCGCCCACCGTCCACTCTACATACACGTTCACCGAAACACACACACACAGACCATGGTCCAGCAGATGAAAACCGAGTATCTCTGTCTTCTCTTTTTACTTTTAGATAACATTAAGCACACTAAATACGGGCCAGACCCCGGCATTGCTGGTCAAGACGGATAACGGATTCCAGCTGTTGCGCGTGGGCACGACGACGGGTCCGCCGACGGTGACACAGACTATAACCAACACCAGCAACAATAGTAACAACAGCAACACGACCAGCACTACAAATCATCCCACAACAACACAGATTCGTCTGCAAACTGTGCCGGCTGCAGCTGTAAGTAGATACCAACAACAACAACAACAACAACAACAGCAACATCAGCAGCAGCAACAGCAACAGCAAGCCACCAGCGGCAGCAGCACAGCCAGCACTAGCATAGCACTGCGCAAAACGATTGTCCGTACATCATCCACCACAGTCCCATCCAGCAATAATAATAATAACAACAATAATAACAGTATTATCAATGCCACCACCACCACCACCAACACCACCACCTCTACCAACAACAACAACAACAAACCCGCTACTAACCAGCAACAGCAACAACAGCAGAAGCTCCAACAGCAACAGCAGCATCTCAAGGCCCAGCAACAGCAGCAGCAGCAGCAGCAACATAAACAGCAGCAACAGGCATCCGCTGCGGCTGCCGCTGCAGCAGCTGCCGCCAATGTGGCAGCCACCATAAAGATTAAGCAAAACGTAAAGAGATGCATTCACCTTTACTGTCAGGATACATGTCCTCGATATGTCCTTTATATATTTTGCTCTTCTCTCCTATGTTCTCTTATGTCTGTTTATGCATTTGGATTTTTAATCTTATTTATGACTACTACGTACATAGGTCTATATGCTTCAGTTCCGTTTTTATGTTCGTCGTCCCACGATCGAACTTGAAATTTTGATTTATCCAGAATACTTTCTTCATATACGATTGCATTACCTATATATATATATATATACATGATATATGTATACTTAGCTACGTTTTGCATGCTGCGTTGTGTAACTGTCTGTGTAATTTCGATAAAACTCCTTATTTCGATTCGATTTAGTTAAATGCGCTTGCGCTGTCCACGAGTTGCTGATTCAGGCCAAAAACAACATCATTAACGAGGGCTCACCAATGATGTGTGCTGGGCTGCTGTGTTATATGTATTTATGGGAGGACCAGATCCCCTTAAAACAATGGTTCCTTAACAAACAAAAAAAATGTTTTACAGTACAATGCCTTTAACTTTGCTTTCTGAAATAATTGTAGTTTCTGTTAAATGTATGAATCTTTTGTAATATTTTGAGCACATACAATTTGATAAGATTTGCTTGGGAAAATTATAAAGAAGATAATAAACTCGAATTTTTAAGAATTTAAAATTATATATTTACTGCACTGGGCAGGCATTTTACTGTAACGTTCATCTCATTTACCATTGCCCTAGTCATAGCCCTGCCCCCCTGCACACACATTTGGAGGCTGATCTAGGATCCTGTCCATCCTAAAAATTGAATCAAAAGAACCATCCATCATCATCGTTATCATAATCTTTATTCTGCTATATACGAAATATATTTTTAACATTAATTATTTTCTAACGCTTTTTAGTATTAATTTTGCACTACCATTCATGCAAATCCATGTCCTAGATACCCGATATTAATGCGTTTGTTTTATTGTTCACAGTCTCTGACCAACACCACCGCCTCCAACAACATAATTGTGAATTCGGTGGCCAGCGGCGGCTATACGAACGCATCGCAGCCGCCGCACCTGACCCAACTGAATACGCAGGCGCCGCACCTGCCGCAGATAACGCAAATCCAAACAATACCAGCCCAGCAGCAGTCGAACAATGCGGGTGGAGCAACGGGCACAGTGACCACATCGGTGAGCAGCAACAGCACGACGGCATCGACGGCGACAACGACCACGCAGCAGGGGAATACCAAAGAAAAGTGTCGCAAGTTTCTAGCCAATTTAATCGAATTGTCGACACGGGAACCGAAGCCGGTGGAGAAGAATGTGCGCACCCTCATCCAGGAGCTGGTCAATGCGAATGTGGAGCCTGAGGAGTTTTGCGACCGCCTGGAGCGCTTGCTGAACGCTAGCCCGCAGCCCTGTCTGATTGGATTCCTCAAGAAGAGCTTGCCCTTGCTCCGGCAAGCGCTCTACACGAAGGAGCTGGTCATCGAGGGTATCAAACCCCCGCCGCAACATGTGCTCGGCCTGGTCGGACTCCCGGCACAGCTGCCGGTAAGTTTAAAATTCTCTTTCCATCTTTGGATTTATCTAAAATTATTTACTATTTTGATCGAATTGTAGAAAATCCAAGCGCAAATCCGTCCAATCGGCCCCAGCCAGACAACAACAATTGGACAGACGCAGGTGCGCATGATTACTCCAAATGCCTTGGGTCAGCCGCGACCCACCATTGGCCACACGACGATATCAAAGCAGCCGCCCAACATCCGGCTGCCCACGGCTCCGAGGCTGGTCAACACGGGAGGCATACGCACCCAGATACCCTCCCTACAAGTGCCCGGACAAGCGGTGAGTCCTCTTTATACACTACCGTGAAAAAGTTGGCTTAATCGTATATCTCTATAGAATATTGTGCAAATTCGTGGACCGCAGAATGCCCTGCAGCGCACGGGATCGGTGCAGATCCGTGCGACCACTCGGCCGCCAAATAGTTCGCCCAGCACGAACAAACTCACTGCCGTCAAGGTGGGCCAGACGCAGATTAAGGCGATTACGCCCAGCCTGCACCCTCCCTCGCTGGCTGCCATTTCAGGCGGACCGCCGCCGACACCCACGCTATCCGTTCTATCCACGCTGAACTCTGCATCAACCACAACGCTACCGATACCGTCGCTGCCCACGGTGCACCTGCCGCCGGAGGCTCTTCGTGCCCGCGAGCAGATGCAAAACTCGCTGCACCACAACAATAACAATCACTTCGAAGCGAAGTTGGTGGAGATTAAGGCACCCTCGTCGCTGCATCCGGCCCACATCACCGCTTCGCTGACGCCAATTGGAGCCAAAACGACGATGGCAAGGGCGTCGCCGATGATCGGCAAGGCGGCGTTGAATAAAAAGAAACGTGACGCCATGGAGGATGCCAAGCTGAATAGTGCAGGTGGAGCAGCGGCGGCGGCGAACTCATTCTTTCAGCAGAGCTCCATGTCCTCGTCTATGTACGGCGACGATGATATCAATGATGTGGCCGCCATGGGTGGCGTTAATCTGGCGGAGGAGTCACAGCGGATACTCGGCTGTACGGAGAACATTGGCACCCAGATACGGTCATGCAAGGACGAGGTGTTCCTCAACCTGCCCGCGCTCCAGGCCCGGATACGGGCCATTACGTCGGAAGCGGGCCTGGACGAGCCGGCGCAGGATGTGGCCGTACTGATATCGCACGCCTGCCAGGAGCGGCTAAAGAACATCGTGGAAAAGTTGGCTGTGATAGCGGAGCACCGCATTGATGTCATCAAGGTTTGCTTCCTTGAAATAACAAATCCTAAACATTTCTTATTTAATACGTCAATTTTTGCCTACAGTTGGATCCTCGCTATGAGCCCGCCAAGGATGTGCGCGGACAGATCAAGTTTCTAGAGGAGCTCGACAAGGCCGAGCAGAAGCGGCACGAGGAGCTGGAGCGAGAGATGTTACTGCGGGCGGCCAAGTCGCGGTCGCGAGTGGAAGATCCCGAACAGGCCAAGATGAAGGCGAGGGTAAGATGAGCGCAAGCGTTATTCTCTCCGAGAAATCTGTGCTCAAGTCTTTCGATTTGCTAGGCCAAGGAGATGCAACGTGCGGAAATGGAGGAGCTGCGCCAGCGGGACGCGAATCTGACGGCGTTACAGGCGATTGGACCACGAAAAAAACTGAAGTTGGACGGGGAGGCTGCCAGTGCGGGAGTGGTATGTTAATTCCAAATACATTTTGAAATCCGCTTAAATAAATTAGTTATTTTCAAAAGAAGCCATAGTCCCAGTCACAGTCTAGAAAGCCGACTAATAAAGTTACGTTCTCTTTCACAAAATAGGGTTCGAGTGGAGGCGGACTGCTGAGCAGCTCGGGATCTGCGCCAACAACGTTACGGCCGCGCATAAAGCGTGTGAACCTGCGCGACATGCTCTTCTATATGGAGCAGGAGCGCGAATTCTGTCGCAGCTCCTTGCTGTTTAAGACATACCTCAAGTGATCGTCGTCCATCATTCGCAGCAGCAGCACCGTCTTCTCCTCCGCCGCCTTCTCCTACTCCCTGGACTGTCGTTGTCGTTTCCAGCTTTACGATTTCATCATCCATTTGCAATATACAGAATTTTTTACGTAATTTAGCCTCAAATTTAACTGCGTCGCGTCGTCCCTTCGTTGTTGTTTTATTCTTTTTAGTTAGGCGACCCCTTCTCCATTTTATATATATTTACCTTACTAAACCATTACTTGTAATTTTAAGACTTAAAGCTCGTTTATTCCCCCGACCCCAATAAATTGTCTGTAAAACTCAAACCAAACCAATCCAATCCAAAAACAAACCAAGAAAACCACGGTAACGTAAAAGTAAAGAGTAAAGAGTAAACGAAGGAAAAGTAAAGTAAGGAGAACGCGCAGTCAGCGGGCGTTTAAATTGTAATTAAAAAGTAACATAAAGTTTGCATCAACTGCATTGACGGCCTTATCTAAACGATATAAACATAATTATTAATATATTTAATTATTTTAGCTTAGTTTGTTAAACGAAAACCAAGCATAATTCCTAGATGTAAGCGAACGGAAAGGTAGAGCGCTAGCGGTAGCCACAGAAACCGAATTGCAGAGAAAATAAGTGGTTTTTAAAACCGGAAGCAAGGATCGAAACAAGTTTAGCAAAACAGCAAGAAAAACAAACAAAACACACATCAAACATAGGCAACAAGATATCCATAATTAAAACATACATTGAATTTAGTTAATAGTTTCGTAACAAGAAAAACGCGAGATGTAATTTGTAATTGTATAAAACGGAAAACCCAAATCGGTATGGAAATGAGAAAACAACCAATTGTATATACAGACTAGGCTAAGATTTTTCAAATAGTTTAACTTAGGTAAAAAAGCAAAGGCATAATTAACGAATTCTCGATGGCGAGGAGCCGAAATGAATAATGTTCTTATAACCGGCGCTCTCGATCAATACATCCATTATTATTCTGAAAATTCTGAAACACGGTTCACTAGGCTTTAAGTGCGTGGTGCATTATGGTTTATGTGCAAATTGACCAAACACATTGGCGTCGCTCAGTCCCTACCCGAAGTCTTGAGCCCTAACCTTATACAAAATAGACAAATTTTATACAATTAGCCAGAAGATAAATCATGTAAAATACACTCCCCCAATAATATGAAAACCATGGTAAATTGACACCAATTGATGTAATTCAGCGAAACTCTAAATTAAAAAAAAGCAAGAAAAATTCTAAACAAATTCTTTGTGTGTAAATTAAATCAAATTGTGAAAAACAAACAGAGCAGCAAAAAAAATGCATCAGTAAACACAGCGCATAGTTTGATAGGCATATAACTGAATATATATATAAATATATATATTATTATTATTATTATGTTTTAACATTAAGCAACAAAAAATAAAAGAAAAATGCAGAAAACTCAACTCCGAGCACTGTGGCAATTACTAGCGGGAAAATTAGAGCCGTCTTCAAGTGCTTAGTGTATTTTCATTTATGTATGTAACGGTATCTCAGTTAATTAGCTAGTTAAATCATTACCAATTTATATAGTCGAATTAAACAATTATTAAAATAATTATTATTATTGCTATTTTTATATTCATTTTTATGTTAATTAATCTTACTGAAACCTTTGTGTAGTGTAGTCCCTTAATGAACGCAAGAGCCTAACACAAGAAATAAAATGGAGCCAAATTTACATTTGGATTCTACTCCAGAAAAAACTCTTCAATTTATAATTTTTTATTTTTTTTCTTTGGCTTAATAATGTAGAGTTATTTATGTAGAGTTAGTTATGTTTTGAATTACCTTTCCCAAGCTTACAGTTAATACAGTTATACAGTAAACAAAAAAATATATAATTTAATGCAATAAATTAGTAGTTTTTCGGGTAATTTAGTTTCATTAATGTTCGCTTATAGCTTAACAATTTTCCAACTTAAAATTTAAATTCGCCGGCAAAAACATCGAACGGTTTTGGCAACCCTAAATAGGCCGTTTAGTGTGACCTTATGCAAGGCGTATTTATGTACCTGCAAAACACAACCACTCTGAGTGCAAATTACGCTAAAAACAAAATGAAACAATTAAAAACAGTCACAAATTAACGTTTTTCGTGTACTTTAAGTAATAAATAACATTTTATCTGTTCTACGAAAGTTTGTGCAGAAGTTCTACGTTTCCCATAAGAAGAAATGAGTTTTACTTGCCGAAATGAACGAGTTTTTCGATGAAAACAATGCCTGCGGCCAAAATCTTTTGAATATTGTTTCGGTGGGTAATTCCATCATAGCAGAGATCCTGCGCCTCAAGGATTACGTACCCAGTATCTATAGGTAAGTAATATACGAGAAACAAAGGCTTGAAAACAATGACTAATCACTTGTCCGTTCCAGGTTGGAGACCAAGGCAGAAAGGGCAAAATATGGGGAGATTCTGCTGGATTTCAGCTACTTCAAAGGGGCCGAGGGTCATGAGAAGAAGATAGAAGAGAGCCAGGTAGGATTAGGTCCTTCACCCAGTCTTCTCGATGACTATTAATAAAATACCATTTCAGGCCTTAACCGAACTGGACGACGAGGTACGCAGCCAACTTCCGCTGATAACGCGCTTCTATCTGGCTTTCCAAAGCATCCATCACTATGCCACCGACCTGCGGCAGTACATCAAGGAGCTGGACAGCGGCTACTACATTCAACAGACGCTGGAGTCGATGCTGCAGGAGGACGAGGGTCGACAGTTGCTCTGCGAATCCCTTTATCTCTTTGGCGTTATCCTCCTCCTGCTCGACTTTCACATACCGGGCGATGTGAGGGAGCGCCTGCTCATAGCCTACTATCGACACAATGGTGGCGATGCCACCCCCATGTCCGGTTCCGATTCCAATATTCAGGATGTGTGCCTGCTTCTCCGATCGACCGGCTACGTGCATCCCTCGGAGGCGGCTAAAGTGCCAGCCAAGGCGGCTGCTAGCCTGGTAGTTCCCAGATATCCGGAGGAGTACTTCTCACGCTTTTCCTTCGATGAGAACTTCGTGGATCTGGTTGTGGCTCGGCTCCGTTGCGATGATATATACAATCAGCTTACCTTGTACCCCCACCCTGCTCACCGCTCCACCGCTTTGTCCACTCAAGCTGCCATGCTGTACGTGTGCCTTTACTTCTGCCCAAAGGTCCTCCATTCCCAAGGCTCACAGATGCGCGAGATTGTGGATAAGTTCTTCTGTGACAACTGGTGCCTGTCCCTCTATATGGGCGTTACAGTGAACCTTGTGGACGCCTGGTTGGACTTCAAGGCGGCCCGGTCTGCGATCGAGAACGTGACAAGTCCGGTGGCGATTAAGACCCTTTGCGTGCAGCAAAGCGAGCAGCTGGGGAAGGTCCTGCAGAAGACGCAGGAGATAACACGCGAGGGAGTCCTGAACGATAGCTTCGTGACAGAGCATGCCAACAAGATCATCCTGATGATGCGACAGTCGAATGTCCTGCTGCGCTGGTTCTGTCTGCACACCTCCAAGGAGGTGTTCGTCTTCTCACACAATGCCAGCCAGCCGGGACAGGTGCAGCAAATAGTGATCCAGGAGCTGAAGTTTGACAGGAATGCCATCTATCACTTGATGCTCAATTGCAGCCAAATGGAGCTGTGTGTGCGCGAGCTGTTGGCGGATATCCAGAAGACCAAGGGAGATCGTTGGACTAAGAGCCGGGATGAGGCCATGGAGAGGCTGAAGGAGCTGAGTGAGGCCTTTGCCGGCTCCAGGCCTTTGACCAAGATCGAACCGAATCCTCAGCTGCAGCAGTGGTTCGGCGAGGTGGCCGACCGCCTGAAGAAACTGGAGCTGGCCAGGCCCCAGAAGTCAGGTCGCCTGATCATTCAGGTGATGCAGGCGCTGGAGGAGGTACAGGAGTACCATAATCTCCACTCCAATATGCTGGTTAAGCAGCATGTGCAGGAGACCAGGGGCATGCTGAGTCACATGGCGCAGCTGATCAACCTGAAGGAGGACATCGAAATCCACATCCAGATGATCACCGACTTTAGCTATGCGTGGCATCTCCTGCAGAGGGATTTCAAGCCGCTCATGCAGGAGCATATCAAGCGACAGCCCCAGGCCGTTATCGGAATTCGTGCAGTGTTCCTTAAGTTGGCCAGCACCCTGGAGGTGCCACTGATGCGGATCAATCAGGCCCGGAGCGAGGATCTGGCCTCGGTGTCCAACTACTACAGCACGGAGCTGGCCAACTTTTTGCGTCGCATTCTGCAAATTGTTCCCGAGACCATGTTCAGCATTCTGGCGCGAATCATCCATCTGCTGACCAATGTCATCAAGGAGTTTCCCACGCGACTTGAAAAGGAGCGTCTCAAGGAGTACGCCCAGTTCGAGGAGCGAGCTAAGGTGGCCCAGCTCACCAACTCTATAGCCGTTTTTACCAAGGGAATCCTCATGATGAAAACCACTTTGGTGGGCGTAATCGAGCTGGATCCCCAGCAACTGCTAGAGGATGGGATACGCAAGGAACTGGTCAATCATCTGTCCAGTGCTTACAATCTGGGCCTAATCTTTACTCCTGAGAAGGGCAAAACGCCGGTGCAGCTGCTTCAACAGAAACTGCAGGCGCTGGCGAAGACGATCGAAGGGTATCGCAGGTCTTTCGAGTACATCGAGGATTATCTGAGGGTTGAGGGACTCGGCATCCTGCTAGAGGAATCGCAAAGGATCATCAACTACAACGTGGAAAAGGAGTGCAATGCATTTTTGCGACACAAAGTCCAGGAATTCCAATCGGTGCACCAGAGTACGATCATTCCCATTCCAAACTTCCCGCCGGTGCAGGGAGATACCTCCGGCTCCAACAACTTTATCGGACGCCTAGCTCACGAAATCCTTCGCTGCACGGAGCCCAGGCAAACCATCTTTCTGGATCTCAAGAACATCTGGTATGAAAAGAAGGCTCCAGCACACAAGGAGGTTCTGTCTGGTTCCGGATTCTTTGGGATACTGCGCGAGGCTGTGGCCCCGGCGGGAATGGTGGGACTGGAGCGTCTCTACGCTCACATGCTAGCGGATGAACTGAAGCGCAACTTGGAAAGGTTGCAGAAAAACCTAAACTCGGATCGCATGTGGGTGGAGGCATTGGACAGCCTTACGCGGGAACTGGAAGCTCGGGACTTCCCCCCACCCGAGGTGGCAAGGCAGCCGCTGAAGTATTATCAGTCCTACACCCAACGATGGATCAAGGTGTGGCCAACGCTTTTGGATTGGGTGCTGGCTATCGGACAGAAGCAGCTGCTGCGCCAGCAGATTGCCGGCGAGCTGAGCTTTAGCAGCAAATGCGATGCCAAGCTGCTGGAGAACACGGCCGACACCCTGAACCGGGTCCTTCTTCTAGAGCTCACGCTCAGCAAGAGTCTGTGTGATGAACAGGGCGTGGGCATGCTGACCGAGCTGCAGGATATCCTCCTCTACACGGGCAACTATGAGCCGCTGGAACAGGTCTTTGTCATCACCAAAAACAGCCACAATGTGTCGCTGTTCCTGTTCCTGTTCACCATTGCCCATCTGGGTCGCCTGCAGCACTCCACGAACACGGATTGCTTGTTGCCCAAGTCCGCCAAAGATGTCATAGACTGTGTGCCTTTTGTTGCGGGTCTGCTAACCATTCTCCAGCAGTTCCATAGGAATGTCAAGATGCTGTATATATCCTACATGAGCCAGTATGTGGTGGCCGTTGCTGAAGCGCAGTTACTGTGAGTGCCACGAGCTCCGTAGACTCCATAAAAACCATGTTCAAGCTTTGCTTTCTTATTGCAGGGACAAGGAAATCCTCGGACCCGACGCTGTCACGGCCCTCCACTTTCTAATGGCCTTTATACGTACTGCCCGTCTGCCTCTAAGAGTGCTGGAGCAGCGCATTCCCAACATCTTACTCAGCGAGTTTGAGTATCTGGCCACGACCACAAAGTAAGGTTTGGGCTACACACAAACTTTAATAAATCCGCAAACATAACAAGGAAATGCCTCGTTGAGGTACAAGTACAGGAGATTGTAGTTGGAGGGGTTGTTGGTAGTAATCTCAGTGATCTCTATTCCGGGCAGGAACTCCAGCTTAGGTCTTTACGTGATGACGGTGGGTGCATTGCGCCCGGTGAACTTGGGCAGCTGAGAGATCTCCAAAGCAATGTCGATGAGGGGCTTTAGCATCACGCTTGCCTGTCCCAAAACGTTCTCCTTCTCATATGAATCAATGTATAAGCTATGAGAAAGAGTTTTATCATGAAATTCCGAGAAATAGTAAGAAAAACTTAGTAGAAAACTTACCGCACGGTGGCTCCGGAGCTGCCAGTTCCACTGAGACGCATCACAATCCGACTGCCATCCTCGAAGACAATGCGCAGGCCCTGTTTCGTGGCCACCGACTTGTCCACTGGGTCCGTGTAGCTGAAGTTGTCCGCCTCCTTGACCTTGTAGGTTTTCCCTCCACTGGAGTAGCTCTTGCCCACAAACGCCGGATCAGTGATGGCCTTCTCCATTGTGGTCATCATGTCGTTGCAGGGATCCGAGGCGCACTCCTCGTAGTCGTAGCGGGTGAAGTAGTTGCGTCCGTACACAGACCAGTGCTGCTTCAGGATATCCTCAATGCCTTTGCCGGTGTGCTGCATCACAGAGATCCAGGCTAGCACCGCCCAGATGCCATCCTTCTCGCGGATGTGGTTAGAGCCGGTTCCGAAGCTCTCCTCGCCACACAGGCACAAACGGCCGGCGTCCATAAGGTTACCGAAGTACTTCCAGCCAGTGGGCACCTCAAACACCTCCTTGCCCAATTTTCGGCCGACCAAATCAACGGCGGAGGCGGTGGGCATGCTGCGGGCGAATCCCTGAACACCATTCTTCTGGAAGTAGGGTATAGCTTCCAGGTAGTGGGCAATCACGGCCAGTGAGTCGCTGGGCGTCACAAAGAACGCCTTGCTGCCGATGATCATGTTACGATCACCATCTCCATCGAAGGCGGCTCCGATATCATAGTCTCCCTGGGCCACAGTATCCACGAGATCCTTGGCGTAGGTCAGATTCGGGTCAGGATGCAGACCCCCAAAGTCCGGCAGCGGAGTGGTGTGCACCACCGAGGACTCAGAGGCACCCAAACGGTTCAGGAAGATCTCCCTCACATAGGAGCCAGTAACTCCATTCATCGCATCGATACGCATCTTCAAGGGCTTGCCGGTAGCCTTGCCACTTACGAAATCCTTTAGCTTGGCAAAGTCAAAGATCTCCTCCATGTGGCGCACATAGTTGGCCACCGAATCGATCACCTCCACGGTGAAGGGCTTGCCGGCCACATCGAAGGAAGTCACGCCCACCTTGGAGATGTCGATCTGCAGGTTGCGGACCAGCTTGTACTGCTTGATCTCGGTGGTGATCTTGTAGATGTGGTTGGTGAAGGCGTCCGGGGCGGGGCCGCCGTTCTCACAGTTGAACTTGATGCCGAAATCGTTCTCGGGACCGCCGGGATTGTGGGAAGCCGTCAGAACGATGCCGCCTGGAAGAGATGGTAAGCAAAAGTTAAATAATAATAGGAAATATTGAACGTAATTGAAATTCCTCTAATATTGCAAATAATGTTGTTCTCTAATTAAGTTATTATTATGAATAAAAAGCATTTTATAAAATTATTAGTATAATATTAAGGATAATGCAACGGTACTTTATGTTGTGAAATTACTTCTACGATTAGAAATTCCTTAAGTGCTTTTTAAATTAATAATAAATTGTTCTTAAATTGTTTATATAGAAACTTGTTAGTTTATTTTGCTTTGATATTTTTCATAACTCCAAGTTATTTTTTAATTTTATTTTTTCAACAAGTCTCTGCTAAGCCTGTGTACTATATGACCCCAGGGACGACCTCTACCAGTTAACAGAGCTCCCTTCCTACACCCCGTTGGCAATAGGTGATGCTTCTTATCAATTAAAATCTTTACGAGCACAGTGAAGGCCGACAATACCTATGCGGAAAAGCACTCACCCAAGGCTTTGTTGTGACGAATCAGACTGGAGACAGCGGGCGTGGACAGGATGCCGTTTTGGCCCACCAGCAGCTTGGAGACACCATTGGCGGCAGACAGACGAACGATCAGCTCTGCAGCCTCCTTGCAGTAGTAGCGTCCATCGCCACCGACCACCAGAGTGGATCCCGCCAGGGCCGAGCCATTGGCCTCCAAAATGGCCTGGACAAAGTTCTCAGTGTAGTTTGCCTGGGTGAAGACTTTCACCTGCAAGATTTCAGGAAGCGATTTCACAAGTTAAGATGAGATGAAATCTCAGATTTCTGTGCCGTTAACTGTGGCGAACCTTTTTGCGCAATCCACTGGTGCCTGGCTTTTGACCCTCGTAGGGCGTTGTGGCGACAATTTCCACCGATAGCGACATGTCACTGGACTGGAGTTTTCCGGCTGCTGGCTTTATTCCAACTGGACGACCGACCCGCGTTTGCGTGCGATGAAAATTGAGTGTCGAGCACAGCGCAGCGTTTTCGCCTCCCACTGATAACGCGACTCTTAAGAGGTTCGGCTATGCCGATCCCGATAAGCGCTATCATCGATGCGTGCCGCCAGTCATTCCCAATCCATAGTTGGGGGTGTGTCTTTATAACGCCAGAAATCCCATAAATTCCGTTATCTTACGTGAGACATTATGAATTTCTGTACTTCATCATGATCTACCATTATTTAGTTATCCTGGTTGGGTGGACGCATAGGCCGAAAAGCTTTCTGTAGGGTGCAATGTCATTCAAGGGCATTCATAGGTGCCGGCAAACAGCTGTTTTGCACAGAAAATATGCAAATAAGACAGCATAAATATTAATTTACACAAGTTCCACTAAACAATAGCTACAGCTATAAAAACAAAATAAAACGTGTTTTGTTTACATTTGTTTAGTGCCTTTTTAAACTAAAAGGCGCCAATGTTAAAAGATAACAGTTTGACAGTGCGATGCAATATTGTGAATTTATAAATTAAAATGCTAGTAATATTTAATGATTTAAATATAATTACTAAATATTTTGGAATAAAATATTGCATTTATTTGAGCCATGTTCTCCACCTTTTCTGATGACAGTTGCCGCAGCATTTGACCCATTTCTCAAACCTCCTTTTGACGCATCTCAAGTGTATCTTGACAGTTGTGTTGGCAACCCTATTCACGGAGTGGGCAGCCCTGGCACACGAAGGTTTGACAGTTCCACGTCACGAAGCAACGAGAAAGCGGCCGACATCAGTTCCAAAATACTCGCAAAAGAAACAACCAACATTCAAGTAAGTATTAAAATCATAAAAGAAACTATCCACAGTTGTGATCGACTTGTTTTCAAAACCCCGTTATGTTATAAACATGGGATAAATCGATTGGAAAGCGGCGCCCTTTTCGGCTTCCCCCTCTTCCGCGTTCGACCCTTCCACGTCTACAAAAAAAGTGAAACGTGAAATAATCTCTGTGTGATTGTAGGATGTTCAAGCACCTGCTCCTTCTGTGCGCCCTCAGCGCCGCTTTTAGTGTCTGCCTGTCGGAGGACGAGACCCGCGCCCGCCTCCTGGTCTCCAAGCAGATCCTGAACAAGTACCTTGTGGAGAAGAGCGACCTGTTGGTGCGCTACACCATCTTCAATGTGGGCAACGGAGCCGCCACCAAGGTGCGCCTTGTAGACAGCGGCTTCCATCCCGATGCCTTCGAGGTTGTGGGTGGTCAGCCCACCGCCGTGGTCGACAGGATTGCTCCCCAGAATAACTTCACCCACGTCCTGGTGGTGAGGCCCAAGGCCTTCGGCTATTTCAACTTCACCGCCGCCGAGGTGTCTTACAAGGCCGTCGAGGAGTCGGATTTGGTAAGTAGGATTCTTGAACTCGATTATTCGGGATTCTAGTCTGTCTTATCAGCTTGGTGCAAAGAGTTGATATGAATTAGTACTTACCTTATCCCTAAATCTATCTATCTCGTTACAGCTACAGCTGGCGGTCAGCTCCGAGCCCGGTGAGGGTGGCATTGTCAACCTGAACGAGTACAACAAGCGCTTCTCCTCCCACTTCTTCGACTGGGTGGCCTTCGCCGTGATGACCCTGCCCTCCCTGGCCATTCCTCTGGGTCTGTGGCATCAGTCCAAGAGCAAATACGAGCGCACCGGCAAGAACAAGAAGCACTAAGCCGTGCTCAGTGCACCGTTGGAGCCTCACCTCAAGAGATTTCTGAACGAACACCACTTCACGCAAATTCCGTATAAATTTGTTGCTTTAGTTTCCAATTGATTCCATGCGTTGTTCATCCCCACACATCTATGTAGTTTACTCCAGTCTGGAGGCGAGCGTTGAATCGTTTTAGATTTGATACGAGGACGCATCGAGTAAAGAGAGCGAGTTGAACCAAGTCCATCAAGAGTTAAGCCTAGACTGCTTTTCTAAATAAATTAAAACAAATTGTAAACAGGAGTATTACTTATTTCGTATGGTTACTGAAAAAACTTCACGCCTTGGGGCTCAGCTTGAGCAAATAAATTAGTCTACTGTTTTCACTAAATTTAATAATATTTACACTTAATGCTAAGAACGCGCAACAGAATTAGGATAACAGATACTTTCGGCCAAAGATCTCCGACTTTTTCTCGAACATGGGCGACTTAATGGGCGTATTGATCCGGTAAAAGGCGTTCATGGAGTGCTTTATGTACGTGTCATACATCTCGTTGAAGAAGTTCTTGATGCCCTCGTCGTTTTTGTTGTCGTGGACGATGATGAATCGGATTTGGCTGGCAGTAATGAAGGCGGAGACGAACCACTGGTTGAACCTATCGATGGACTTCAGTTGCATGTTGGCCGTCTTCCATTTGTGCTCGTCCACCAGATCCAGGGCAGCGTGGGCAATAAACTGGCTGAGGTGTCTGTGGTCCTCCTTCTACGAGTGAGATAGAGGTTTTAGGGGGTTTTCTTCGAATTCCCTATGGTTTTCCTGGCTACATACCCGCAGCTCCTTGTTCACCGTGCTGAATTCCTTCTCAAAGATGGGATTATCATTGTGGCCAACAATAACAAAGTAGTACGTTGACATTGTCACGAATCTACCAAACAAACTATGTAAGTTTATTTTTTAGTTATAGTTAATTTACTTATTTTATTTGTATTTACTTGTGATGGTATGACCGTACTCTCTTTTCTCCGTTGACTACCGCACTTTCTTAGTGCTGTAAGTCACCACGCAACGAACGCTTACCAACACTATTCCTTCGCGCCTTTTTTCTCGACCAGCACACATTGTTCTCTGTATTAATGTCGAAAAACATAAGGAAAATGATTAAAAACGACTGATTTGGATACCGGATTGCAGTGACCACTTGGGGATCATCCAGTACCGAAAGCTAGAGAAACGTGACCAGCGCGGCGGCGCTCGTGCTACAGCGGCAGTGTGTGTGCGTGTGGAGAGAGTGTAAAAAATTCAGAATCGAAACTAAAGAATCGCAGCAAAGGTAGATCTCAATCTCTATTATTGTATAATTTTGCTTTTGCCTCTGATAGTTTTGCCCGCCTGATAGTTGCGATCTTTTGAGTTTGGCTTCAGTATAATTTCGTATTACTCCGTACAATCCCGACGCTTCAACACTTTGAAAAAAACAACAATAAACCCACAAAAGACACACCAAACACATTCACGCACACACACCCAACAAAAACATGTACTAAACGTAGAAAGAACAAACCCAGAAGCGATCGCAGAAAATGACCGATGTAAATTGTCTTACAAGCGAGCACATTGCCACCGCCACTGCGAATAGTCCCCCAGGAACGCCCCCGAGAAATGCCGGCACGGATCCGGTAGAGCCCTCATCCCCGTTCGTGCTCCGTGCACCGCCCAGTGCCAAGTCCAAGCTGATTCTCCAGAACATGGAGGAGGTATTGCACTCGGTGAAGCAGAAGCATCGCGAGAAGCACAAGCGGAAGCGCGAGGAGAAGCGCAGAGCCGCTCTTCTCGCGGAAAGCGGAAGTCAGGAGAAGCCACACAAAGACCCGAAGCCGGACAAGGAGAAGCCGCAGCCGCTGAGAGAGAAGTCTTCGCAGGAGAACGGCAGGAGGCGCTCCAGTCCCCTCAAGTGCAGCACACCCGTGGCCGATCACCAGAGCATCATGAAGCACTTTGCCAAGGCTGGCAAGCCAGAGAACGTGGCCTCCTCTCCAGTCCAGACTCCGAAGTCAAAGCCAACCAATGTCTTCGAGTTCATGATGAATGCCCGCAATCGCTCCATCGGCGTCAACGAAGGTGGCGTTGAATCCCCCGCCAATCAAGAGGAGGACGGAAGCGGCAGCGGTGCCACGCCGCAAACGAAGCGGAAGCAGCTGCTCCAGGAGTGGAACGAGCGCAAGGGTGGCGCGAAGCGGAGGCTCGCGGACGAAGCCCGCGGGGAGTTCATCGAACTGCAAATGGAACAAAGAGCTAAGAGGTGAGTTTTTGAATGGATTTAGGGGTTAGCTTAGAGCAAATGTGGCACGTGTTTGGCCTTTAGGGGGAAACGACCCCAGGGAAGACAATATTTTTGTCGTTTTCGACTTGCAAAGTTCGTACTTAAAACAAATCAAAATAATAATTAGACAAAATAAATAAGTAATAAATATTCTCATCTCTTAGATTGAAAAAAATGCTAACCAAGGCTGACCAGAAGGAGGCCTCGGCCCCATCATCAGCTCCCGCTGAGCCAACGGTCAAACGTCCTAGGGGCAGGCCACGAAGTCGCCGTCTCAGTTCCGTAGAAGTAGCTCCGGCGGTGGCCAGCGTAGAAGTCAAAAAAGCAGATCCAGAAACTGAGGAGTTCCTCGCTAAGCTCTCTTCGCCCACCAAAAAGCGAGACAGTCTGCTGGGATACTTTGCCAAGGTGGAATCACCCAAGGGTCTGGCCGAAAAGCAACCCATTGCGATAGAAACTCCTCCTCTGGAGACGCCCAAACGGAGAACACAGCGGAGGAAGAGCCAACAGGAGACGCCCAATGTAGATGTGGAATCGACGCCATCAGGGCGACCACGCCGCTCTTGTGCGGGCAAGGCGCGCTACGATTACGATTTGGAGACGAGTCCCACCAAAACTGCTGTAAAAGCGAAAGCCCAAAAGGCCGAAGAATCTGTGGAGATCATTGATCTGGACAATAGCAATCCGGCAGGCACGCCAAAGAAACTTGCGCCGCTTTTTGTACGCCAGTTGCCCAAGCCAAGCCCGGATCCCTCGGTTCTTAAGGCTCGCCAGGCTTTCCTGCAGTCCGGAGTTCCAGATAAAATCCGACAGGAGCAAATCCGCCAAAAGAACCACGAGCAAATGTACGAGGAGAGCTACGAGGTGTTTCCGCGTGTGGCGCACGTCGGCTACGAGAGTTGTGCATCGAACGATGAACCTCTGGTGCTTCCCTTTTCCTTGAGAAAGGAGGAAGAAACCACGGGGATCACTTCTATTACCCCAACGTCCGCGACCAGCAAACGTCGTACAAGGACGAGTGGTTTTACCAGCTGTGTTCCTTCCGACTTTACGTCCAGCAAGGGCTCCAGCTCCAAGCTTGACTATGCCATTCTGCCCCAGCTGGAGAACAAGCGTGGATTTGTGAAGCTCTGGAAGAACGACTTTGATCGCTTTCCCACCTTCAAGTGCTACAATCAGATGCGGGAGAAGTATCGTCACTTCAGCGCCATTGACAGTTCGCACGATACGCAGCAGGTGGGTGAATCCTTTGTGGTTACACGCCGCTCGCGTCGGTCGATGGAGCAGCGATCCATGGACCAGAACGATGAGGAGGCTAAGCCGCCATCCTCGGCTCCCAATGGCGAGCTGCTCTTCACCGAGAAGTACAAGCCGCTGCTCTTTGAGCAGGTTCTGGTGAACCTAACGCCCGTGCAGGAGCTCCGAGAATTCCTAGCCAGCTGGAGTGGGAACGGAGGCAGTAACCGTAACTCGCAGACCATGGATGACTCCACCTTTGATATGGGCAACGATTCGAGCTCAATGGGAGTTAATAGCAACACCATGGTGCTGGTGGGACCCTCGTCTAGTGGCAAAACCAATGCTGTCTTCGCCCTGGCGAACGATATGAACTTCAATGTGCTGGAGATCAATGCGGGAATGAAGCGGACGGGAAAGAAGCTGATCCAGGAGCTCCAAGAAGCCACACAGTCGCATCAGATTAGAAAGGATAGCAAGGCGGCGGGCGGCGGCTCCTCGCAGCAGTTGCTGCAAAAATTGCAGAAGAGCGGTCTGAAAGCCAAAGCAAAGGCCAATGAACCTCCGTCCGATGAGCGCAAGTCCCTGATTCTCATAGAAGACGCAGACATTGTCTTCGACAACATGGATGCTGGCTTCACTGAGGCCATATACACCTTGGCAGCCAGTTCCAAGAGACCGGTGATTGTGGTGGCCACCGATCCAAATAGCGCGCATCTGCAGCGTCTAATGCAACAGAATCAGATCCATTTCCAAGCCCCAAACGCTTTGAACATCTCCAGATTTCTGGCTGTGCTGTCCCTAATGGAGAACTGTCCTATTGAGTTGGACGAATTGATATCCCTGTATCTGTTCAATGCGCAGAATCTGCGAAAGACCCTGATGGAGCTGCAGTTTTATATTCAAAGTGGTGGGGATCCAACTTGCGGAAGGACGGGAGCCGTTAGATCCCCGAGCAAAAACTCACACAGCCGGCTAGCTACTGTCGATGGCAGTCGCATCCATCAGCGATTGTTTGAGTTCTATACCTGCCCGCAGAACGTCCAGCACAGGATACCCTTTCCCGTGGACTTTGGCCTGCTCCGCTTGAATCTCCCCGATCTTATATCTACTTCACCGCTCCTGAAGGAGCCGCAGCCACCTGGAGGTGGTAGAAACACTGCCAAGCGGAAGTCCCGCTCACCAAAGAAGGCCTGGCTAAGCAGCGCCACTGGTCAAAAGAGCGATGGTGCCAACAGCAGGTCATCATCACCCCTCGCCACTTTAGCTGCATTTTATGACAACATTTCGGTGGCTGCACTGATGGACTCGAGCCGGGATTGCAGCGATCGCTTGCAGTTGCATCTGTCGGAGGACATGGCGCACCTGCTGGTGGAGCAGGCTCTCCAAACCGGACTGGCGGCCAAGGAGTGTCCCTACAACCTGTTCGACAAGCCAGCACAAAGGTAAACTATAAAAAAAAATTCATTTGTTGCCAACATTCGAAACTTTTCTTTTTTAAACTCTTTGTTGCATTTAAGTAACTCTAGTCTCGAGCCAATCTATAACAACATTTTGCAAATATCTTGCAAATCACATCATTTAACATAATAAGCTGTCCGATGAATAATGGATGGTAAACGGAAGTCTGGGATTTTTTTATCGTCTGGCAGTCATTTAAGATTGTTTTCCTTTTGAATATCACAGTTTCTAGAGCCATATCGTAGGAGAATGACTGATCGTTTTGCTGTCATAAAAGCACAATCATTCATAAAATTGTCCGCTAGAATATTTCAGGAGAAGATAAGCTTAAAGTCCTAAGTATTTCCGAGTGAAACCACTTGAGATACTTTTATTAGACTTTACAAGTTACTCACAAAAAACTTGTAAATGCCTATGATTTAGATACCTTCTTATATAAATATTAAAATGTTTACCTTATTAATATATTTATCAATATCCATCCCGTTCCAGAGTGACAATCTGCGAGCATCTAGGCAACGGAATTATGCGCTCCGCCTCCGCCAAGGCGCTTGACTTTGAACCCAACTTGCGGGCCATTTGCCGGAGCGAAAAGGAGCGAGCTGGACAGGAGCGCAAATCAAGTAGATTCTATCACTACCTGCGAAACCACACGGTGAATGTGACGAGCTTCGCGATGGAATACTTTGACGGTGCCTGCGGAGTGTTCCAAGCGAGGAACGATAGTGATCCGCCGGCGGATGCCGAGGAGCCAAGGGACTAGCGGCAGTTGGAGTTAGTTTAATTTTTTTTCATTTAAGAGTTGGTGGAGTTGCTCCGCCGCATTTGTTTGCAATTTATTCAGATCGCGAGGTAAGCAGAGTTGATCTTCTTAGGCTAGTTTTGTATGTGCACGATGAGGATGAGAGAGAGAGATGAACCTTAGACCTAGTTACAAATTAATTACACTAAATTAATAACGACCTGAGCCTATTATGTTAATAAATCAATTATATGACACACGATGAAGCTTTTCTAGCAACAGCAAAGGAAACCGCCGGAGCTCTTCTTCGCCGGCTGTGGATCGCCGGATATTGTGTTTTCCTCCGGACTCTTGGCGGCCACAGAAGTGGGCTGGATTTGAATGGGGGGCGCTGCTGGATTTATTTCACCGATTTTGTAGTTCTTCAGATCCTTTTCGGCATCGCTGGAGTGTCCAGCTTGCTTGAATGCCTTGGAGGCATCCTTGCCGCCGTATTCGAGGAGCACATCGCTGCCGCCAGGATGATCGCTAAGGAATTTGGTGACATCGTACACGTTTCCCTTGATGATCAGCCAGCAGGGCTTGCCGTTCTTGCCATTCTGCTGGGCCACCTCCGTGAGATCGTACAGCTGCGACATAATTGGACGGATTGATTGACTGATTGCCTAATAGATTTCCGGTGCGAGCGTCTACTTTTAATGGCTGTTGTAAATTTGCCGATAAGTTTGCTTTGTATTTCCCTTTTTTTTTAGGAGCTGTTGGCGGTTGAACGGACCTGGAAGCACTGGACGCGTGCCAATGGCAAACCTTTGCTTATGTTTAACCACTTATCAATAGTGCAAAAATCGCTTCGATCGGTTGTACTCGCGCCCCGTCGCTCCCCGTGCCTTTTTCGGTCAATTACTATTTGCTGTTTTATTTCCACAATCTGTCTGATGAGTTGTTGCTGCGTTAAGAAATACGTGAGAATTTCACCGTCTTCCAAGGCAACCTACTAACATAGACGCTGCCTAATAACGTTGCCTGGATTTGTGCAACTCATTAATGCAAATTGATGAGCATGTGTTGGCATGGAGTGGCTTTCTATCTCTGCAGAAATCGAAATAACGTTTCTGATTCACTGGAACATGATGTTGGACAAATTGTACGGTGTCCTCTGGCTTGGTGATTAATTTATGGGGCATTTTAATGTGTAACCTCTCGACTTGTCTGATAAAAAAAATCGGAGGGAGCTGAGGCGGAGTATGACGCATCATCAAAGGAAAGCCTTAACTTTTGACGGTGATATGGGCTAATCAGTCAGTAAAAGCTAAACGGAGATAAAAGCTTCTAAACGTCAATCAACTCTTGAGCGGTTATAATTCCAGACTACTTATAAAGAACAGTACCTGCGATATTATCACTCGTTCAATGTTCACATTCTCACCTATTTAAAAGAAACAAAGTGGGTAGGGTATTTTTGGCTTTCAAAGTTTATATTCTATATATTTTGGAAATATATTTTAAATTTGCTTTGTTTTTTCTTCATTTTTGTTTTCATGGGTTTTTGGATTTTTGTTTTTTTTTATGAGACAACAACAATAATTGGTATTCATTTAATATATATATGTATTTAGATATATATAGATTTATTATGTTTTTAGACGTCCGGCTTAATGCGCTTTAAAAAATTTCGCTAGTGTGTGGGTGCAATTTTTCCAGCGGGAGATCCTTTAGTTCGAATTTGTAAGGACGGGATTGTGAGGGAGGAATTGTGGACTGTGATGGGGTACTGTTCGGAGTAGTGGGAGAGTGTGGGCTTACATTAACATAATGCTCCTCTACGCATTGTCCTGCATTCGCGGTGTATTTACAAATGAATCTCTCGGGTGATTTCCTTGTGATCTTTACTTTATTCATATATATTTATCTTTTGTTATAAATATCAGTCGACGGCTTCGCATTTTCAAAACGCAGCTCGTGTGCGCTTCGATTTGTATTCTCGATTTAAATGTACAGATATAGCATATTGTTATATATATTATATATCGTATATATAAAATGTAAAATTAATTACTTGTCAATGATTGTTGATTTGTTGTCTGAATTAATCGATCGATCGGCTTGTATTTCCTCAAAAATTTTAATTCAATCAGTTGATTTACTATAATTTAATCATATCTCTTTTGTTTTATCATTTGATTTACTTAGTTACCGTTTAGTTCTGGCTAAACATAATTCGTAGACTTTATCTTCGTTTAGAATTTAATTGTTTAATTTAAAAAACAGTTTTGGAGGTAGTTGAAATTAGGCCTGTTTACGTAAATTATATTTAAGAATATAATTATTTGTATAAATGTGTAAATATGTGTAGCTGATTCACGATTTCGTGTTACTTTCTTCGTTTATCGTAATTCGAACGAACTCGCTTCGATATTTTAGCTGGACTTAATTCGTTTATACCTATTTAATTAATTAATTACTACACGTTTTGTTTAGTTAATCATTGTCTCCTGTTTGCTGATCTTTGATATTTCGGGCTATTTCCGGTTTCGTTACTTTAAGTATCTCTTGATCCATAGACATCGAGCTAGATCCGCTATATATCGTAGGTTTTTAAAATGTAGGCTTGTAGGACTTGTTGACTTAGTAAAGTTTTTTTCTTTTCTTGTTGCCTTATTTTGAATTCTTTATCATCATATTTTCCTAGTTTTTCCCTCTAAATTGTCGGTTAAGTGTGTTTTAAATTTGATTTAATGGATCGTATGTTCTTGAAACCATTTTCCTTTCTTAATTTCTTTGATATTTTTTATTTAAATTGTATTAATTTGTTTGGAGACGACAATTTATACATTTGTCAAGGTAAAAAAAAAAAAAATACGGGTGAGATCTCTAATTATATTAATAATTTCCAAAATGATCTAAAATGTATTACTTGTGCTTAGAATTTACATTGCAGTGGGCTTTATTCGTTAAATTGTTTTATTTTTTTCTAAACTAAACACACAAAAAGTCTACTATTGGATTTAAAAGATTACAAATTTTAAGAAATATTTTATAACTTAATTTTGAATCGATCTTTCTATATTACCAGCCAATTTTATTTAAATTTTTACTAACTTTAAGCTTGAAAGGCAAATTATCGTTTTTAACACTGGAAATTTATCGATAACTTTCTCGTGTCAGCACGATCATGCAAGTTTAAATTGTCAGTTCGATTTCAAATCATGGCGGGAAGTTCAAATAAATATACTTGAGACTTGCCATAGCAAGGGTTTCAGGAAAAATGTAAGGGCTCAATCAACATAATTAAAAAAATCGAATATGTTTTCGACATTCCCAACATAATCCAGCAGAATATCCACAAAGGGAGAAAAGCATTAAAAAATATATAAAATAAATAAAAACAATAAATTTCTCTACAATTTGGTTTACATAGATTTCATTTCATTTTTTCATTGTTTTTTTTTTTCGTTTTTACATTGTAATTCCGTTAGCAAATATACAAATACAAATTTCAATTGAACTAAAAATTGTGTGTGTGGTGTGTTTCGTGTGTTCCAGCACATGGGCCATGCATAAGAATAATAATAATTATAATAATAATAATAATAATAATAATAATAGGGGGACAGAGGGGTAGAGGGACAGAGTATAGTTAAGAGTGGCTTTTCGTTAAGAACTAGAGTTATTCAAACTAAAATGTGTGTGTGTATACAATATTCATTCATAAAATTACATTACATATTCACTTATTTTCGTTATTGTTTTCTTTCATTCCTCTTGCCGTTTCGTTATTTCAGTTTTGGGTATTTTAATGTCTGCTCCACTTTAATTTATACATACAAAAAAAAAAAAAAAGAAGAAAAGAAATTCATGTGGCGAATGGAAATGATGTTACAAGAACTAAATGAACCTTTCTCTATGGTCTATGTTGTTGGTGAGTGCTTAAAGGCGGCAGCGCAGCTATGTCTTCTCTCCTCCTTTTCTTCCATTCCTTTCCCCCGAACTCATTCTCTAACCGTCGTTCCTTCTCTACTTTTAACTGCAATTACAAATTAAATTCTGACTAATAAACAGTCTTTTCGTACCAGCGCAAAAGTTGGCGACAGACCTACACAAAATAAATCTGTTAAACTTTAACATAATAGTTTAAGCATAGGCTAACATAAAAAAAATATATGCCGTAGATGTATATATGTATATATATGCTGGGGATGTTGGAGATTTTACAACAATGGGGAAATCACTAGCTCCCGAAAACGATCTATCTATAAGTTGCACTGATCTCTTAGTTTTTTTAATGTTTCCAGCAGAGCCAGTGATCCTGCAACATGTTTGCTGACCGCCTTGGAAATCTCTTGTTGCTTCTGCAGCATCCCCGGTACATTTTAATTGTAGTTTTAAACTTAACACGAGCTCAGTTATGAGTTGGCCGCACAGTGGCTGCAATTTCGGCTATTGCAGCTGCAGTGGCAGCTCATCATGCTAGAGTTGGAATTATTGCGGCTCATCGTGGTCAGCGGAAGGAGATCCCCCATCGCTCCAGCGGAGATGGAAGACTGAGTGGCTGGCGTCGTCTCGGTGGCGGCGGGTAGGCTGGCGGTGCTGCTACTACTCCCGCTTGTCCTCAGCGGCTGCAGGCCAGCACCAATTGGCACGGAGACAGACAGCGGCGGTGTGGGTATTCTTTCCGGACTGCAATTCCCGCTAGGCGTTCCCGCTGCCACTCCTCCTCCAACTCCGGCTCCTAAGCTAGTCAGCAGCTGCGTGCTGGGCCCCAGTCCAGCGTAGATATGCGTTGCACTGGGATTCGTGCCATAGCCACAGGCCGTACTCTTTAGCAGCGAGGCATTCGACACTGGGAGCGTGGCCAGAGGCACTGCGGCCAGCGAGGAGGCCGACGATGACGTGGACACGCAGGCGGAGGAGGCCAGCGAGGAGGCAGACGATGACATGGATACGGAGGACGCGGAGGAGGCAGATGCAGAGGCGACTGAGGACAGCGAACAGCTTGGCGGCGATTTGGGCGAACTGATCCGCGAGAAGAACTTGCTAATGGCATTTGGCTTGGACTTGCTGGACGATGAGGAGGCTGACACTGATGCGCCCGTGGGCGAGTACGTGGAGGAGGCGGCCTGGAGCGTGGTGAGACGGTAGCTGGAGCTGGAGACGCCGCAGCCGCCCGCCGAGATCTGCTCGGGCACGTCCCGCACTGTCTTATTGGGCGGCGGTTTGGTGTACGACCTGGTGATCTCCGATTGCTGCAGGGAAAGAATAAACGTCAATCATTAGTAAGCCATTTAAATGTGTAACTCTTTTTAGTTAAACCCACCTGATAGCTGCTCCTGATCTGCAGATGGCGATCCTGTCCGTACTCGCTGTCCGGCAGTGGCACGTGATGGGGACAGCGAGGCGTTTGCTGCTGCTGCAGCTGGTACTGGTAATGTTGGTGGTGATCGTTGCTGTGGCTTTGCAGTGAACTGCAAGAGGATCCGGTTGAGGAGTTGCCGCAGTCGCCCTTGTAGCAACCGCTCCCGCTCCCACTGCCGGTGTTGCCGTACTTGAGCGTGGTGGCTTCAATGCCGCCTCGCGCCACATTACTGCTAATACTATTGTTGTTGTTGCTGTTGCTGCCGCTCAGCTGCTGATGGTGATCTCCTCCTCCTCCTGCTGGTGCTGCTCCTGCCCCTGCTCCGCCGGAGTTGTGCGTGCTTGGAGTTGTCATGCGTTGTTGCTGATGGTGGGAATGTTGTTGCTTGTTGCTGCTGCCGATGCTGCTGTGATGGAGATGGTGTTGCTGCTGCTGTTGCTGGAGTTGATGATGCTGATTGTTGCCGGCGCCACGAATCACAGTCTCGCCACGTACAGCCAGAAGCTCACATGCCTGGAGCGCATCTACGCGCATTCTACATCTAAATTGATCCCTGAAAAATAATAATTTTATGAGTTATCTGTAAATAGAAGATATGCAAGTGCTAATGGTACTCACCTATCATCTGGTGGTGTGCTCAAAGATGTGCGGGTCGGAACGCCGAGCCGCTCCATTCCCGCGCAGCCGGCCGTCTGTACCGATAGCATCTGGAAGGATACAAAAAAAATCAATTAGAAATCAATCAAGATGAAGGAATAAACTAATAAAAGATACAAGCTTATTGTCTAGAGAAACTACCTATTAATATTGGGCATTCCCCTCTAACTCATCCTGGCAACTGGCCACCTCACTGACCGTCTGAAAGTGCTCCAGCATGAGCCACCGTTTTGCCACCAAACGATCGCAATAGCCACCGTACAATTTATCTTCAGACTTCTCACATCCGAAGAACTCAATCTGGATTTCCATTTCCTTGAGACTGTCCGGCCGCAGGGGCTTGAATATTAGTTTGCCCTTATAGTGGCGACCGTGACGCATCACAAAGGATCTCTCCACAAAGAGTACGGTTTGCTGCCAGAGGTTCTTGTGGGGCAGCCTCAGGCAGGGATTGCAACTAATTTTGAGGGGTATGGGTGAGAGACTAAACTCCACATCGAAATAGAGCAGGAAGCACTCCAGACAACCCTGATTCTTGACCTGCAGCCTAATGGGACGGTCTATAAACAGATCCTTCTTGTTGGCAGTGTTTAAGTCCAGGCGTAAGATGCAATGGGCTAGGGTCAGGATGTGTTCTCCGGTAGTCTTGGCATAGCGGGGCTCGGCCAGGGCATATTGACGCATGGCCTTCATGTTGAATCCATAGACACTCAGCCACCAATTGCAGCGATTGTTCTTCAGCGTGCTTTCCTCGGATCCCAGGATATATAGCGAACCCAGATCGGGCAGAATGAAGCCATCATCCTTCAGCCAGAGATCGCGTGCCTCCAGGACCTCTAGGACCTCCGATTCGAATAGCAGACAGTGACCCATCCAGTTGCATACGATGCCGTCTACCTTTTCGGGCAGCCTTATATCTGCTATGCGACCTTTTATAACCTGTATGACATCCTCCTTGCTATTCGCTCGCACCACCAACTCCGTATAGCAAGTGACCTGGGAATAATCCACGGCGTAGACCTTTCTCGCGCCCACCTTGGCGATCATGAGGGCCAGGGTTCCGGGACCGCAGCAGAGCACCAGAATGCTGCGACCCTCGAAGAGATGCACATTCTGCTGGATGACCGTCGCAAAGAAATGCATGTGCTGTTGGCCCTTTAGCCGGTTTCGCATATTTTCCAAATGGGCACTGTAGTCATGCCGGAAGTGTGCTGAGGTCATGCGATCCACTGGCTCTAGCTCCGGCGGTACGTTTCTCGGCGGCGTTGGAATCCTTGGACAGGATCGGACTTTGGTCTTAGAACGGCCACGATTAGAATCAATCTTATTGGGTCTTTTCAGTATAGTAATTTTACTGTTATTAATGTTATTATTATTTCCACGTATTTCTGGATTTTCGGGAATTGTTGATAGATTATTTAGCCCTTTTGGGTTCTTGGAGGTCTTGGGATTTTTTAAGATTACTTTGGAGCTCTCGGTATGACCATTCTTTTTTGATTCTTTGTTTGTGGTAGAGCCTCTGGCAACTTCGCTGAAGGCTTTTGCTCTAGCTGGGTTATTCGGGGCTTTGGTACTGGCTTCTCTCGGACTCCTTGCCACCTGGGTAATGGGATTCTGGTGCTTGGGATCACTGGGATTCCTATCGAAACAAATGCCACGACCACGAGTTCCACCGTTTTGCCAAACTTGCAATTCAGCGGCGCCACTTGCTGGCTTCATCTTTTGATCATTTTTCGGAGTTTTTTTCTGATCCAGAAGCGTGTGGAAATCGGCGAGACTTAGTTTGACGGACTTTTTGCGGGTGCTTGAACCCGTACACCCGGCTTTCACAGTTTTTATATTTTTATTTCCAGTCATTTGCGGTAAATGTTGTACTCTTTATATAAAGAGTATGTAAGACAAACAAAACGCGAGAGAGCGACTTAGTCAACGACAATCGATTATCGATAATTAAAGAATGTGACGTCATAAAAGCTCAGTGAATCAAAATAAATGGATTTGGATTAGACTTAGCTAAATATAGCTCTTAAACCCCTAATGTAAGCACAGAATAAGTAAATTCTATTTTATTAAAGTTTATTTTGAAAACTACATTTTTATTTCACGATCGCCAACCGATTAGCCGATTAAATGTGTGCCCAGCTCTTTGATTAAATTGTTTTCGCACCAAGTTTGCGCCAGTTTAAATCAATTGTATAACGAAGTGATATTTTTGAATAATTTTATTTAAAATATTATAGATTCAAGTAGAAAATATATTTGGAATTATTTTAAGAATTAAATAAAAATTAAATGCGTATTATATATATTTTGTGTTCCGACTTTCTTAGCTCGAAAACATGTATTTTTTTATTTAATAATAAATCATAAAACAATGTTATTATTGAATTTACAGCTTTAATACTTCATAGAACCCTGAACTTTCCACGAAACTGAAATCTCCTCTCTACAATATTTTTACATACCAACCGATCTCTAAACACTGCCGCTGATTCGCATAACTCAACATGTTCCACATTCCGTTGGCCACCTTTTTCCTCTATTTTTCTGCAAGTGTGCTTTTTGTTATTATTTTTTTGCTTTATGTGTCTTAACCCCCGAGTGCCCCACCGCCTCACCTGGCGATTGATGTGTGCAAGCGAGCATGAAAGAAATGACAAATCTCTGTGCGAACAACAACAAATAATAGAGCAGCGCGAATATTTTTGGTCGACGGCGACGTCGGCTGCCGCAGACTTTGTAAATTATACAAATATGCAAATGCAATTTTGTAAATTAAAATCTCGTAAAATTGTGTGGTCAGATTTGCGTGCGTGCTGGTATGTTTCGTATAATTGTATTTTACAGACACACTAATTTAACAGCATATTTTATATATGTAATATATATTTTTGTGATAGATTAATAAAGAAAAATCTTAAATCAAACAAATATTATGCCCCATTATTATTTTAATTTTTTACTTTTATGTGCAAGTTTGATCCTCAATTGTTTATAAACTTTAAATTAAATTAGGAGCCCTAAAAAAGCATAAGATAAATATACAACAAACAATACACAAAAAGTACATATTTTAATTTAAATAGATTCGAAAATTAAAATCAAAACAGACAAGAGATAGATTGAGAATGGTACAAAAATCGCTGGCGTTTTTGAAAACCTAGAAATACTGGCGAATATTAGACTACAAAAGAAACAACATAATTTAAGCGGAATTCAGTACTTCGAAAATCGCATTGCGTACTTTTAGAAACCTTTTTATGAGTTTTTTTTTTTACAATAAGTCGTATTACACTGTAAGGATTTCTGAGACGGTTTTCGATTTTTTGTTATGGTTTCAATTTGATTCCAAACTATACTAAAATAATATTTTAAAAGTCTACAAACTTAAGATCTTCTTGATTTATCCTTGACTTTGAAGCAGGTGTGTGTAGCTTTGTTGGGTCATTCAAGATGTATGTATATTTTTGCCTTATTTGCCTTCTTTGTTATTATTATTATGTTTTTTCTTTTATTTGTTGGTAATTGGAGTACCAGAAAATATCGCATCACATTGTCTGGGGTGTCTCCTCTCCCAACACACACACACAGACCCCCCACCCCGCACACCCTGGGTTGCCTGTGCAAAAAAATTAGGTTAAAATGTTTACTCGAGCATTGCAGACGGGATTGGCAATAACCTCATTTTCCGTTCGTGTTTCTGCACGTGTGTGTGTGTGTGTGTGCCAGACTCTGACGTAAGAGAAATGCTTTTGTTGGACTAAGCCCAGGCCATAAGTTAGCATGCTTGTTCCCATTGGCTCTGCATCTGTCGCTTTTTGTTGTTGTTTATCTTTATCGTGCTTATTTTTTATTTTCCTTTATTTATATATTCTTTTTTTTTCTTTTTGGGACTAAAGTGACATAATATTAAGGGTAAACCCTTGTTTTTGCTTTTTTGTGCCCGCTTTTATTTGCCTTTGGCCTTGTTTGAATCCTTGAAAGTTTCCGCCTTTTTCGGTGTTTGTTTAGGTTAGACTAATTTTTAAAATTATTCGCATTTTAAAACTATCTAAACGCTAAGAAAAATTTAAGCGTTAATAAATTGCTGATAAAAGAGGTTTTATTAACAAAATATAAAATTTTGTAGCATACTTTGGGGCACATTTTAAAACTGATTTTAAATCCACAGTTATTTCTGTCTGTAACACCCATTTAAATTTAAAGAAATATAAAAATATATATTAATAATAAGAAAAATTGGAATGTAGATACACTACAAAACCTATAATTATCGTTGTCAAAGGACAAAATTGAAAACTGCTTCCCCATTTATTAATTTATTATAATTAAATCTTAACCCGAAAAATATTTAAAGTCAAATAAGCGATAAACCCAAAGTTAGTTCTCCAAAAATTTTTAACTTTTCGAAAAGTTCCGCAACAGGAACAGCTGTGTGTGTAAGCTTGTATCGTTCTCTGTCTCTCTCGCTCTGTATGTAATTGTAATTAATTTATGCACGTCTGCGTCTGGTGCGTGCGTCTGGCATAGATAACGGTTTTAATGAAAGCCCGTTTCGCTCTCACACGTCCTAATGTTAACGTTGCTAATGTTAACGCCTACAGAGCTATGCGCGCATGTGTGCGTGTGCAGAAATTCACACACAACCACTCACACACACAATAGGCACATGCGAGCGCACATTTTAATAATCAATTTGAATTATTCATTGGCTAACGGCGGCAAATAAAATTCGATTAAAACACAACGCCGCTGCCAGCGTCGCTCTGCTTCGCCTAAACGCCTTGGGTTATTAGCGGCAATTGTGTTTCGCATTTTCCGCCGCCACCGCCGCCGCCGCCCAGCAAAGCCAAATCCCGCCCACGCACTTGTCTCCACTGCTTCCACATTCATTTCATTTCCATATTTCCATCCGCATCTTGGGCTTCCAAATGACTTTTGCGTAGAATGGGGGATCAGAGTGGCTGAACAATGTTGAGCGAAACATTCATTAATTATGCCCTCATCACGGTTAAAACTCGAATAGGTGAGATATCAAGTGAGAACTTGTCAAGTCTTCAAGGATGTTTTTCTATTATTTTCAGAAAGGATACTGATGAAGATTGTGTTATAGCTTTAAATACAAGTCTTCAAGGATGCTTTTCTATAATTTTTAGAAAGGATACTAATAAAGATTATGGTATTATCTTCCAAAATAAGGGTATTTTCCACGATTATTCTGGCAAAACACCGATTATAGATTAACTTTCCAATTAACAAGTTTCCAATAATATTTATCCTACTTCCTTAGTTGCGTATTTGTACCTATTTTCCCTTTTCTAATTATATAATTCTCATGTTTAAAATTATGTAAATATAATTTATTGAATGTAAATAAACCTCTTAAAGAATATCCACTGTACCTGATGAGTTTCATTCATAATGCTGTCTCTGGCGTGGGCAAATTAAGCACGAGAGAAAAAAAACACAAGTAAATATGAAGCAAGATTCTAGCTGCGGAGAAAAAAATTAGCAAATGCGCACTGGAAGATGTCAGCAAAGCGAGTAACAATTTGTCAAAGTTGCCGACTTTAATCTTTTGTAATGGGCGTCACGGCGGCGGCGGCACTCCCCCCATCTACCTGCCCGGCCAGCCTCCTCGTTGGGAAATCTTAAAACCACAATCTGAAAAGCCGCCTTAGCCTTAACAACTTTGGCCCAATGGAGCCCACGGACGAGAATCCACCGAAACCGCGCACGTGTGTGTGGGAGGCGTGTCTTCTGTCGTTAAAGTGAATCGTAGAGCTTCAAGGTTATTGCCGGTTATTGTCTAGTGGAGATTCAATAAGCAAAGGTTTTCGGTTCGTAAAGCAGGAAAAGACTTTGAGATACCCTTTTAAAAGGGGGAGCTAAAAATATCAACAGATAATCAGACTGGGCGCCTAAGTCAGATTATAGTTTATACGTCATACTGACGAGGCAAAAAACCTAGTACTAATTACCAGAAACTATTTGGGAGCCTAAAACTATAATTTTTTTTATTTGCAATATAAATCTTTCAGTCAAACTTTACAGTCTTAAATTAAGTATATGTGACGGATTTCCCAGCATAAAAGCCAAGTCATACAGTGTACAATAACTAGTTATTATTACCAGAAATATTTTCAACTTGAACCTAGGTTAAGCATGCCTAAAACTATCATATTATTCGCATTAAGAGAGTGCAAGTTGTATTACTAGTCGGGCTTCATACATTACTATTTCCTGCAAGTACAAACTTAATGGCCATCTAAAAGTGTCTAATAAAAGTGTGTACAAATGAATCTAAAAGAAAAACAAAGTAAACATAATGCTGGCATTTCTATAAAGTCGAAAAACCACAATATCCCTCGGTTTTTCTGTACTTTAAGCTGGAAAACTGAGGAGAAATCTTTATATCAAGGACATACTTTGTCCTCTCAACAACAAATACCGTGTACAAAAATGGATAGCATTTAAGTAGACATTTTAAGTAGACAAAGCAGTAGCTGCTGATGGAGAAATTGAATTTGTCTTGGGCCATTATAATAAAGACGTATAAAAATGCCAGACGCCAAATGGATTCCCCAATTCTTGTTCTTATTGCATTTTGTTTCTTTTTATTCGAGGAGTGATAAAAATTGAATGCCAAATGGGAGACTAAAACACAGAGACACAGACACAGACACAGAGACAGAGAGAGAGAAAGAGAGCAAAAAGGACGTGGTGTGCACTCAGCAAGCATTGCATAACACCCGGCGCACACACACACACACGCAGAATAGAAGGGGATATAGGCGCAGTTACATAAGACTTTTTGCGTTGGCGGCGACGATAGCAATTTAGGCATGTCTGCAACGACCGCCCACTTTGTCCGCCCACTTTTCCAGCTCTGTTGCTTCAAGGACTTTTCCTGCTCCTTTCCTCAGCTTCTCCCACTCTTTCTGTCTGCGCCTCTGTCTCTCCTTTCTCGTTTTTCGCCAACAGGGAATGCATGGAGGGTGAAGATGAAAAAAGGAAACTTTCGACACGTGTCTCCATTTTGCCATTCCTTGCTATAGGGCTACACTGTGGGGAAAAAAAGTGCCCCAAGGCTGGCGTTGATTGATTGATATATCGGATTAAAACGCTTTTTTTTTTTTTTTAATAGGTCAGTCGCTGTATATCAATGTATATATAATTTGCATTTTTAAATTGGCAACACGTCTGTCTGGCATTAAAAATAGTTTTGCCTACGCTTAAACTTAATAGCCAACGAAATTGCTGAGTAATTGACAGCAATTATAATAGAGTTCAATCCATAATGGCAGCCAAAGATATCTTCCATTTTATTGCTGAAGATATGTTAAGCTCTTTTTAATGGGAAAGAGGTTGAATTGTAGATTCTTAGTGTTTTTTAATGAAAATTATATAGAAATTAATACCTGAATTTAAGGTAAGGAATTCAAGTGGTCTCTTTCTTGTAAGATTATTTTTATACAGAACATTTTTCAAACTAGATTTATAACCGATATTTTGAAAACTAAGAATTACCTGAAAGTATCTTCTCTACTGTAAAATTTCCCTTAGATATTTTACTATATCTTTTTAAGAGTGTAACTTAGAGGCTTTCTTCTTTTTCTTTTCGTTTTTCTTTCCCGCTGTTTATCCTGCTCTCATTTCTTATTCTCATATTTTTCTCTTTGTGTTTGCTGGGCGAGCAAGGAAGTAGGCAGTGAGTACTTACGGGTACAGAATGTTCCGGCTCGGTTGGCAAAAGTGTTGTTGTTTCTGTTGCTGCTGCTGCTGCTGCGTTTGTTGCTACTGCTACTGTTGCAGCTGCTGCTGCTGCTGCTGCTGCGGCGGCGGCTATAGCTGTCTGATCCGCTGCTGTGGAGCCCGATGTTGAGGTTGTTGTCGCCAGTGGCAGGGCCAGAGCAGAATTGGTATCCTGTCCGATCCCAATCCCAATCCCGATCCCAGGTGACAGCACCGCGTTGTTTTTGCTGCGCCGTCGTTGCGACGAGCGACGTTTGTGACGTATCCGGCGCGTTGTTGCAGTGCCTCCTGCTGCAGATGCTGCAGTCGCCGCTGTTGCTGCGGTCAATGTTGCTGCTGCTGCGTTGGAGGTGCGGCGAAGGGCAATCGCGGCCACCAACACACTGCCACAGGCCAGGCACACGGATAAACTAATGGCGATTAGCAACAAGCGACCTGTAATGAAAGTGAACAAGAATGGGGTTTAGTTTTATGATTTATATTTATAATATAATTTAAAATAACACTTATATAAGTACTTTTTTTAGGTAGTTAAGACTATGGGAATTTGTCGGATATTTATGGAGTTGGTCAATCTTACAAACTCCTTTTAGTAGA
This sequence comes from Drosophila seguyi, assembly GCA_008042675.1. NCBI lineage: Eukaryota > Metazoa > Arthropoda > Insecta > Diptera > Drosophilidae > Drosophila > Drosophila seguyi. The sequence continues at coordinate 271,818 of VNJU01003919.1, read as the reverse complement.
CTATTTCCAACATCAAAATTTCTTTTAAAGTTAAGCTTCAAGTTGTGTGCAGATTTAACATTTACATCCTGTATTAAATATATTTTCTTCCAGTTATTTAGTTAGTATTATCCATAAAATATGATATATCTAACGTAAAAGTGTTTAGCTCCCTTTTCCCTACATTTCCTGAGTTCATTTTATGTTTTTTTCCACTCACAATTACCATTTTGTTGCTCTTAAATTTCCGTTTAATTTAAATAACTTATTCCTACTCACGAACGTTTTTAATTACTATAAATAAGCGAAACAAAACGAATGCGGCCCACAGCCAGCCACGAGCGACCAAAAAAACAATGAAGGAGCAGCAAAAAAAAAAAAAACAATAAATAAAATAAAATAAAAATAAAAACAAAATAGGCGGCAAGAACAAGAGCAAACCCCGTGCAATTGTCGCTGGTTGTAAACGTATTTCGTGGATACAGATACGTGAGCACTTTCGTATCTACAAGGTGCGCGACGCGTCGTCGTCGTCTTCGCCGTCGTTCGTAGAAAGACCCCGGGTACTACTGTCACCCGTTACCCGTATATACCGATATATATATACGTATATATATAATGTGCGCCTGAGGTATATATGTGGCAGCGTCTGCGTCTAGACTAGATAGCAGACGACTTAAGTGATACAAGCACACATGCGCAATCGAAGCGCAGTAAGCGGGCCGGCGCGTGAGTGCGAGCGAGCCAGCCAATGTAGGCGGACAGCAGCGGTTCGATAAACAAATACGCGAAAAATAAATAGTTTAAAGGGTTTGATTGACACACGAATGATACCCTGTAAAGTGGGGAAAGTAGTTTGAAATTCAACGAAAAGGGGTTTTAAAGGAAAGAAAAAGGATTAACAATTCAAACTGTAATGCATTTATAAACAGAGAACATCTTGATATAAAAAAATATAATTTTAATTTAAATATAAAAAGAAATATTTGACCTAGAAACTATAAAAAGTTCTAGTAACTCAAGTTAGCTTGAATTAAAGGTCAAAACACTATAAATACTTCTAGTAATCCAAGTTATCTTAAAGCATCTACACGTAGCTTGAACTCATCCTAAACACTTTTGACTAAAGCCTAAAGAAAAACCCTAAAAATAAACAACAAAAAAATCCAACTTAAAAATAAATAAAACTATAAATAGTTTAAGATCTATTGTAACAAAGACTGAAAAGGAAATACACCACAAATGACAGTCACGCTTCGGCCTTGCACCTTAAACATCGATTATAAACTGAGTTCTATTTCTGTAAGGCTGAGCTTTCACCCAAAATCACCGCCGTATAAAGTCCAAGGCGAGCTCGCGCACCTGTGACAAAGCCAAAATGCCGCCATTGCAATTAGTAATGGGTATTAATATAGGCAAAACTATATGGCAAGGCGGCCACATTCCGAATCCGCCAGACGCTGCTGCTGCTGCTGATAGAACGGCAGACAGACAGACGGAGGCCACCCGTCGCGGTCGCAGACCCTGTAACAGAGCAAATACACTCGCCGATACGTAGATACACAGATACAGATACGGATACAGATACAGCTACTAGACAGACCCCGATATACTATTTGGGATACAGATACACGCGAAAGCTTGCGCAACTAGATTTTACAACTACATATAGTAAACATAATGACGCTCTCCGATCCGCAGCGCAATTTCATCAAGGCGAAAATGACGCAGCTATGTAAACGCTATCTGCCTCGCTGACGAGGTGATCCGCCGCTGAATGAAAATGAAAATATTCCAAAGCGATGAGACTGCTGCTGCTCCGGATTTGCAGCACTAATTTATGGTTTTAAATGAGAAAGCGAAATGGTAATACCCTCGATAGAAAACAAACAAAAAGAAGTCAGCCAGCAGACAGACAGACAGACAGGCATGAGCAAATTATACAACAAATGCCCAGACAAAAGTTAATCAACTAAAATTAAAATGTACAGAGCGAGAAAAGGCACTGCGACAGCGGCAACCAATTAAAATATGTCAACAATTTCTATGACTCTCTCGCGTCTGTCTGACTTCAACTCAACCAAAGCCAAGCCAAGGAGCCAACAAAATAATATTAACAGGTACAACAACAGCACGGAAAACACCGAAAGCACCGAAAACAACAACAGCAAGTGGCACTTTAGACTTTTGCGCATTCCCAGCCGCTGTCACTCGGATTCAACCATGCCGTCGTCTCAGGTGACTCAACCTACCTGGCCACCGTTGTCACTCGCTTTCGGTCTGCCATTTATGGCCTTTGTTTTTTCTGATAATTATTTTGTTGGCTTTTTTTTTCATGGTTCACCCTGTACTTCTTAGAGTTTGGAGCGTGACAAGAGCCTCACTGGGAATATAATTTAATTTAAATTTTGGTTTTATATCAAAGTTTAAAAGAAGTTCCTGAAAGATTTGAATTATAAGAAACTTAATATCGAAATGAAGTGACTAAGGTAAGGATTTTCTTAGCTGTGATTTAAATTTGAATGCAAAATATATTTGTATAAAAAAATAGCAATTATAAAGGTTATTTGTAAATAATATCCCATTTACATACATTTTTAAAGCATTTTAAGAAACAGATTTAAGAGGTAGCTTAGCATTCCATCACTTTATAACTCTATTGTAATTTTATATATTTTTTTAATTGTGCCGCTCGTTTCGGCTTGTTGCAATTATTTTTATCGCAGGTGAAATGATTGAGCACGTCTGGGGACTTCGTTTACGTCTGGAGCCGCGCACATGTATATGCAGTTAGACAAATCACCTGATACCCTATAAAACTGGTCAGACGAAAGAGAAGGGAATACCTGGCAACAGTTCAAACGTATTTGATGGAACCTCTGACGCACGTGTGCCAGCCAACAGCCAGCAGCCAACTATTGAGAAAAGTGCTAAAATAATTGAGCGAATACAGATTCAATATTTGAATTGATCACACCAGACGCAAATCGCAAATAGCAAATGGCAAATAGACCAAACCAAAAACAGACCTCGCACCCGGCCAAACCGCATCGAAACGACGACGAACCAGCCAGCTAGACAGATCAGACAGTTGGCTAACACTTTCCGAGACCGAGATCCAAACGGCTTTCATGGCTATTTTTATAGTGGAACGGACATTGAACGGACAGTGGGCACAGCTTATGTGGGGAAACTTGTTTCGATCTCTCTTTACGAATATTACTTTTTTTGTTCGCTGGCAAAAGGTTCCTTGACCGACACGGGATAATGCCTATATATATATATATATATGTATAATCAAGCCCCCTTGCTATCCATTATCTTTTCGGGTTGACAATTGCATTTGATTAAGAGTGCTGCCCGAGTTGAAAGCCGCAAAAGAAGATCACTTTCGATCAACTTTCCTTCCCGCGGTCGCCTGCTCGCTGGAGCACAACAAAAAAGTTATTAATTCAATGATTATGATCACCGCGCTAATGACAGTCAAGTGCAGCGCACTTTTGATCCCACACCCCGAAAGCCACACCGCTACACTGGCCGAAAAAAGCCATTTGGATGGCAATGCCAATGACACCTTGATTGGGTGTCAAGGTTGTGCGAGGATCATCGTCGCATTCTCCGCGGGTACATCCATAAACTAACTAAAGGCATTATCACGGGCCTTAACAATCATAATACATTGAGGTGACATTGAACTTGAAAAATTGGAATTGGAATTGCGTGGATGGATGATCTTTGTTGTGGCTTTTGTTGTTTGAAGCTTAGATTTTACTCGGTGGCTTGTGATGATATTTTCGGATATTTTTGATGCAATTTAAAGGAGAAATATAGCTTTATTTTGCAAGGGGAATGTTTTTAAAGTATCTTAGCTGAAATGTTACAAGAAATATGTAAAATATATTAAGAAATTGTAGTTTTACATGCTTACAATACCGTGAAACTCTTTATATACATTGATAATTTTTAAAAGACTTTAAAGTTAATTTAAAACGGTCTTTAACCAACATTTATAGAGTACAAGCTCATAAACTAACCATAACTACTAACAATAATAACCATTAAGATGACACTGAACTTGACAAATCCAATTGAAAACTGTGTTTAGTTTATGTTTGTTTTTTATGTAATTTAAGTGCAAGATTTAGCCTTGGTTTTGAAGGGAATATCAAAGCGAAATATAGGAAGTACAACAAGCAGCATCATCAGCTGACGTCAGCTTCGTCTGCATTCGGATTTGTATATATTTCAGTTCTGTTGCTCTTTTTTTTTTTGGCAAGAATTTCTGTCTAGTTTGTGCAGAAAATATTACAATGTTGTCTGGCGCGGAAGATGAAAAGTCGGAAAGGCCTCTCGTTGGCAAAACCTCTCTCTCTACCTTTTTCCCCCTTCATTTTTGATTCCCCCGGTGAGTGAGGCCAACCCTTTTTTTTTTTTCTTTTGCATTTTTTGTTTGCAGCTAGACTGCGCACAGCAACAGACAGAAAGAAAGAAAGAAAAAAAAATACAAAATAAAAAATGAAACGAGGGAATGGGAAAGGGGCAGGGAATGCAAATGAATGAGCAAAATGCAAAGGCAGAGGAAAAAATAAAAACTGAAACAAACCGCAGACAGCGACGTCGACCTCGCCCAGGCAGCAACGTTTTTCTCATCACGATGATGATGATGGGAATGATGATGATGATGATGATGATGACGACGTCGTTTGACCTTTAAGCGAAGCGAGTGCATTCCACCAACAACAACCTGACGCAGAGAGAATCCCATTTAAGCCCTCTTTTGGCGTCTGGGCCTTCTCTGGATTGTGTTTTTTTTTCTTCTTTCCATAATTTACAAACGGAATTTAATTAATGGCAAATCACGTGGCGAATTGTGCAAACCCTGTCGTATGCGCAATAATTCAGTTTGGTTACGTATACGCAACGTATCGCATTTTTCTTTCCGAGTGTTTGCGATTTCATCATCTTTTTCGCCACGACGGAGACTTGATAATAGAGAAGGCAAATTCTTGATGCATTCGAACAGGATTTGGCTTATAATTAGGCAAATTCTACTTATTAAAGTAAGAAAGCTTGAATTTGAGACCATTTTCTGTTTAAATTGGTTAGGCAAAATGTAAAGAGCCTTGGAAATGTGATAAAAATATTCAAGAAATAATACGACAAATGTTGTATAATTTAAGATTAACTTTAAAATACTTTTCTCTTTCCCTTAAACTGTTTTTTTTATAGCTTCTGTTATCTGGAAATCCTTAAACCTATATGCGGATATCCTTTTGATCTAATAAAAGCAATTTACTCAATTTACGCATTATTCTGTTTACCTTTTTCCCAGACTTTGTCAAAGTATCTAACTATAATCTACTCTGCTTTGCTGCTGCCCCCGCCCGAGCTTATTGCAACATTGTGTCATACTTTTTGTTGATTCTGTTCTTTCTGTTTATTTGCCGATTGGTTTTTTCCCCCATTTGGACTTGACGTCGACTGGGCACCACTTCCGCCACCTTCCTCGCCTGTCTAGAAATTGATGTTGATGTAGACTTTTGTTCTGTTTGCAGATGACTATGACTGCGATGATAATGATGATGATGATGATGATGATGATGGTGGTCTGCTGGCCTGCAAATATTGACAGAGGCTTCGAAATATTACGCAAAAAAAGAAAAAAATTGTGCCTCCTAGGGAGATTCACATGTTCTTGTCCATTCTTCCACTTATTTTCTTCTATTTTCTTTTTTCTGTTTATTTTTATTTATTTTTTTTTGCACTATGGACGACTCCTCGTTGTTTCCCCCCCGTTTTGCCTGCGGCCAATGACTCATTGACCTGGTTTAGGTTCCCTCTGTCTAGATTTTGTAGTTCTCCAGCACAAAAACTGGGTTAGTGGGCGTGTCGCAAAAGGGGGGAAGCGGGCGGCACTCAGACCGAAAAAACTAGTTCATATATGGTGGAGGGACGGAGGGAGGAGCTTTGCCTTTTAGGCCCTTTTGCCTCGCAACAATAGAGAATATATATCCAGAAGTAGCAGATTTTTCAACGCCACCCTAAGCTAACTGTGCCAACTGCTGGTGTTTTGCAACACTGTCGACGCTCCAGTTTCTTTTTTTTTATGCGACGCTCAGCAGGGCGTATACGTAATGCCATCGAATACTCATACGCCACGGGTCACAGGGAGATTAGGGAAATTGTGTAAGTATTTACCTCCTTCTTTACATATATTTTTTCGCCATTTTTTGCAACACTGTCCACGGTCCAGTTTTTTTCAGAAGACGGTTAACATGGCGTATACGCAATGCCATTAATTACTCATACGCCATGGGTCACAGGGAGACTAGGGAAATGCTGTGAAAAGTGTTTTTAAGTATTTACTTCCTTCTTTACATATATTTTTGCACCATTTATAATGAGTTATTGGGTGCTTCTAGGCATGCCTTCTCAAATGACTCACTTTTATCAGGTATATCAGCTATATATAGCTCCATGCAATTGCGTTGTGCACAAAAGTCATCATCGTTGCATTACTGCAACTGTCTACAGATAAGCCCAGACAATTTTAATTAACTTTTTTTTGCAAATTTATGGCCGTTATCAGACTTTAACTTAAAACTTTCTTCAGCCAGCTGGTGTGTTCGTCAATCAATCAATCAATCAGGCCATTCATCGTCCTGTCACCGTGATGGTTACTGGCATTTATTCTCCCACTTTTATTTATGGTTCGTGGTTGTTATATATACATATATGTATATACCCGTTTTTTTTCATTCGATTTTTGCTTTTATCTATTGGCTATCACAAATGCGAGGCGTGCAAATTGATATCAGCGCGTGTAGCTAATTTATAATTTTCAAATGTGCAAAGCCCAGCACCGTCCAGCGTTTATATACTAAGCAGAAACGTATAAAAAAAAATAAAAAAAGCTTTGCTTTAGTTTCCCATTTTGGCCAAACAAAATGATTAGTGAAAGCCTATTAATGGTTTTTAAATAACATTAATTGATTGATAATGTCGCAATATTCGAGGGATTTTCTATATACCTGAATCATGTACGAATATCGGGCATCAATGGTTGGCTGCCTGTGTGTGTGTGTGAGTGTGTATATACTATATAATGGCAGATTAGTTGGCCACGAAAACAATAAAGCTCATTAATCGCGTTCGTTAATCACCAGTTCTCGTCTGGAATTTAGTATTATTTCTCATGATTCAGTGGCAGACAAACAGGGGCAAGTTTAATTATATGTTTGCCGAAAAATGCTCTGTAATTACGTTGTCTGGGTTGTACATTTCAATATACTATATAGGGGAAATGATAAATATACTTAAAAAAATTATCACAGATTTCAAAATATATTTACTTATATTTTTTAAATATTGTTTCGAAAATAATATCTTATTTACCTTAAGCCAAGCTCTAACCTGGTTTTAAACACAAAAGTAATAAAATTCTCTCGTCGGCAGACACTTGCTACATCTGGTACCTTATTGGCAAACTTTTATACCCAACTTTCTTGACTTTTTGCAGGGTCCCCAAGACATCGATTTTTCTTGCAAGTAAATAAAACAAAAGCCGCGACAAGCTTGGGTCGGCGCTTCCGCTTTGAAGTCTCCCTCTATTGTAATTCAAGTCTTTTTGCCCAAACTCGGCGGCACTCGAGAGATGAAAGCCAAGAGGGGTGTGTGTGGGTGTGTGTGTGTGTGCTATACACCCTAAGAAATATACATAAAATCAAGCAGAAATCGATACGTAATAAATACTTATTAACTTCACAATGAAATCAACCAAGAATCAACCAGAAATTGATACATTACTAATAACTCCTAGTTCAGTTTACACATTTAATCTACAAGATTTAGCCCTATTAATTATTAAGTTCATTTTCCTGATGAAAACTTTCAACGTTTTAACAAATTAATTTCTGTATTTGGTTCTTTGCTAAAAGTAGACAGATCAGCGACTGGGAATTTCGATCTATCTATGCTAATTGCATTTCATTGAAATTAATGTTGGCGCGTCCCCCTTCGAGCAGGGTCAACTCGTTTATAACAAAATAGAGGCAGGGCGGGGCACGGTTTATCTGTCTAAATGTTGCAAGACCATAAATTTCTGGCTGAGCCAAACAACAAAAGCTAAAATGCCAGACGCCGACTCTGCAATTTCTTGTTGTTTGCTCTTCTCTTTTTTTCTCTTACTGTTTGCTGTTGTTTTAATTGTATTATTTCTGTAGTTGCATCGGTGCAACTACAAAAACATTTGACAATGTTTTCAATTTTATTTTTAAATAAATTCTAGTTCCTTTTAGTTATTTTGTTGTTTTTAGCATGACGCGACAATTTGTCTGTCTATTTTTACCGGGCTTTTGTCTGTCTCTCGCTCTCTTGCTTTTTCTCTCTCTCTCTCTCTTTCTCTTTCTCTCTGTTTAGCTTGGTCCGAAAATTGTGTCCGACATTTCGGCTGCTGAACAAAATAACATTTTTTATATATGTGTATATATATTTTACACCCCACAGCCCACAGAGTCTGCCCAACCACCTCAGAGATCATTCATCTGCAAGAAAACGAAACAACAAATTTGTTTTTCGAGGCCTACATGAGAAAGAGCCCCCTCTTACTCTCTCTCTCCCTGTCCCGCGCTTTGGCAGACATAAAAATACATTTTTGCGGAATTTTATTTTGATTTTTTATGAGCAAAACAAAAAGAACAACAAATTGCCGCTCTTTTATTTCTCTTTTTCAATTTGAAATTCAAATTTCAACATTCTCGCTGCTAGTTTGGCTTTGGGCCTCTAGCACGTGGAATTTTATTTGGTGTGGCAAAGCCCTCGCCTCCCCACTCCCCCCCCTGCTGCCTGTCTGCAACTATTATCAGCAGACATATAGCTTTTTTTTGTTCATTTGTGATTCCATTTGTAATCGCTCATTGATTCAGAATTCCGAGTTTCCACTGCACGTGTGGGCCTGATTCGAATTGATTTCGATTCCATATCGATTCGTAATGGAACCAGACATTACGTATATATATATATATTATATATATATGATGGTGCACACTATGACGCCATGGCGCGATTATGGATGGGTCTTTAGTGCTTTTGTGTCGGCGGCGCTTTGAAGGGATTTCCTTTCCCAGAAAAATTATGATGGACTTTAATTGCTGTCTGAGCTCCCCGGCAAAAACCTAAAACTAAAACTCATTTCCCGTCAGATAGAAAATAATCTTACGTAATATCTGGCGGAAGATAAATATTTGACCTACATTTTCAAAGTGTGCGAATGCGAATGCGAGCGACCGAAAACATTCAAGCAGGAAGTTTCAGCAGGACACAGACACTCTGACACACTAAAATTTTGCCAGGCTTCACACGCGAAACGCAAATAAATCATTGATGAAGTCCCCACACAGACACAGACACACACTCACACTCACACCAAGGCTCAAACACACTCGCACACACTTGTGTACATATACTGGGGGTAGCTCCAAGTCATGGGTTCGTGTCTGCTGGAAATGTAGGCCACAGGCAGCCAGTGGCCCCTAAGCTCAACTCGTGGGGCGGAACCAAGCCAAAAAATTATGTATAGAGACACTGAGAAGAATTATTAAGCCAAGAAGCAATTGCTTGGAAAACAATTATTCCTATTGAAATGCAATTATTTATAGTTAAAACAAACTATGGCTTACTTTTTGCGTATGCTTGAAGCTAGTATTGAAGAAAGTATGTATAGAAATTAAGTTTTTATCAAAAGGTGCCCAAGAAACCGTTTAGGACTTAAAAGCAACTGAAAGTTTATTTAAAACTTGGTTAAAAATATATAATAAAATCTAATTAAAAACTTAAATTATTTGATTGCATATTTTTAACCACTTTTATCAATGATTTCAATTCCAGAACAATTTCTATAATATAAACAATAAGGCAAATAAAAGCAGTTCATTTCAATAATTTAATTGAAATATTTGTAATATATGTTTCATGTTTCTTGCAATTTCTAATTTATCTCCTATTAATTTGGCATAAATATAAACTATTTGTATCATAAACTATTGTATTAATTCATAATTCAAACAGTTTTTGTCTCTGTACTCGCACAGTGAAGAAACCCAAGAATGTTGCTTAGCTTTTCGGGGTCTGACGATTGTCGAGACAAATTTCCAAGAAGCCAAGGAGTTTTTCGCTGTTGTTGCTGCTTCCCCAGCTATCGCGGTATTGTGTGTGGCAGCAGTGCGGCTGCTGTCAAGTGTCTGGGACTCGGCTGCTGCTGCTGCTGCTGCTGCTGCTGCTTCTGCTGCTGCACTCTCGGATCTGCTCCAATCGCTCCTCATGGCGCGATAGTCAGCTTCCGTTCGTTTCCTAGGCCCCAACTCGCATTTTATGGGCTTATCAGGTGGCCCCTCCCTCCACTTCACCCCTTTAGGCGACCGGCATCCGCTGGTGTCTGTCTCAACCTCCTTCCCGTCGCCATTTTTTATATATATGTATATAGGTACATATATAGCGTATACTGACCACACACAAATCTTGCGGAGAATGCGGCGTATGTGGCATGACGTGGCACAAGTCAGGGTCGCTCTGGGTAATCGGATACGGCTATGCCCCCCAGACGGATTCAATTTTTTCTAGAAGGAGGTTTTCATATCAAGGGTATTCCCAGAAAGTTTTAGCTTGAGTCAAGCAAAAAGTTGATTTACAGTTTTTGTATTAACAAAATTGAAAATGTATTAAAACAATTGTTATTTGAGAATTTAGTGGTGTAAATATATCATTTGTACTAAAACGAAGAATTAAATAAGTTGTTCTCCTAAGAAAAGCCAAGGTTTTTTCAGAATAACAAAAACTTTTTTTAATTTGATTAAAATCAGAATCTGCATACATTATTTAAGAAAATTAATTACGACTTTATGCTTATGAAAATTCTTAGTTTACTTCCCGATAACTTCACAAAATCTCTTATCATTTTATTGCATAAAACTTTTAAGATGAACTTGGGAATTTTCTTGAAAACTTTTAAAGAAAATATTTGACAATTACACAAAAGCTCTGATAATTTTATCGCATACATCTTTTAAGATCAACTTGGGAATTTCCCTTATCATATTATGCTAATTTCATAACAAAACCCACAAATTTCTACAACTAAAAAAACGTACAATTTGCTAGTTAAAATTTGTAATCAGTGAAATACAATTTGTTGATTATTCCAACGACTTATCTCGGCTGACAAATTTGGCGTCGATGTTGCTTTGGGCTGACTTTCCATATTTGCAAATCATCATAGAATATGAAAGTAGAATATATAAAGTCATATATAAAGAGAGAGATTTGAGACACAGAGAAAAAAACTCAATTTATAATTTACAAACTTGAGAGAAATGTTTAAAATTTGTGATATAATCGTTGGATCGACCCAGTTTTTGTTTACTCTCCCGGTTTACCCATATTTCTCTAAGCCGCTTAATTTCACTTTTTTAAAAAGCCCTTTTTCTTTTCTTTGCTTAATCTGCTGCTGACTAATCTGACTTGTCTCCCGTTTCCCTCCCTATCTCTCAAGTCTCAATCTGAACCTTTCAGCTGGACTCTTGAGACGTCCCCCCAAACAATCAGGCAAAGACCGCATGTCAATCGATTAGCGATTTCGCTGCCCGTTTCTCCGGTTCGGAAATATCATATTTTTTCATTTTGTAAATCGTTTTTATTTGTTGTTGTATTTAATTTTTGAATGAACAAAGCCCCGTGAAGCTGATAAGCTTGAGGTGGGATTGTGTGTAGATTTTAGACAAAAGAAAGCCCCCCCAAAATTCCAGATATTTCGTATACATATATTTTCTATATAGAAACTAACAGAAATTAGCATAATTAGACCCACACACAAGACACATCCCAACGCGGTGAGGGGAGAAAATGAAGCTCGTCTGGCGGATATCAAAAAAAGTTGGCCGGAGAGCCAGAAGATAACGCCACAGAAACTCGGATCAAAAATATACAAAACTTCGCATATAATACAGATGTTTGTAGGAAAGTCGCCAACGAAAACAATGGAAAAAAATACGACAAATGGCGAGAAAATAAAAAAAAAACAAAACCAAAACCAAACGAAGCGAAGAAACAAAAAAAAAAAAGTAGTAACAACAATCGGGAGAAACAGTAAAAACGAAACAAAATAAAACAACAAATTTCAGACTTCGACCCAGACAACCGACCGATTCCGATTGGAATGAACTGATGACTATATGCGAGTATGTGCGTTTGTTCCCAGTCGCTGTGTGTGTGTAAACTTGATTATGAACTCTAATGATTCGCTAGGCTGGCAGGGTATATAAAAAATATGGGAGAACCTATATCGCTCCGGGGCATACCCAACTTCGCATTAAAGTATAACACAATAATATTTGAATTTAAATGGAATTAAAGGCAGACATACTTAATCCTCACTGTCTACACGGCTATCTCGTCTGGCTGATGATGATGAGTAAATGCGTCTTCAAAGAACTAGCGATTCACTGGGTCTACATTCTTCAGAGAACTAGGGATTCATTGAATCTACATGCTCAGGAATTTGTAAAAGTAATATTGATTTAAGACTTGTTAAAATTAAATTTCCCAGAAATATTACTCAGTTTGTAAAATATACAAATGTATTACCCACAAAAATTTTTTTTAAATGCTTTAAGCTTTAAATAAAGGCTTTTAAAATTCCAGTTTTGAGTAAACCCAATCCCTTAATAATTCTCAAACCTTTTAAATAGTACTTAACGAGTCTAACAAATTATTCAACAATTAAATGTTTACTTTTTTATAGTTCGCCATAAAACTACTTTCTTACAGTCAAACTGTAAATTCGATTTTTTTTTAGGGGGGTCAGTCAATGACCAGGCGTCAACACGTGATTATCTGGCGGATCATCATCTTTCTAGCGATTTCTTATCGAAGGCACTTGGATCCCGTCTCAATCAGTCGCCGCTCGGCTGCAGTGGGGGTGATTCCCGCCCCCCTAGAACAACCACGCCCCAGCCCCCCTTTCTGTGCTCCATTGCAGCACTAATAATGACCTTGGGGAATGTTGTCGCTCGGCATTCGTCAGTTGCTGTCCGCTCTCTAATCTCATGCTCGGTTGCTGTGTATAGTGTGCTGCGGTGGTGTTGCTGTGTGTGGTTGTGCACTTGGAAAAAATTAGATCATGCACAGAAACATACAAAATTTAAATAAAAACTGCATAGTTTTTAATATTTTCTATCAAATTCTTAAAGATATCTCATCTTGAGAATGATATTAGGAAATTCAAAGAAAGATGTCCATAGTTGAAGGTGAGCTCCAAACCTTTTGATTTTTCTAAGCAATTATTTTTTATTTTAAGTATTAAAGAGAGATTTTAATGTAAATTTAGTGAATTTTCTTGAAATTCAATGAATTTGTTTGTTAAAAAGAGAATTAAAAGAACCTTTGTATTGAATATTTGTTTTAATATTAAAAGAGACATCCAAAGTAATAGTAATTCCCTTCAAATACCACCAAAGCAATTTGAATTACTCCCAGTTTTTCTATTTGAATTTAAAAGAGAATTGCTAGTACGATTTTTTCCCAGTGCTGTGCTGCCGCTGCTCTACTGCCTTTAGTGGTGGCGGTCATGTGGGTGGCGCGGGAAGTGTTGTTGACGTCGATGCCCGGACAGGTGCTCAAGTCCATGGGTACCACGGGTATCTCTGTCTGTATTGTGTGCCCGCACCGCTTTCGGTGTGTTGGGGTCTTTCACACACAAAAAAAAAAGGTTCCACTGATAAGACCGGCTGTCGCCTTACCTCCGGACCTTCCTCTCAGCGCCGTCGCCGCTTCTAGAAGCCAAAGAAGCGACGCAGAAGTGGAAGCAGAAGCGAGTAGAAGAACCAGACCAGACCAGACCAGACGCTTGATAAGCGGCCATGGGGCGTATGAGCGATATATGAACATATATATTTTATAAACATATATGTATATGGCAAAAACAAGAGACCTTGATTTGGCCCTACCTATGTGTATGTGTGTGTCGTCAGCTGCTTAATTAGCTTTCGATTAATTTAGTGGTCAATCGAGCTGCTGCTTCGTGATTTTCTCATGAACTTTTAATTAAAAATTGCATATTTTTTTTGTTTGTTTTTTTTTTTTGTTGCGGAAAAATATTTGGTTGGACTTAACAAAAAAATAATAACCATTTTAATGGCCAGTCGTTAAGATGCTACGGAATGTGCAGGCAGGCCAAGCAAAAGTGGGCGAAAAAGTGAGTCAAATTTTCCGTGGCAGCATACGAGGCGTATGCGTAACATTCTTATGCTCAAAAGAAGGCAAGGGGTCGAGGAACGGGAAGTGGGGGAATGGGAAACAGCCAAGGTGGGAGGTGGCCAGGTGTATTCGTTAAGGTAAACCAAAGACGACAAAACAACGAGAACTCTTCTACTTTTACGTGTGCGAGTGTGGGAATTCCGACAGTTGTGGGGGAAATATTAGGAATCACTTGTGGGGAATTTATTATTAATATTATAAAATATAAGGAATGAATACAGTAAATATAAGAAATAAAATAATAAAACTCAAAGCTCTTGGCATTCATTTTAAATAATTTTCTTTAAGATGTCCTCTGGATTTACTAATAAATAGAAACCTAACATAAAAAACCTACTTTAAGAAGAGAAGTATGTTTTCAATAAGATAAAAATATGAATAAAACAAAGTAAAATGTATCTAAATTCTTATCTAGTTTATATTCAAATAAAAAATAACAAATAATTAAGCATATTTATGTTTTAAAAAGGTTTCTATTACTCTAACCCGCTCTGTGCTTGAAAAAGTAAAGAGGAAAAAGGCTGAGATTGAGCCACATGTGTGTCTCTGGGTGTGCTGGTTGTGCCTGTGTATGTGCGGAATAGCCAAGAGGCAATAGCTATAGCAATAGCAAAAAACATAGCAGCAATGGCAAAGTAAAAGGAAAAAGGAACGGGGCAAGAGCAAGAGCAAGAGCAGCAGAGGCACAAGCGGCAAAAAGCTGATGAAGAGCTGGCTTACGCATGGGTTCATTGAACGGAAGTGATTTGCCTACTGCTGTGCGACAGAGAGGGAGGCAGTATACAGAAAGAGATAGAGATAGTGTGAGAGAAGGAGAGAGAGAGAGGGAGGACTGCCACACGCGACTTTGACTTGGTTTTGTTCGGTGGTTCCTCTATTCTATCAAAAACTCTACTACGGCCTTTGTTTTCGTAGGCCAAAGCGAGACCAAAAAACCCTGTGGCTCCGATAGAGCAGAAGAGATAAAGCTCTTCTGGGAAGTTCTTAGCTTTTGTTGTTCTCCGTTTCTCAGACCCAAAACCCGACTTTAAGCGATTTTATCAAAGGCAATCTTCCAAGCCATTTGGGCTTCAGGTGAGAAAATCACGAATTCATTGGCGTCTTTCTAATTAAGGTAGGAGTTGTTTTTTTAACAAAAATAATTTGTGCCTGCCTTTATTTACGAAGCTTATGTAATGGAAAACTGTTTATAAACAAAGGAGAAGGGTTGCCTTTGATGATCAAATATAGCTCAAGTCAGCCAGATGTAATTCTTGTAACCTTTACTCTTTGTAAAACGTAAATAAGAATATTATAAAATATTTTAATAAGGATTTTTATTATTTTTGTTTATATCATAATAAAGACTTAAATGTTTAGGTTCAAGGTTGAAAAATAATGTAAATTAGATATCATGGAAGAGAAAGAAAGAAATCATATCATGCCCACATGATTTATATACCCTTTTGAGAAACCCATTATAAAATCTAAATTTTTTGAAAAGATATCTACTTAATTTAAAATAATAATCCCCTTTCATAAAACCCATTTAATGTTGTTTAAAATATGATTTTAAAGATTTCAACATTTTCATTTTCCAATTAAATATTTCGCTGTTTCCTAAAGCCCCTAATGTCCGCCAAAGACACACCCCAAAATCTAAAAAATAAAGTAGTACATATTTGTTAAGACATTTCTTCGTTATTTTTTTGCATTCTCCACCTCCCGCGGCTAATTTATTACAAGATTGTTTATGACAGCCACAAAAAATATTAAAGGGTTTTAAAAGCATTCAAAAATGCTTTAAAACAAATGTTTTATATTTGTTTCAATGTTTTTTATTTCTATTTCTTTTTTTTCATATTTATATGTAGAATAGATATGGATATGGCGAGGAGGGGGCTGTGGGAATATCGTCTGGTGCGGACTAGTAAAAAATACCAGAGCTGATTTCCAAATTTATTGCATTTCTGTGGACAGTGGACATTTCTGACTGGACTGTCTGTCTCTTTTTTACTGAACGAATTTTTATTGTTTTTTTTTTTTCGGGCGGCGTCAAGTGTGTGTGTGTTGGACAGGAAGTCGCCGGAATGCGATTTATAGAGAGCATATTTCAGAGAAACATGAATAGCATATAATTAGATAGCGCCCACCAGAGATTTGGCCACTATAACCATATTTCCAAATATTTTAAATTTATTTTCAATTATTTTAAATGGATTTTCACTTGTTTTCTTAGCTCACCTTTACTATTTGATGTTTATTTCGCTTTATTTTTGATTTGTTTACGTTGAATTTGGTTTAACTATATCCTTTTAAGATTAGAATTAGAATTGATTTAGGAATTCCGCTAGCTTAAGGGCTCTGTGTGCGTTTTGGCATAAATTTCCTAAATTGTTGTTTAAACTTTCGGCATATTTTTGGGGCACTTTTTGGGCGACACTTTCATTTAATTTTTTCCTTTTTATTCTTTTAGAATTAATCTAATCAACACTATATACATGGCTTTTAATATTAATATAATTATTATATTGGAAGTGTGGTATTTTTTAAGCTGTTGTTATTTGGATGATTTTTCCTTAACTTTTTGCATTGGTTTCTTGTTGTTTTTCTATTTTTTGGTTATTTATTGGTTGTTTATTTCCGTTGTTGATGTTGTTATTATTGTTGATTTTTGCGGCGATTAGGAATGCTTTTGAATATAACAGGAACGCTGGCTATGTATGTTGTGTGTTGGTTTATTTATTTACTGCTATTTGCTTGGCGCTTCACATTTACTTTGTTGCAGGTTGCTGTTTTTTTTTATTATTCTCGACTTGAGGGTAATCCAGTGCGGTATTTATTTATTTATTAACGAACGACGAAACGCACGCAACTAGGCAGCTCGGCGAACGAAAACAATTTGAATTTGGCGGACGTTGAATTTGAGTTTTTCTGTTAACCACCTCATTCCCACTGTAAGAATCCATGCACAAAATTCTCCGTTTTCGAAATCCAGAGAGAGCGCATAACAGTGCGCGTTGCTAACAGCGGAATGGCTGGTGTTCCACTGTTATTGCCAGGAGAGCGAGCTGGAACGCAACGCAAATGAAACGAGGCACAGCTTTCGAGTGTTTTTTATTTAATATTTCTTTCTAGTTTTTGGTTTATTTTGTATAATTATCGGCTGGCGGAAAGCAGCGCAAAACAATTGTGCTGGGCACATAAACACACATTCTCAAGTATCTCGCACTCACTTACACACACTCGCTTCTCTGGCCCGAAGTATGCCAGCACAACAATAACAATTCTGCGGCGTCTGCCATGACGTAACGCTGCCCCATTGTTTTTATTGTTTTTGCTGTTTTATTTATTTAGTTTGATTGATTTGATTCGGAATTAACTAAGGCACACACACCTAAGCTTTCGGCTGCATTTATTGATATTTTTCGAGGAGGCTCGAAGCACACACGTCCGCAGCGTCGGAGATTTTTTTATTTTCGATTGCGAGCAGTGCTGCCAGGGGATGACCGCCCGCAAAGGCAGAGCAAAAATAGGCTAAAAATTACAAATTAATTCTCTGGGTAAGAAGCTACATGCTTCGTGTCATTATTTATTGTGTTCTTAATAATGTAATTATATTAAATGTATTATTTATCCTTTGATTTTGTTAACTTCCTTGTCGGATGAATATATTTGTTTCTATTAAAAATTCTGACAAAGTTTAAAAGCTAGCTTTAGCCTGACCTAAGCCAAGCTGCCAACACTGATTTTGAGAGCCGAGAGAGTCCCGCTTTTTTAACAGAGCCATTTGTGCTGTTAAAACGCAATGGTGAGCAAGTGAGAGGGAACGCAAACTTTAGAGAGAGGCAGAGAGAGTAGAGAGCCAGAAACAGTGGAAACGAAACGGGCCCTGAGAGGGTGACCAGCTGTTAATGTTAACAGCGAAAGAGCGCAAACTTAACTAGCAAATTGCAATTTTATTACTTTGTTGTTTGCACCTAAAATTACTTTAAAGTTGTTAATAAGTTTTTTTTTTAGTGTGATTGCATTGCTGTATGTTTCAATTGGCGCAAAGAGATTGATTATTTACTCTCAATTTCAGTTCAAATCTTGTTATTTTTAATGTAAACTGTATTACTTTCTTATAGTTTTTTTTTTAATTATAATTATTTATAATTATTTGAAAAACATTAATAATTTGGAATCTTTGCTTAAAATTTTTATATGTTTAAATGTTAAGAGTATTTTGTCTTAAAATTTAATTAAAAAAATAATAATATAATTTCAATAGTAATTTCTATTATAAATATATCTTTTCCTAATTTAATTCTACAATTAAGTTTAATATATGTATAAAGTAGATATACAAATATTTCTTTATTCTGCTTAACTTATACTTTTTTTTTAAGCCTTTTATGACTATTATCTCTGCGCATTTTCTCTCCTACTCCACTTTGCCAGCGCTCTTATTTGTTTTTTAATGGTAGCTAATAAATATTTATTTTTTCTTTGTGCCTGGTGTTTTGTACTATTTCTTTTTTTCTTTCCTTTTTTTTGTTGTGAATTTCGGTTAGCTCATTGTCACTCGATTTTTTGCGGTTTTTCTGTTTGCCGACTTGAGCCGCCGTCCAAAGTCCAAGAAATTATATTGTCAGACGGCGGCTTGTGGGTGGAAGGGGTGGTGTTTTAAGCAGGGGGAGTAGTGGGCCGACAACCGCACGTTAATTAAATTTATTTATGCAGCTTTATTTTGACTTTATTTAATTTTTTGTTTTGTTTTATTTTTAATGATATGATTCACATGTGGCATTCTTTTGATGATACGCGAATTGGTGTTTTTTTTTTAGTGGGGCCCTCAGTACCCTGGGATTGTGGGTGTGCTCGAATGATTGAAATTAAAAAGTGATTTAAGAAACCTTTTTTTTCATGTGAAAATTTAGTGAGACAAACACAAAAGATATTAAACAATAAAGCTCCCCATATTAGTTTCGCACTCTTATCCCAGAAAGAATTAGGAAAAATGATTATTTAAATTGATTAATTTGTTAATTAATTCAGCAATTTTGTCTAATAAAATACATTTTAAGAATCAACAATGTCTAAATATATTTAAGGTATAAAAAATAGAAACAGATTTATCAAAAATCCTACTGCAGAATCTCAATATTAATACTTATAATTCCCCATTGTATTTACAATATGTTTTTCTTGGTTTATTTATTAATGAAAAATTTAATTCGACTATAGGGTATCCCTTAGATCAAATACCCATGCAGATTTCACAATTTTCTTTGCCAGACACTTTGTGCTTTTGTTTTAAAATAGAAACTTCAAATGTATTAGCATGTCTACGGATTTGCTATTTTGTTGCTGGCTGCTGGCTAGCCGGTTGTTGTTAATCGAATGTGTTGTGTCGGCTGTGACCCCCCTCCGCCCCGTCTAATCCGCGCGCGCGCCCCTGTAACTACGGCACCCCCGCTGCGCACTTTGCTGCCATCTCCGACATCCGGACGGGCGACAGTCGACAGCCGACGACGGCAACAATTGAGACAACTTATCATGAAGTGCTAATTAACATTGTCTGGCCGGGTCTCTCACGTATGCCGATGTCTGGCGACCTACCTGCGGTTACCAAGAGGCCCCCTCCTGCACCTGCCCGCCCGCCGTCCATGCACCACCTCTAACCCGCCCAAGCGAAGGCGAAAAAAAGGCCGCAATTCACCCAAAACTGGCACTTGGTCGCGTCTCTCCCGTCTGTGTTTGCTTATTTTTTTCTGCATACAAAGAAATAGCAATTTTTGTATACCCTGAATGGGTATAAAGCCTTTGATCAGAAGTTTGCATCAACAGACGATTCGATCTGGATGAGGCAGTTTGATTTTAGGTGATTTAATTTCTTAACTTCGAAGCTGTTGCTTTTAAGCTTTTCAAATTGTTTTTAAATAAATTGTAAAAAGTTTAGAATTAGTATTCTATATCTACTCTGGAAAATATGAGGTATTTTCTGTGCTTTATTTCTGCTGAGATTTAAAAAAAGTTTACAACTATTGTCTGCATAAATTGACCCATAACTTTGGCAATAACTTTCAGGGTATCGGGGTATCGACCTTCTGAACTTAGTAGTCACCTTTCTTGCTATTTTTTCTATTTTTTTTTTCATATTTCTTTGCTACACTGAATATTGCCAAAAAGTTGTGGGGAAATACAACAAGAATTACTGTGTACACATACGTCGAGACGGAACATTTTGTTTATGTTGATAATCTAATGTGTGCTGACGTATTTTGTTATTTTTTGTTTTATTTTTTTTTCTATTGGGAAGAAGATGAATTCTGGGTCTGCAGGTTGCTTATTTAGTTGGTTTTTATTTTTTGGCGGCTTCTCTTAGCCACCTGGCCAAGGGAATCGATCGATCGATTGGTTCAATCGATGGCGATCAAGTGATCGTGCCAAGGCTGTGAGCTGTCTGTCTGCATTTATAAATAAATTGTGGCAATTAAATAAATAAAATAGATGCATATGCATGCATTTTTAATTGTCAGTGTGAAAGCGTTGCACGTGTCGTATACGTAATACGTACTAGAGTCAGCCTTTACACCATTACCTCATGCCATCAAAAGCGATTAAACTTTGCCTTGGCGGAGGTCTATCGCAATGTGGGGTTTATTCATTGGTAAATCATGCTGTGTGTGTATGGCATTGGAAATATTTAATTACATGTGCATAAAACTAAGAATTGTGTAAAAATATTAGGAAAAGAGTTTAGGTTTAGTCGGGGGAGGTTAATATTTCATTGAACTTGATTTTAATTTAATATCAGTTTTATTTGCAACATTTTAATATTTATCCAAATAAAGAAAATGTTTGCCTCGTTAGTTCATTTCAATAGATTTAGTAAATGTAATTATAGTATTATTATAATTAAAGCATTAATCTCCATAGAGAATATGTCATGGGAAAGCATTTACTGTTGAAGTGATTTGTAAGTCCAAGGTTAGCTTTATAAATACTTATTTTCTTAAGTAATTGTAATAGTGATATTAATATTATTAATATTAAATTTTGTATTTTATTTAATTTATTGTTTTTTTTTTTTTTAATTTTTATGAACCGAAATCATAAAAGGTAATCATTTTTATTATTTTGTTATAATGCTTATACTTTATTAGTTTCAGAATAGAATTGAATTATTTTTAAAATTTTATTTATTTATTAAATGAAAAGATCCTCGAAAATGTTAAGATTTGTAGTCATTACTTTTGTTTTTTATGTCATCTTTATAAGATTTTTTTTCAACAAAAATTGCTTTTATATTCATTATTTACAGTCGCTGATTGTGCTATCAACTGGCTTAATTATAATTTTTAGATTATTACATCTAATTCATTGAAACATTTTTCAAATATTATTTTATAAATTTTGTATATATGTACTTTATTTTTATATTTATATATACATATGTATATAAATATGTATATTATATATGTATGTATATATTTTTTATATTTATAATGGGCATTAATTAATCCATTATAAATATCCTATTTTTTTCATTGTAGTTTTATTAGCCATTCCCTTATTTACTCATTTATCCTAAAGGTATTTCGACCTTAAGTAATTCTCCCTTTTATTTAAGAAACTTTCATTATTAAATATTTTTTTTACACAACTTTTCTTTATAAAAATGTAGAGTGTGTTATTTTTAAGCACTCAATGCACCAAATAATTATTTACCAACAATCACGATCTAAGGTTTATTTTCACCGCTTATCAATTTGGTCAACTCGGGGGAAACTAAGAGAAGCACCTTGATTTCCGCAGCCTTTATATAGGGTACAACCCATCGGAGGTGCTAGAGTGTTAGTCATTGGACTTTTGCTATTGTTACTGCTGCTGCTGCGGATGCTACTGATACTGCTGCGAAGCTGTGCACTATCTGTCTTGACTCATTGTTGCCGCTGGCAGAGCGACACCGAGTACCGCCGCCGCCGCTTCTGCTCCTGATTCTGCTCCCGATTCTGCTGCTGATTCTTCAGTTCGTGTGATAAGCAGACTGTGGCGAGACAACAAAAGACATCGCAGACAAGCTTGCACTTACTTTACATGTACCGATGTGCGGTGGCGATGTGCTCTTGATATTTTTAGACACCGCCCGTCAGCCTGCCGCGGCGTAAAGAAGAAAATAAATATTATACGGGGTAAAAAAAAATGAAGGCTGGCCAAGGCGGAGGCGGTGACGGTGGCAGCGGCAAATGCAGAGGCAAAGCCAAAGGCAAATGGCAATGGCGATGGCACACACAACTCGCATCGCCTCACATCGCCACACATGCTGCTGGCCAGACAATGAGTCTAGTCGGGCATCGGTTCAGATTCAGATTCAGATACGGATACAGCTACAGATGCAGATACATCTGTGATGCTGATTGCGAAACATGCCAGAGTACGAGTCTCCCCATTCAGTTCATTCAAAATTTGCGAGCGATTGATGATGCATCGATGGGTAGGCACACGGCGAAAAATTAGTGAGACTAAGGATTAAGGTTGAATATTTATACAGTACAATATATTATACAGTATATACAATCCCTCCAAAAGTCCGCAATATTTTCACACAGCCTTAAAATAATGCTCAAAATCAAAAACTTACTAAAAAATTACTTTAAAGTTTACTAATACTAAATCTGGCTAGAAATAAAAAATTAACAAATAATAAAGAATCCTTGTAGTCCCCCAAGGTTTGTTCCTGTGCATTTAGTTCGATTTATCATCGGATGCAACAGGTACAACAAGACCGATGGGTAATGGAGCCGCCCTGCTAATGAATTTCCTGCCGCCTTTCTCCGCTTTTCAAAGGCGGCCAGCTCATTAAGCCCTCTATTGACTGGCTAAAGATGGAACAATGGCCAATACAAAGGCTCTCCGGGCTTGAATCATAACTCATTGAACTTTTGCCGGCAGCAGCAGCAGCAGCATCAGCAGCCGGTGAAACATAAAAAGTGTCAATCAGTGACTCTGCTGTGGCAACGATGGTGACGCCTCCAAAGTCCCATTACAATGCCATTTTTATGGACACTGCGCTTGAGGGGCCATTGCACAAGGAGGAGGACGGGCAGAGCAAGGGGAGGCAGGCAGCGGCGGCAGCGGCGGCAGCTGGAAAATAAGAAGCAACAGACGGCAGGGTCGTAAATGTAGTAATAATAGTCGCCGAAGGGCCAACATGCCGACGTTAGCTAGTTGCGGTCGGGATTTTCAGGGGGTTTGGGCCGGCGCATCATCAAGCACTGAGCGAATAAATAAATAAATTACATGATCCTTGGAAATGCTTGAAGAAAGTTGGAGGTATAAATAAATGCTAATTCAGATCCTGAAATCCAGAGAACCTGTTTTGCAAACCCTTCTGTTGCCTGATATTTAAAGAACATTAAAAACCCGTATACATTTATTTAACAAAAGAAAAAAAGAAGAATGAAAAGAAAGCCTAAAGATATATAATATACTTTACACCAAATCCTCCACAAATTGATAACTAACATTTGTGGCAAACTGTGGCTTTCCATAGAAAATCCAATCAATCGCCAATAAATAATCTCCAGTGGGCAATGGTAGTCTCATGACATCGGTAGACAAATACATATCCTTTATAAACACATGGCCCTTCAAAGGGATATCAAAGTTAGCAATAAACTTCTTGATTTACGAAAAAAAACTTACATAAAACGGACAGGTATGATTGATGTTCGAAAAATCCTTGTAGATATTGAAAAGCATTATTCCAATGGCATCATAAGGCTTGCGTAAGAACCGACAGCCATCGATCTTTACATTGACAAGCCAAGGCTTATAGCCACTTTCCCGCTTAAACATCCGATAATGAACCACAATATCCCTGGTGGGGTGGAGGAAGGTGACATTCATATTGAACACGGCCTTGTTTCGACTAACCGCTTTCAGGCGACAAAGATTGATCCTGATCCAGGATGCGTTGTAACTACCGCACATGGCATTTGTTAGCTTGAAGATTACTGATTCCTGGCGATCGAAAATCCTGATATATTTAAGGGATATCGAGGGATTTACGGAACTTACAATAGGCCTCCAATTTAGCGCGTAAATGAGACAGAGAAGAGCGAGTATTCCGAAGCCTGCCCTCATGTTTCTTGGCTGCACAAAAACTACTGAGTGTTAGCCTCATAAAAGCTTTACAAATTGGTTATACATTATCTTCTGCATCTCTATTTAATTTCAACTTCAATCAATTTTCAATAACCACTAGCTCTTTTTAGTAATGGATTTTTAATTATAGGTAGGTGGCATTTTTTATAGTTAGAGAATCAGTTAATATGCATACATAAAAAGCACACGTGTGGATAAATTTGGCTTAGAAACACGTAAACTTGATTTGTTTTTCAGTTTGATTTTCCGTTCTAAGTTTACAATTTTATTTATTGTTAAAAGACATATAGTTTTCTCTCACTGTTGGGGTGGTTTGGCGATCAACTTGGTGCCATTGGCTGGTGTCGAAGAGCAAGACATAAATGTCTAACATATGTTGAGGATGGCTTTTGGAGTTGGCCGGCAAAGCGACAGGTCTATTACCAAAAGCCTGCTTATGACGGGTTATTGGACGCATTTTGGGCCACACACAACCCAAGTCGAAACCTCAAGAAACACTTAACGGCTAAAGTGAAATATTCTATAAAAGGATGTCCAAATAAATGAAATAAATTTGTTTATATATTATCGAAAATATTTCTTAAAAATTATACTTTTGCTTCATCTAACTTTTAATAGTATTTTTTTTATTAAATATTAAGAGCTAGAGCTTTAACAACATGTATTATAAGGTATATCAGATTGAATTTGGGTAAATATAATTGTTAAATTGCTCAACGCATGACCAATTCCACTTAGTTACCTGCTTCAATAGTTTTTAACTGATTTAACATTACAAAAATGTGGCATTGATTTCAAACAAAATATTTTAAAATAATTTAGATTGCTAAAAGATTGATAAAATAGTATTTAAGTCATGTCAATTTGATGCTCTTATTTACAGATGAACAAAACATAATAAAAAGCACACATTTTTAATAGATTTCTTGGCTGTCGAACAATAACTATTTGTAAAGTTTTAAATATTATTAAAAACGTTTTTTGTTTTAAGCAATAAGATATGTTTTACTTTAAAAACGGATGGTTTTTCCTTTATATAGTTTTTAATTATTTGTTATATATTGTATATAATTTTTATGGAATACATAAAGTAAACCGTAATTTATAGTATAAACTTTCAACTTCCTATTTTTCATTATTACAAATCCTCCACGAATTGAAAACTTATATTAGTGACAAATTGGGGCTTATGATTAAATATCCAATTCATAGACAGCATATAGTCACCGGTTGGATAGGGCGGTGTCTTTATCTGAGTTGTGAGATACATTCCCAAAATTAAAACGTCGCCCTTTGAAGATGGAATATTGGTAAATTATGATTAAATAAATCATAAATTAAAAATAAGATTTAAATTACTTACTGAAAATGGACAGGTGTGGTTAATGTTGGAAAATCTTCTATAGGCATTATATATTAACACGGTAATGGGATCGTAGGGCCTTCTTAGAAACCGACAGCCATCCACTTTCATGTGAAAAAGCCAGGGTTTATATCCATTTGCTCTCTTCAGCATTTGATATTCCAAGAAAATGGAAGTTGCCGGATGGGCCAAGGTGGCATTGAAATTCAGAATAGTTTTATTTCGACTAATCGCCTTCAGGCGACACTGATTGATCGTAACAAAAGAGTTGTCATAAGCTTGACACTTAAAGTTGGTTAATTTATAGGTTACAGAATCCTACGAAATATATATTACATACTTTAAGATTATTTAGAATTTCCATTAAACTCACACTTGATTTCCAGGTGAGAAATATTGTCAGTAAACTGATCACTTTGAATGTGTTCCGCATTTTAGTTACAGTTTAAATAAAATCTAAATCACAAACTACACGTATAAATACCTTGAATAATGGTAATCTGCCTACGGAAATAATATTTAATTGGAAAATCGTTGGATTTGCCAAAATGAAAGCTTGAATATAAATATAATTATTTTAATAGGTTTTTATAGTTGCTAAACAACATAGAAAATAAACAAAAAGTCATTCAGGAAAGTTGACATAAACGTTTAGTTTTATAAAATAAAGCAAACATTTAATGGTTGATTGGCAGAATGATAAAATAATGGTCTGTGGTAAAATAATTGTTTGTGGATATCTATCATTCAATTTAAGACAATCGGGAATTTTGTATACATAAAAAACAAATTAAATATGTCAACAAAATTGATAATACATATTATATTTTATAAAAAATAAATGTTGTAAAATTTTATATCAGTGTCACATTAAGAATTAGGTTTTTTTTTTCTATTAAACTACACGTTTCAATTACTAAACCATTACAAAACTCGTGTCAGCAAACGATAATTCAAAACTTTAGCATTTAATTTAATAATTAATGAGCAAGTAATGTACAAAAGCTCTATACAAAAATGTCGGTTTATGCATCTAAGTTTATTACAAATTTAATCACAAAATCCATCCACAATAATTCATATTAAATTCTCCACAAATTGAAAACTAACATTCGTTGCAAATTGGGGCTTTCTGTAGAATAGCCAATCTATGGCCAACATGTAGTCGCCGGTGGGAATCGGAAGGCCTTCTATATAAGACGTTAGGTACATTCCCTTTATAATCATATCCCCCTTGAGGTGTAAAAAGTTAATACCTTTGAAGAATAGGTATTTTTGAGTACTTACGTAGTATGGACATGTGTGATTTATGTTGGAAAAGTCCTTGTACAATTTATAAATGAATAAGACAAAGGGATTATAGGGTCTTATCATAAATTGGCAACTATTGACCTTGGTGTTGATGAGCCATGGCTTATATCCGCTCTCCCGTTTGAACATTCGATTGTGCATCACAATGTCATTTGTGGGATGCAGAAAAGTGGCATTAAAGTTGAAAATTGTTTTATTCCGACTGATTGCCTTCAATCGGCATTCGTTTATCCTGACCCAGGATTGATTGTAGCTGCTACAAACTACATTGGTCAGCTTGTAGCTGGTGGAGTCCTTATAATACAGGAATATTGAACAACTTTTAGTATGCCTTCATAAATATTAACTCACGCTTAGTCGCCAGGTAAGTAAAACAATTAACAAGCCTAACATTCGTAGTGTGCTCTCCATGGTTTTTAGAGAGGAAATGTTGCAATACTTGCACAGGTTATAATTATTAAAAGCATTCAAATGGAAAAACCCATAAATTAACCTTTACAGGTTAATTATAAAATTGTAATTACTAAGCTAGTTATATTTATCTATATTTAACTAATCTATGCTGGAAGTTTTTATAAATAAGTCGTGTTTAAAACCATCATCAGTCCCAGGGACTAGAGATTTACTATGATATAGAGTTATTCGTTAATTATTATATAAAAACTCACGATTGATCTCCAGATGAGAAACACTTTTAAAAAACCTATCAGTCGCAATGTGCTCTCCATCTTTTTCAGATTAAAAATGATCTAATAACAAAATATTTATTTATAGAAATACCCTGAATGAGCATTTAATCGTTCGTCGTTGAATTATAATTACAAGTCATTGATATTTAAATATATTTAACTATCCAATGCCTAGTATACTTTATTAATTATTAATACTACTGAATTTTAATCATATCAGATTTTCAACGAATTGAAAGCTTACGTTCGTCGAAAATTGGGGCCTTTGATAAAAGAGCCAGTCTACGGCCAGCATATAATCGCCAGTGGGAAACGGAAGGGCCTCTATTTGAGGCCTCAGGTACATTCCTTTTATAATCATATCGCCCTTAATAAATACAAATTATGTAGAATACATTTTCTAAGCTGTTAAAGCAATACTCACGTATAATGGACAAGTGTGGTTTATGTTGGAAAAGTCCTTGTACAATTTATAAACAAATATGACGAAGGGATTATAGGGCCTTATCAGAAACTGGCAACTATTGATCTTGGTGTCTATGAGCCAGGGCTTATATCCACTCTCCCGTTTGAACATCCGATTATGCATCAAAATGCTATTCGTGGGATGGAGAAAGGTGGCATTGAAGTTGAAAATTATCTTATTTCGACTGATCGCCTTCAGGCGGCACTCGTTTATCCGCACCCACGATGTGTTGTAGCTACAACAAACTACATTGGTCAGCTTATAGGTGGTCGCATCCTGGTAATTTATGGGATATAGGATCAGATTAACTAAATTATGAACACTTACACATGATTTGCAGGTAAGCAAAATAGTTAGGACACCGACAAGTCGTAGTGCTTCTCCCATGACTAATAAAAGTGAAATGAAAGGGCTATACTTGATCGTTTTTTTATTGTGGAAATTATTGAAATGAAACGCCAACCAACTAGTACTTAATGAGGCTTGCCTCAGATTAAATCTAATTCTATATATAAACAAACAATTAAGAATATTTTACAACAAGATTTTATTATTTTATACATTTTCTTTGATTGAAAAACATGAAAAATCATTTGAGCAAATATATTTTAAGAATAAATATTTTAAAGCAAATTTCTATAACCACATTCAATGCTTTTATTTTATCTTATTTCCCTGGCCATTCTGTCGAAAGTGAAAACGTGAAAAATACTTCCTTAAAGCACCCCATGAGTCCCATAAAGGCATACAAGAAATCTGCATTTAATGTCACAAATTCATAACCCGAAAAGCAACTGGCAACATGCCGCGTAAATGACCAGAGCACCCTTGTCCATAAAATCCAGAAGGCCCAAGTCAGTCGGGCACAATGAGGTGCTGAAAGTCAAAAGAGTTTTGTGGCAAATTCTGATTATACAAATTGCACAAGGCGGCGACAGCAGAACGGGCACAAAATTCTAAGAAGTCAGCCGAGGAAAGGCTTCCGGAAAACACCTTTTGCCGCAGCTACATTGATGGAATGACTGACAGACAGACAGACCTGGCAATCCTCCGAAAGTCGCACTGAATTCGCATTCAAATGAGCCCAAGAAGTCGAAGCCGGGCAAAAGAATCTATTAAGATATAATCGGGAGAGGGGAGGGAGAGCACGCTGCTTCGGGGATAAATCACTGCATGCAATTGCTGCAGACAATTTGGGTCGGGAACTGGCTGCCGGAGCCCACAATTGCGGCCATTAGTGAGGAGGAAACTGGGAAAACTGAGAGTCTCAATCTCTGAATCCGAAGCCGAATCCCTGTAGGGTAGTCCCCGTTCGATGCCAAAAGCAACCCTTTTTCATGTCTCGCCCCGTCGTGCATGTGTTTTTTTCGTTCGTTCGTTCTGTAGACATTTTTCGTATGACAACGACAAATATTTGCCGGATAATATGAATAACAAAGCAGAAGGCACTGAAGGCGACAGAAGAGGCCACATCACAGGGCCAAAAGGGGGGCGTTCGGTGGGTGTTTCAGTGTTTTGGTGTCTCGGTGTCCCGGTGGGTGGTTGCAGGGCCGAACACGGGGTGGTTAGCCAGCCGCCAGCCAACCTACTTAAGCCGCAGTTAGAGACCCAGACTCTCGGTGTCCCATTCTGCGATTTTGATGTTGCACAGAAAATAAATTGTACTGAACGAATAAAATATGGCATCAAGGCCTTACATATAATATTATATAAATTATTGCATCATATTTTAAATAATATTAGAAATTCATTAAATCTTGGGCTTGTTTCGACTTTAAAAACAATATTTTTGGGCTAAATGAAGGCATTGAAGTTTCGTATTTAAAGAATTTAAAAAAAATTGTTTTTACTAAAAATACTATCTTTTATCCCTTTTCTAGTATCTTTATTCTTTAATCGAAATGTCGTTTTTTCCTCACAGTGTAATTCCGGCCGGGGCCAGACGACTACAACTTAAACTAAAAGGCTGCACCACGTTGTTGCTGTCGCTGTTGTTGTCGCCGGTGTCTGAGACGCAGACAACTTCAAAATGGAGCAGAGCCAGAGCCGGAGTCGGAGTCGGAGTCGGAGTCGAAGTTGGAGTCATAGTCGAAGCAGGAGAATAGCTTCGGTGGGCCC
The DNA here is from genome assembly GCA_008042675.1 of Drosophila seguyi. NCBI lineage: Eukaryota > Metazoa > Arthropoda > Insecta > Diptera > Drosophilidae > Drosophila > Drosophila seguyi. Next base: position 241,451 of record VNJU01003919.1, on the reverse strand, counting down.
CAGTCAACGACGGACTCACTGACACAAAAGTGCTTTTGTTGCAAAGTTTAATGAAGAAGAACCCGGCGGTGACGAAGGAGGAACAGATTTGCTCGGGCAAATGAGACATAAAAAGCTTAGGAGAAAGTAATACATAGAAAGGGAATAATTAATGTTGCCGAATATAGTAGGAAATATTTATAAAAGGCCTGTGATTTATAATGCTGGACTAATTAAACAGAAATGGGCTTGATGCCGTGAATATTTTTAAAAAGTATCTTGTTTATGGTTTTTAAGAAAGTAAAATTCTTAAAAAATACATAAAAGATGTGGTCACAATTTTTATGACCTTTAAAGAGTATCTTAAATTGTCATGACCTAATGAACATATATTAAGTTTCAATTTTGAAATGCGGTAAATAAAAAACCATATTTGTAGGTATAAAATGAAGCGTCTTTTCATTAAAAGTAAGCTGAAAGATATTGAAGAATTATGCTCTAATGTTTGCAAAATGTTTGTATTTGATCATATTAAATTACAGAAATGAGCATGATATTTGAAGCGTCTCTTAAATTATTTGTTTTCAAAGTTTTCGGATTAACAATGGTTAATTATTGATAAAAAATGTTTGAAAAGAGTTGGCTACATTTTTTTTTTTTAATTTATATTCGGTCACATTTTCTTAAACAAAGCTGAATGTATTCAAAAAGTGTCTTCAAGTTGTTTTCTTCAATTTTTTTTTGTAATATTTATAGTTTATTTACGAGTCCGTAGAAAACCAATATATTCCCTTACAAAAATTTGTCGCATTAAGGCTTATAACACTATAGTTAGTGGCCAGTTCTTGTGTGACACTAAGCCGACTGATGCGACACCGAAATGCCTCAAAAGGCATTAACCCTTCCTGTCAATAAGCCCATAGCCCCGATCTTTTCTGGACACTGTCTGGCATTGCAGGGCAGGGGTACAAAATGAAAAAATGCATAAAAGGAGTAAGAACAGCACAACAAAAAAAAAAGAGAAACGAAAAATCGAAAAAGAAGCGAAAAAGGGGAAAAAACCAAGTGCATTGCAGCGACAAACAAAAAAATTGCATGCTGAGCTTTGCTGTTGCTTCGCCTGTTGTTGTTTTTGGTGGTGTTACTGCTGCTGCTGCTGCTGCTGCTGCTGCTGCTGCTCCTACCTCTCCTGCGATGCACTTCAGACGATGATGATGACGACGACGACGACGGCGCTGCTGCTTTGTTGCAGCCCAACACAATCGACACACAGACAGGGACGCGGTGAGGGGATTTCGAACACAGACGGGGTCGCGAAGGGCTCTGCCAAAGGGGGAGTGAAGGGCAGTTAACCGGAGACACAGAGGGGGTCAGAAGGAGGAGGGTAGAACTGCAGACCGTGGCAGACAAAACAATATGTTTGTTTGGATTATATCCTACATATACATACGACGCGCACTCAAGAAGAAAATATATAGTAAAAGGATTGTATATTTCGCTTTTCGATAAAAAAACGATAACAAAAATATTAAATAAAGATATTTAAAGGTGAAATATTGGGTAGAATCTTTCAAATTAATATATTTTCTATATTATATTATAATTTAATTATAATTTAACAATTTAATTTTAATATACCATAAACATTTTCATCTTCTTTCAGTGTACCTACACACACTCACTCAGTGATGCAGCGATGCCACGACGCTTTCTTTGTATGCGCAAACAATTGGAGCAGGCGGAAGTTGCATGGCGGCGACGGTTGTCCGGACAACCAGTCGGTGCGAGTGAAAGGCCACAGGCCAGACGGTGGCAAAAGAAAGAGAGAACGAGAGATACAGAGATCAAAGGAGAGAGAGAGAGAGAGCGAGGGGGGCAAGTCACGACCGAAGCGAACACCACACGGTGCACCTTGAAAGTGCGTTCCTCGCAGCCTCACTTGGCCCTACGCCTTGATTAACTGTCAGTGGCTGAAAAGTGATTTAATCAAGGGGATGTCCAGCCAAACACAAAATAGAATTGCCGTCAAGAAAAAATAGTATTAAGATGATCAAGTTTATACGAAGGACTAGAGATATTTGATACCTTTTAGCCTTTATTTAATTTATAAATCTTTACAACCTAGCTTCGGCTTAATTTTCGTTTAAAAATGTACTTGATTGGTATTTTAATGGTTTAATTAATATTAAAACTTGTAAGCAAAGGGGTATTTCAAGAAAAGATAAAGAATATGGTTAATTTTTTAAATAAATATAAAAAATATATGTAACTATAGACACAAACTATTATAAAGACTATAAACATATATAATAATGTAAACTCTCTACTTTTATATAAAGGAAATCATCTTTAAAAATAAAATATATATCTTAGCTCAGTTGTAGGAATTATTCTTTAGTAATGAAATTAAAAAAAAAAAAGCCTAAATAAATAGATTAATGTATCATTGATTTAATATAATATACCTAGAAAGATGTCACATTTTTGAGAACATATTTATATTCTAAAAAGTTCCCCTTCTCATTTAACATTTTCTAAGCAATATACCCTCCTATTTCGTATAATAAAGGGTAACTAAGTCCTTATAGCAACAGCAGTTCCAGGTTCGGCATAGGCAACATGTGCTCCATATGGGGCAACAGCTACCCAGCCTCCGATGCTGATTGAGACTCCGACTCGAACCCCTGGCAGATCAGACACGGCCACGAACTTAAACTCGAACTCGGGGCAGATCGCAGGCGCAGCCCCAAGACTTTTTCAGCACTCTCCAGCAGCCAGGGCACATCAATCAACTGGCCTCCTCGAGAGTGAGCATCCTTCGAGGGGACGCTCTTGGTAGAAATCCACTTGCATCTCTGGTGCAACATTCGCTGATGCTGCTGCGGCTGCTGCTGCTGCTGCTGCTACGTCAACGTTGCCCATATTTGACATGGCCATAATTACAGTCAGTCGTCTGCTGGACTCGGTCTTGCAGCTGGACCTGGGATAGAGCAAGGGTCTGAGTCTGGGTCTGGTTCAGGGACTGGGACTGGGACTGGAACTGGGACTGCGAACTGGTATTGGGGACTTGCAGCTTGTTTTAAGCGCGCTTTTTTCCACAAACTTCGAGAGTCTCCGTGAACGCAAGGAAATGAAGCACAATGGGGTGAAATGGTTTGAAAATAGGGAATATTTAACTTCCGTGAATTTTTGTTATATTTTTACAATTTGAAATATTGAATATATAATTTTATGTACTTAAAAAGTATGTTTTCCCTGTAATTATTTGAAATAAACCTTGGTTTTTCGAGCAGCTGAGCCTTTTTTTAATCCAGTTCGAATGATCACAGAGAGCCAGAACACAGTAATTAGATCCGTTTATTATAAAATAAATTTTCTTAAAACTAATTAGCTCAACTCAATCTAAGTCAAAGAATTAAAATATTCCTCCCATATTGAACCCACCCACTGTGCGGCCAACCATCGGGGCACATCTGCAAGCAGCCTATCAATTTTTGACGAGACAATCTCAGAGTCCGACGGGGCCAGTGCAAAAAAATGCAGTCGGAGACGGCGCGAGCAATTGGCTGGCCGGCCAGGGGTCGCTTGAGAGGTGAGCTTACCATGGCCAGGGGCGGCGGCTGGCCAAGGGGGATGGGCTGAGCAGACGTCTGCGGTCTGTGCATAAAATTACGATAAGTGCAGGCGAGGCCACAGTCCAGAGGGCAGAGAGGCAGGGCTCACCTCACTTACCTCCCCCATCCCCGAGAGCTTATGCTTACGCTCGTCCTTCTCCATCGTCACGATTCCCAGATGAACTGTTGACTGATGGTCTTCTTCTTCTTCTACACTTTGTGGACCCTCTCAACTCTCCAGAGCAACGTCATTGTCAACGGTTTCGCGCTGTGTATGTGTGCGTGTCCTTTTTTCCTTGCCTTACATAAGCCTATTTGCTTATTATCCTATTAAATGCCAGGCCAAAAAATGTCACGAAAAACTTGCACAGCAAGAAAATATATGGAGCTATATAGTTTATATAATAAAAATACAAGTAATTATACACTTAAGCTCATTATATAATTAAATACAATGTTGATTCATTGAATAACTTAATAAGGATAAGGTTTTAGCTTTTAGAAAAATAAGCTAGACAAAATAAAAATTATTAAAAAAGTAAATCTGTCTTTAATTTAAAGGATAAATATAATATAAAAGGTTAGGCCATTGAATTGAAACATAATAATTGTATATCATTTTGAATAAATAATACGGCTTAGAAAAAATTCAATCAAGGCTCTTATATATTTACTTAAAATTTGTTTAACTATTGATATCAAAATGTTTGCTTAAATTGTGTAACATTTTATGCCTCCCATTTGTTTTGCGTGTAATAAGGAAGAGCAGAGAAAGAAGACGGCAAAATAACCTGAGAAAAAGTCGAACAAAGCTTAAGAAAAGGACACTTGTACGTACCTTCTGTGCAAAGGATACACAAGTGTCTCATTAAAAGAAATAAAGGACAAGCCAAGCGCCGACGAAGTCCTTAAAGTCAACTGGAATCCCTACCAGGCAGGACAAGGACAGAGGAATTCGGAGAGCAGGAGCGATGGAGAAGCCAGCACGGGGGGAAGGGCGATTGAAAGACAGTCGCAACATGAGCGACTTCAAGGACAACTACAGGCAGCAACAACAAGAACAAGTGCCAAAAAAATCAACGAAAATGCGCTATTAAGGCAATTTTTTCGGTTGGAATCCACCAAGCTCCTCCCTAAGTTATCTTTCCCTCGACAGTACTAAGCTGCACGGCTACAAATTATCATTTTTCTCCACTTTTCGATTATTATAAAAATTGTTTTTACATAAACCAGGATTATTATTTAATGTATATACGTTTTTAAAGAAATGTAATGTTTTTCCCTATTAAAATCAAAACAAATTCACATTTATGTCAGATTCGCTTGATTTTTGTTAAATATTAGTTTAAATTAATTTTTTTTCGCGTGTGTGCCCCTGATTACAGCAACTCCTCCAGACGGCGCAGAGGGAAAGCGGTGTCCATGGGAGGAGCAGGACTGGAGGAGAGCCGTCAGGAGAGACGGAGACTGGATACAGGAGACAGGCGACGGGTCGCAAAGTGGCTCAATGTCAGACACAGACACGGGTACAGACAGCGAGACACAGACACCAGACGCCTCGCCTCGCCTCAAAGTGATTCAAATGCTTTGCTCAAACACACGTACACTCGCCAGCACGGTCCAGCTCTCTTCACGCTCTCATCTATGCAACACTCAGCACAGAACCGAAATGCATGGCAAACCATTTTCAGGAAGTCCTGGCTAGCTCGACTAAAGGATACCCAATTTTATAAGGACTGTTATTGCAAAGGAATCGAAAGTATTTCATTTAATATCATTTAGAATTGAATTTCGATCTCAAAAGAAAGTCGAATATATAGGGCACACCCTTATTTCTTAGATACTTTTATATTGTTAAGATACTTTTGCACCTAAAAACAAAAGTACTTACTTTTCTCAAGCCTTTTAGATAATGGTCGCATATCATAAACTTATCACCCAATTTTATCATCTACCTAATAAGAATAGTCATATTATAACGAAAACACTAGATAAGTACAATGATATTGGAATTTGAACCCCATCAGCTTATATGGCTTCAAACTAAGTTATCTTGTTGTTTTGACTTAAAGGCCTAAACAAAAATGTTTAGATGTCTAGCTCAGTAAGTATACTACATGTCTTAAGATTTAAATAGATTACCAGAAAAAAAATTAAATAAATAAAACACAAGGTAAGACTTAGAGCTTTTGGCCTTATTGTTTCAAATCTAATTATCTAGGCTATAAGAATTTCTCCTTTTTAATGACCTAGAACTAAATAAAATTAAGCTTAATTATTTAGTAGAATTTTAGAATATTCTAAAAGCTATAACCACTCCGTATGTCTTTAATTTTGAAAAGTTTTTAGAGTGAATAAAGTTTAATATATAAACAAAATAAATCATATTAAAATGGAGAAAGAAAATAGAAACAGAAACATAAATATATATTTTTTTTAATTTAAGAGAAAATAAAAGCATTTTCCATGCTACTCCGCGTAAATTACAGGGTATGTGAAAAGCTCTCATCTGAAAGCCCAAAAGGGATAGTCGCCGTCTGTGTCTGGCCTTCTCCCTGGGTCTCACTCCACTCGAGTTGTGTGTGTGTGTGTGCAGCAGACGCATGAAACAAAATACCGAAATTCTATGCGTGACCTTGAAAAGTATTCCTCATCGGCTGCTGCTGGCTGCAGACCGACAACAACAGCAATGTCAGCGAAAGCAAAAGCAACAGCAGCAACACGGGCAAACCATAAAGTCTGCTGCTGCTGCTGCTGCTGTCGTCGGTGGTTGTTTGCGTTTGTTTGTGTTTGTGTTTGTGTTTCGCTGTCGTCATCAGTGTCGCGTCGCTCGCCGATTTTTGCCTTGGTCTTGTTGTTGCCGTCTGCATTTTCCTTGTTGTCTGCTGAGCCAAATTTGTTGTTGTTGCTGCTGTTGCCTTTGCACTTGAGGACTTTTTTAGGTTTGGGGGCTTTTTTTAGGATTTACAACGCAAAGGGTTTGAATATCCCTGGTGGTGGGATTTTTTTGTAATATTTGAAAATAAATTTTTTTGAGTGGATGGTATTTAATTTGGATTATTTTTATAATTAGGTAAACCATTATAAGATCCATTTATTAAATTTCTGTTATTAATCTTAAAAAACAACTCAATATTTCTCAATACAATTTCACAATTTCATGCATCAGAAATAATCGCACGAAAAAAAAAATGCCAAAGGCCACTTCAACTTGGCTTTTAGTCTCTTTCTCAGCCTGCAACTTGCCCTTCCTACAGATTCCTATTTCTGTGCAGTGCAGGAGAGGGAGGGCCGACTGAGAGGGGCCACTAACAATAACAGAGGAGCCTCGGCCAGACATGCAAAAAGCGAAAAAAAAACCGAAGAATTACATTGAATTGAAAGTCAAAGGGCTAAAGGCAGGCAAGAATAAAAAAAATACAAAAATTATATAAGGGAAGGGGATAGGGTATTTCCAGTTTCGATCGCGTAATTGCATTTGCCAGCAATCAATTGATAAACGTTCGAGAGACATTCCATTATGCTTAATAAATTTTCAAGGGAAGGTAGTTGTTATTCTAATTGGCCAACGATTAAGAGTTATGAATTAAATGCAACAAAGTAACCAGTTTTATTTTAAGAGATAAAGGGTATATGGATTTTGGAAATAAATGTGCTTTATAAATATTATAAATTATATTTATATTGACGATGTGTAATTTCACCTTTAGTTTCTTTAGCTTCATTATTAAAAATATGTAAAAACTTTATTCAAGATATGTTTTTAATAGATTGAGATTGCTGAAATAATTGAATGCTTCAAGAAAATAATTATAACATTATTTTGAGAGGTTAATACATGGATAATAACATATGTGTAGCTCATGCAAAAAATAATACAAAAAAATGTTATTAATATTAACACATCCCAGAAATAAAAGTAAAGGTAATCCAATAGTCGGTGCCATCCTCGCAAGCAATCTTTCTGGTTTTATAATCTGTCCTTGGAGAACGCTGCGCATGCCCAGTAGCCGATGATGAAGTTGATGATGATGTGGCGTGGCTGCTTCTGTTGCCATTTTGGGGCAACTTGTTTATAATTAGCATCTTGCTCGATTGCCCGTCAGTTGATAAGGCGGCACCGTCTGTGTTTGCCTGTGTGTGTGTTTGTGTCTGGCCAAGATTTATAGTGCCTGGCAACAGGATATTGAGAGATGCTACCAGACAAACATCCTGCACTCTGGCACACAAAGGAGGAAAAAATACACACAAACACCAACAAGCAGACTTTTCAAATTGCCTTTTGCACATTGCGCTCCACATGTTGCACGTTGCCATGTTACAAATGCACATAAATTTCAATGTAATCACATTCACATGTCCGAGACTCCTCGGCTTCCTGTTGCCTTTTTTTTATTGGCTCTTTCTCTTGCTTTTTTGTGCAGATTCGCCAAAGGGTTCGGGCTACATTTCATTCAATTTAATATCGGTATAAATGCAACTATTCGATGGTCTTGCAGTAAGACAAATGGAGGATATACAGTGAGTATTTCAGGGGAGATTTTAGGAGGAAATCCAGTCTAGTCTAGTTGATGTGTATCAGGGTTTGGTTCTATTAACTTAATTATTCGGTTCATATTGGATAATTTTAAATAACCTCATTTAAGGAAACTCTAAATATTTCAACCTAAATGTTATGTTAATTAATAAATTTCAAAGAACATTTCGAATTAAAAAAGTTTCTAAGGCTTTCCCAGGTATATATATATATTTACAATAAATTACCTGTCAGGACTTTTATAATTAGGCAACTTCGCCTCCGTAATTTGTCGGTTATAAGCCCCTAAATTCATTAGCCTCATCCCTCTCTCGGCTTGAGTTATGCAATAGCATTTCGTAAATACCCAGACCATCGACTGACCACAGAGACCCAAATACACAAAAAGGCAAGAGGAAAAAATTAGGGAAACTTTTCAATGCCAAAACCCAGACAGACACGCAGACGGAAGTGGATGGGGTGGCTTTTTTGGCTTTCAGGATGGGTTGAATACTTGGTCCAGTCTGCGAGGGGGTTGCTAACTGTCTGGGCCTAAGGTGGAATTCACTTTACTGTATTTTTTCTCGCCTGTTGTACCTTTTTTTCGACTATTATTTTTCCTTTTCCAAAAATTTGATTTGGAAAATGTGTCTGGCTGGCTTGGCAGGTTGAAGGTCGTCGGGCGGCAGCAAATTAATCACGATATTAACTACCCTCTCGGTGCACGGGGGTTGGACTATACACACATACCCCTTCCTCATGTGGATGAGTTATGACTCACGGCGGCACTTGAATTGAATTTCAATTGTTGGACCTGTTGCCCGCTAGATAAATACGGTGGGCATATGCTTAATGGCCAGCTAATTAGGGGGAGATATATCCACTGTAGTGGGGTTTGGGGTTGGAGAAGGGGTTCCGGACGGACTGCTTTTTGTCTGTCTGTGATTCTGGAGCACACAATCAGTGCTGCTGATTATACACAATAATGCAGAGCAGCAACAAACACAAAAGGAAAGTAAAACAGTCCAGACAGAGCCTCAAAAGCCAGACAGAATCCCCTGCCACACTCGGCACTCCACTCCGCCACCGCCACTGCCACAGCTCCCGCTCCTGCCTCCGCCTCCGCCTCTGCCTCATGTCTCTGTCTCTGTAGCCTCTTTACCCAATCCCAAAATGTCTGGCGGCTGCTGTCGAACTGCAAGCGAATTGAGACTACAAAACGCATGAAATGTTCCACCGCCCACGCAAGGGGAACCCCTCGCAGAGCTGCGACAAGAGGGATCACTGAGAAAAATGGAGGGGAAGATTCGCACAATCAAATGGGAAATTGGCAATGGATGTGAGTGAATGAGATGATAGCATTAAATTATCATGCAACTCAGTCCCTATTCTGGGATGGTATAAATCTATAGTATTAATGTTCAAATAAAAGTGCTATAGGTGGGATTAAGGTAAGAAAAGTACTTCAATATAGTAAATATATTTTATTGAAAGTCCAGGGATTTTTTTTAAATTGCATAGATCTCTATATAACTACTCTTGTACTTGAATAAATGAACTTTACCTTTTTATAGTAATTTTTTGACATTACCTGACTCTTGAACACTTTTAATACTTGAGAATTCTAAGGCAAATCAAGAGTCGAAGCTCAAAAGGCTCCTTTTGTGCTCGTTAAGAAACTGCTGGCTTGTCTTGCAATTATTTTATTTTTTTGTCTTATATATTATTTTGTGTCTGTAAAAAATCTTGTTTATTAATAATTAATATATTTTTGAAAATACCCTTATTTATAAGTTTTTGTTGCCTAATTTGTTTGCAGTGTAGCCAGCACGAGAGACACTCGTCGCATGTGCATCTAGCTCCATCTCGCTTGCACCCCATTCCCAAATGCGCTGCGCCTTTGTGCAGGCAACAGAAAATAAAGTTTATGACTTTGACTGCCAACGGCAACGACGAGCGACGAACGATGAACGGTGAACAACGAAATCTGACGAGGTCTGCACCGGCGACGACGACAACAACAACAACAACTATGTATGGCGGCGTCTATTATTGCCGATTTTGCATTGTTGGTATTGTTGTTGCCTGCTAGGCGGCCTCGAAATACAGTGGAATGGATCAAAGGGATATATGTGATTTAGTAAAATAAAATATCAAAATGCCAAATAAGAAGTTAAAATTAAGTGTTATTTAATTGCTAGTTGCAAAGTTCTAGTTCTAAAGGTAAAATAATAGAAGGTGAAATAAAGTGCTTTTTTATTTACCCCGTAAGATTTGAGTTTTAAAGCTAATTATAAATATTATTTTAAATTTTCTTATGTAATATGAAACAAAAATTGTGTCGTTTTTTAAAAAGTAAATAATTTAAAACCCACTAATTAATTTCTTTGAAAATAATTATTTCATGTTGTTTTAAAATATTTTAAATTCGTTTTTTTTGCGAGTATAATGATAAAGAAATAAACTTAAATTTCAGGACATTTACAAAATTAAAAAAAAAAAAAACTACCAAGTTCTCCAAAGTAAGTAGGAGAAAAAGAACCAAGACTGATGACTCTCTCTCTCCCAGCATTCCTCTATCTTAATCGACTGAATTAACTTTTCCAACTACTTTCATCAATCAATTTCCCACAATTTAGAACTTTGGACATAAAGAAGAACTTTCCTATAACTATTTGGCACTCTCCTTGGTTGAATTTATTTTCCACGCCGCCAAGTTTTGGTTGATTTTCTTTTTCTTTGCTTATTTTTTGGAACTCACCTAGTAAATCACATTAGCACATGTAAGTCGCACGCTGGCGCACTCTAGCGGCCACTTGGGCAAACACAAACACACACTAAAAAATAAAAAATAAAAAAAAATGTAGACGATGGCGGCGACAATCGAAAATGCCACAGGCCACTCAAAAAAAAAAAAATAAAATATGAGAGAAGAAAACCCGAGGAGGACACGAGCGAGTGCAAACAAAGCCAGAAGGCGTTGCGAAACTTTGGCGCGTCATTCATCCTCTGCCACAGTCCAAAATCAAGAAGGAAAGCTAAAGAGGGTTTAATATCGACCATAGAATACCCTGGCAGCGAATGAGAACAAAGTGTTGCCTAGTTTTTGGGGACCTAATAAAGGAAATCGTCTGGAGAAGAACTAAAGGAAGTCTCTTTTGAACTTACATCTTAAAATATTTATATTTTAATTTACATATTATTACTAAAAACAAGCAATAAAATTTATTTAAAACAACATTAAAGAATAACTGTTATTTTTTGCACAGTTTAGGTCTCATTAATACCCGACTTTCTGGTTGTAAAAAGTATTGCCTACTTTTTGCGGCTGCATACACAATTTATTTTGAATGTAAACCATTGGTTGATATATGGATAAAAATTAACAAAAAATACAATATATCTATCTACCTTCTACCTTCCTTTGATTTTTGCACAGCAAGCCCCGTATCCAATATACCCTTAATCTCCAAAATTACTGGATATACAAATATTGCACCCTCGAGCCTGCACACTCACACACACATTTATATAGGCGGCGCAGCGACATAGACGCAGACACACAGGCACACATAAAGTCGCACATTTATAGCCCGAAAATTAAGTGAAGCGTAAGCTGAAATGCACTCCCACTCACTCACCTCCCTGGCCCATGCCCTTAACGGATTTCAGTCTGGCTCGCCGTCTGCCACTTGGCGCAGCTGCATTAGTATTAGTCGGTGTCTGTGTTTTCGAGTGTGCGTGTTTGTGTGTGTGCTTAACCTTGAAAACCGAACGAGTCCAGTCAGTCGTACGCCCAACTCCAATGGCGCCACCCCCTTTTTTGGCCTCCCCCCCATTCCCTGGAAGTTGACAGGCCGGCGACGATTTTCATCCTCTACCAGCGAGTCGAGTTTTGGTAAAATGAAATTTACGAAATATGGTACAGTGGGAAATCGCTAAGAGCAATTTTAATACCACTTTTTTCAGTAGCTTAACTATATATCTGAAGGAAATTCTAAATAGAATCACAAGTCAATGTATTAATCATTAAAAAATACTGCTTAAACGTTCAGATGTAAGGGTATGACTTAAAAAATAGAAATAAATAAGCTATTAAAGTTATAAGAATAGAAAAGTTTAAGAACTACGTTACATATAAATTTTGACCATTGCGGTAAATATAAGTTGTTGAGTTGTAGATATTAGTTGATATTTATTTATTTTAAATGTTTAAAAGCCAATTTTAAAATGTGTGTACTTTGTTATGTCCACAATATCTAGTATAGTTTTCCAAGTTCTTAAGTTTTAAATAACCGACACAAAAATATATAAAATATCGCAATTAATTTAATTAAAAATTTGTCTTCGTTAAAATTCCTAAATTAAAATATTATTCCCTAAACCTAACCAGAAATCACTGTACCATTTTCCTTTCTCCTTTTCTTGCCATTATATTATTTTACTACCTTTTTTTGTTACTTGTTTTCCTCCACTTCATCATCGTCATCTTTTTGGGCATTTAAAGCGTCAGAAGCTGCGGCTGAGTTTTCGGAATTGAATTCAATATTTTTTTTTTGTGGTGGGCGGGAGATCGAGATTGAGAGATTGGGGACCGGAGAAGTGACTTTTGCACCCCTTTTAAGCGTTGCCTTGAAAGTCTGGCCAGACAGGCCCAGACAGACGGGGTAAAGGGTTCCAGCCCCCGCAACGGCCCCTGCCACATTTCGATTGAGAAATACTTTGCGGACCCCTTGGGCCAAGTTAAAATGAATTACAAACACTTTTTGTTTGTCGTTGCCGCCGCCGCTTCTTCCACTGACTTTGCTTATGGATTGCTGTTCCGGGAAAATGAAAATGTCAAAGTTTAGCTTAGGCCTGAGTCTAAAAAGGAACTTGTTATTGTTATTATGAAATTTTTGTAGCTAAATGGCAAATGGCACTGAGATTCTAGGAATTTTCGAAGAAGGATTTCTTCGTCTGAGCTGGGTGAATTTGACAATGGTGTCGTTAATTATGATTAGTCTTTCTTTGGGATAATAAAACACCCACGGTGTATGTTTATGAGCTATGAGTTAATAAGCTGGCTTAATTTTTATTATTAAAGAATATAAAATCAACTCTACGGAATTAATTTATTAAGATACCTGAAGGATTAAATGTTATACTTCAGCTTAAGACTTTCTTTATAACTCTGGATAAATAAAGGCAAAAGAGTATTGTCGCTATTTAGAATAGATTTTAAGCATCTAGTTTGTATTTTAATTATTTTAATAAACCATTTTTCTACAATCTGTTAAATTATAGTTAATTCACGACTTTAAAAAAAACAAAATATTTTGCAACTGCTTGTGGACAATCATTCATGGTCTGATTTATTTTTTCTTTGCCTTGGCTGGGACATTTTTTCTTGATTATTTCTTCGACTGTTTTGTGTGTGTTTTTGCCTCTCTTTTTTTTGCCCCACTCCCCTGGTTACGTTACGTGGCTTTATTTATGAGTTTGTCTGCTCCCTGACAGCCCTGCAGCTGCATCGGACTATCCCCCGGCCCCCGGCTGCTCGTTCTGTTCCTGTTCCTGTCCAGGATCATCGAGTCCGCCACACGTTAACTCCGTTCTCCCCATCGCTCTCATCGCTGTCAACGTCAGGGCTTCGCCGTCAGTCGTCGCACTGTCGCCGCCGCTCGCCAAATGCATCAATAATGCTTCCAGCGGATCCAATTGTTGTTGCTGCCGCTGTAGTGAGTTGCAATTGTTGTCTGGCCAAAGGCAGAGGGGGAGGGGTTCGAACGGGGTTGAGTTGCACGTAGAGGGGTGGAACTTTGACTGGTCCATCTGCCTGCCTCGCCGACGCCGCTCAAATTAATGAAAACTAATGCGACACTGAGAAATTGATGATTGCCGGCGTCGTCTGCAGAAAAGACCACCACTACACTGAAGGAAAATGGGGGTTAACTAACAAGAATTACTATAAAGAATTAAATGTAAAGGGAAATAAAGTCTTTATAAAAATATCTCTACTAAAACCTCTTTACAACAAACCTCTTTATGGATACCTATTTCCCTATTCATAAAATTCATTTAGATTATTTTTCGCAGTGCATCCTTGTCTGCCACTCCTTCTCCTCGCCACCTTCGGATTTCTCCCTTTTGCTGCTTTTTGGGGTCGAGACATTAAAAATGACTGCGACTGCGGCTGCTTTTCTGTCCGTGTCTGTGTCTGAGTTGCTCTGTCTGCCGCCGCTGCACTTTGGATCGCTTTTGGGGCAACAAAAGGGACCAAAGGCAGACCAGACGGAGTCGCGAAGGATGAGGTTGGGGCAGAGGGGCAGGCGACGGCCCGGCAGAGAGACTGATTGATGCCGTCAAATAAAAATTTGTTGCGAGTGGCAAGCGGATCGGCCGGACTCGCTGACCTGACTGCGATTCCGAATCCCACGGGGACTGTACTTGGAAGTAAGCAAGAAGATAATTGAAAAAAAAAAAAACGAAAAACATACTTCTTGAACATGAGATTAACTCAAACTTAAGATTGTTGCTTAATTAAAACGTCCGAGTTCTAATATAAGTAACTATTGTTAAAATAATTAAATGTTCAGTAATAAAAAACAATAGTAAAAGTAATATAAACAATTAGAAGATATAAACTATAAGTAAGAATCGTTATAAAATATTTTACTAAAGAAGAAAACTGATTAATTTATTTACTACAACATTTAATTAATGTTTTAATGCAATACCAATTTTTAAAACTATTCCAGGAATTAATGAATATTTTACCATCAACTTAGAAGTTATGTCAGAATATGCTTAACTTTAGTATAGCAAACATATTTTTAAGGCACTCTCAAAATATATCTTGACATTTGTGTGATTAAGAAATCCTAACGAGTGTCTAGAATGGGAAAGAAATTAATCTTTAATTCCGAAAAGTTAGCTAATTCAAATAAATATTTATGTAATTAAAAAAAAGGCTAAATTTAACCATAAAAAAAAACATCTCTGATTGTTGATATCCTGGGCAGGGGCTCGGGTTAAAAATTAGCTATATTATAAGTCAGGACATAGGGAAACCCTCATATAAGACATATAAGAATTTATAAGGCTTTACCAACTTTCTAGGATTAACATTATTTAATATATCTTGTAAACTCGTTCCTTTAACGCTCATTACTCTGTTAGATAACTTTTATTAGGACCCCCACAGTACATAATATTTTCTCCATTGTCTGCACTATATGGCAAGTACATGAATCTCTTTATTATTCAACTCCAACTTGGCACATAGAGTGCTTACATCCCGTGACTATTAGGTTGTCAAACACAGAGACAGAGCATGAGATCTCTCGGCGCTGTGCGGCTAATGTAACTGTAACTCAGCTTCCGCTACTGCCAGTCGCGCCAGTCGCCTGACAGCACACTCACCTGCCCAACCTGTGAACCCCCGCCCCGCCCCCAGACAGCACCAGCCCCCGCACCTGTCTGCCTATCTCTCTGGCCCACAATAATTTCGCGAGCAGCGGAAAATTGTGTGCGCGCCTATTCATGGGATGACTCCACCACTTCCGACACAGTTGTTGCTGCTGCTGCTGCTGCGCTTTTTATTTGACTTATGACGAGACTTTGTTCCCTATCTGTATTAGTATTATATATATTTTTTTTTATTTTTTAGCGACCAGCGACTGACTCGCGCTGGCACCAAAAGTAAAGGGTAAAGGAACGGGGGGTGTTTGCCCTGGTCCGTTGTCTCGCTTAACTTTTTTATTGCCAGACGAAGCGCAAACATTTGCGAGTATTAATTAACGCTTTGTTGAAGTTTGCGCTTCGATGTCGCCACCCAGACATCGATGTAGACCTAGACGTTTGCCGTAGACTTTGTCAAATGTAATGCCGGCAAATATTACGTATCCGAGACCCTTTTCAAGTACAGTAACTATTGGCTATAAGACTTGCTTGTGGTTTAAGGGTCAAATTGTAATTATTTATTTTGCCTTTAAAAACTTATTATTTCTTTGTGAATTTAAAGTAATTTCCTTATTTTCCTTTCTACTCCTCAGGGAACACTTTAATTAGTTAGAAGTAAAAACATAGTTTAATAATTTAGTTGCTAATTCGGAATGTGGCAGCACGTTGCATGCCTCAGCTGAACTCACCCTACTTTTTCACTACTACTAATTTTCCTTTTACAAAATTCTCTTCACCTTTCCCTTTTACTTAATTAACACTGTAACTGCATTCAGCATTTTGTAGCTCAGCCTCGGATGCCGCTTCAGATTTAGATTGAGATACAGATTGTGTAGTCTGCAAGCGTCGTCGCTGGTGCTCACTCAATTATTCAGGCATAATAAGCAAATTGTTTTAATATGCATAAATATCTTGTACGCCATTTGGCAAACAAGTCAAAACTGCCAGACAAACTGGCAGGCAGTGGCGCAGACAGAAAGACAGACAGCCAGCCGGCCAGCCAGCCAGCCAGCCAGCCAGCCGCAAGGGGTGGCATACAAGGGGGGAGAACAGCCACAACAGGCGACTGCATAATGCCCATGGGATATACAAAAGGTGTGTTTACATATATTTAACCTTCAAGATCCGCAGACTAAATATGCCAACAAACATTTTCTGCCACAACAATGAACGCAGACCGGCTATATGGAACTTTCCAATGCCCTCAAAATTTAATGGAAAAGTTGCTGTGAAACATTTTTCCAAGAATACATTATAAGATACCTGTTAATTGAAGTCCAATTAGGAGGGCACATGCGGTGTATATGTACTCATTTGTTACAAGTTATAACTCTTTTGAATTCTTAGAAATAAGTCAAGGTATTGTGGATACTTGGTGGTATTTAAGTCTAGGTTTCCTATTAACAGTAAAAGTTTTTGTAAAATACTACATATTTTAGAGCAGTATGATTATTATTTAATGAACCAAGATGATTATTGTAATGGTAACTTAAAATAAATTGGTTACTCTGCAAAATATTATTTTAAAGCCCAAGTTAGTTATGAACCTGACTCAGTTTGTTGGGAATTTTTATAAACTAAACTGAAATAATAACAAATGCAATGTTATTCATACAATTTACTACATTTAATTGATTTCTTTTATAATTAATGGTTCTATTTATTGTAATTTGTGAGCCGCCTCGACCTATTCTTATATTCTATAATCCATGAGTTTGGTAGCGTGACTGAAATCTACCTTATTTTCCATGGAATTCCAAAAAATTACGTTACACGGGAGACTCCCAGTCGGTGGCTGAGAAAGGAGAAAATACTTTCTGCCTCTCGGCTTCCCATTTCTCCATTTGTTTTGCCCCGTCTCTGTCTCGCTCTCTCCCTTTCTCTCTCTGTATGCGTTGTGGCATCGGCATTTGGGCCCAGACACAACGAGGATGGGATTAACGAGGAGCCAGGAGCAAGGGTCACGGAGTGGGCGGGTGTCACAATAAAATAAAAGCTTAGGCCACAAAAGCGGCAGACAACTAACTACGCATAAGCGAGGATGACGACGCAGGATATGCGCTTCAAACGCGTTAAGCCTGAACCAGGAGTGCGGCAAGATGCGGCAAAAGTACGCAGAAAACTGGGAAAAATCCGTAGGAAAAGTGGGCGTAGGTAAGCAACTGATGGGGGGAAATGGGAAAGCCTCCAGCGCACAATTGAGAGCTGAGCGCAGCTGATAAACTTGAAGAGGAGCCTACAATCCGGAAAATGTGGGAAAGGTGCTGGGAATAATTCTCAAGGACACCGTCGGGTTTGTTTGTATGTACACAGCCTACGCATATTTTTTGTTCTCTTTTCGTCTCTCTCTCTCTCTCACTCTCTCTTCCGGTCTGGCGCAGACGGTGGCGTATACGTAATGTGCTTTGTACGGCCCACGAAATAAAGCATACGCAACGTGTTTCCCTCGCTCGTTGGTTGTTGATGACGTTAAATTTTTAGGAGGTCGCTCCAGCCGGAATTCATCGAAAGTTATGCCACAAAAAAAATGCGTTCTTGCCTCCTAAGCAAATACCACGTGTCCTCACTCGAGAAAAAGGGGATCATAGATATTTTTCGCACGCCTTTATAGCCCGGCTTTCGGGAGTGTCTCTCGGTGTGTGTGTGTGTGTGTATTTTGAGCCCTGTTATTTATTTTAATATGCCTTAGAATAAATGACAAAATAAGAAATGTGTTTGATGACAGCTTTAGACATTTATGCCCATTTATGCTAAACTGTTTGATTTCAATTTACCAAGGAAGACCCTGGGAAAGCTCCTTTTTTTCCTGGCTTAAATGAAATGTGTGTGTGTGTGTGCGGCTTTGCCTTATTAAATATTTGTGTGCTTTCTGGGAAATGGAATTCTTATCGTTTAATATGCAAATGCCCCTTTGAAAAGTCTTATTAAAAATGTAATTTTATCAACAATTTATAAGAGGATTTATGCCTCGGTCGAATTGTGGCACAATAAAGGAAATTAGGTAATAAATAGGTAGCTTAAATTCGAAAATGAAATGGGATTAATTTATAAATAATTTCAATATTATATATATAATAAAATAACTTTCAACATTTGTCTTTAAATAAAATAGTATATAATTTAAATTAGGTAACAAATAGATATCAAAAGTTAGAAAATGTACAAGTATTCTATTATTAAATAATAATAAGAGAAGTGATAACAATTACTCTTTCTTGCTTTAAAACTTATGTTTACGCTAAACTAAACTTTAAATAAAGTTCTTAAAGTACCCCGGCACTCCACACATTTATCTATATATGGTTCAACCAGACATTCGATTGCTGCAGGCGGCAGCAGCAGCAGCAGCAGCAGCAAAACAAGGGCAAACAATAAAATAAACAAACAAACAGGCACGCACACATGACAGACAGGATGGTTGGTTGGCTGGATTTATGCACACATACTCGTATATTCCGGGGCGGGGAGGAAATCGGGAAAGACCTCTAGACAGCCAGACCTGCATTAAATAAATATGTGCGTAATAAAAGGCAAATAAAATGGAAAAGGAATGGCAATGCCATGGATCGCCGAGAAAGGCAGAAAAGAGCAAACCAATTGAAGTGTGTCGCGCCAATCGAGCCACAACACACATCACACACACAACAACTGCAATTTGTATTAATTTTATTGGTTTATTATTATCAGCGGCGACGTAGCCGCGATTGATGCCATCAGACGGTGTTCGTCGCTCGATTGAAAGCGAGTTAATTTCATTTACTGATTTGTGGCCAGCCGCCGTCGCCGGTGGGGTACAGGGACGACTCCGGATGCAGGCCGGAGGGCAGGGCTCCTCCGACCAGCCGCCCAGTGTTCTCCGTAATCGCGATACCGCCTGGCCCATTCACCGACTCGTCGCCGATTCTGGGTCGTAATCAGCACTTTCCTGAGTCTGAAGCTGGCCGATGAACTGCAATTGCCCTGAGATTGTGATAACTCACTCTCACAGCCAACATTTTTGAGTGTCAGATGGGCACGTGTGGGCTTCAGGAATTTTTTTGAAATGTTTGGCAGTCATTTATAGGTATTTGTTTAATCATTTTTGTTGTAATCATTTAAAATTTATGTTAAAAAATGAATTTATTGTGAAATATATATAACCGATATGCATGTCTCGTTTTCAGAAAATTTTGAAGTTTTTAATAGGTAATTTTAATAAATTGTTTTGTAACTTCAAAATTATTTAAGGGATTTAAAAATATATTTATTTTTGTTATTCTTTTAAACAGGAAACCACTTCATGTCTTAAAATATTTTTGGAAATAGATTTCTTTAAATACTATCACTATATAATAATCTTTGATCCATAAACTTTTATTATTATTTATTTAATATATAAATATATATATCCACATTATCATTTCCCTCAAAACTAATTGCCCTAAAATGCCCCACCAAGCGCATATTTTGAACATATTCCCACTGACTCAACTTAGTTGCGCCAGATCGGCCTTCCCCATTATCCACCGACCCCCCGCGGATGTCCGGCGTTATCGTCTGCGAATTCCCGATCGTTGCTCCGCGTTGCGTTCATTGAACGCACTTTCGGCGCTCAACGCACGCGTCGTTCACAAACAAAAAATTATAAAAAAAAACTGTCCAGATACAAAATGTAAAGAAAAAAAATATACAACAAAAAATTACAAACGAAAAAATGGAAACAAAATACAAAATGCACGGCAAGAAGCTCTGTCTCCAGATACACTCGCTTGTGTATACGCGTGCATAATACAATAATAATTTCGTTTCACAAAACATAAGAAAAAAACAAGAAGAATGGAAAATGTACACAAAATAAGCGCAGCCAATGGCCGCTGCATAAAAAGGAGGAGCACCAGGAGGTGGAGCTGGAGCAGCAGGAGAAACTTGCCCAGACAGCGATCCCAATCCCGATCAATGCACCTTTGCCAAAGGTGCAACGCCTCGGCAGAGTCGGCTCTTTATATTCCAGTATATACACTCGTCTGGGTGTGCTTGTGTGTGTGTGCCTGAGTGTGTGTCTGGGCATGCAGTGACGCACGAAACGCGATCACGTTCGCATTTATTAAAAGATGGTCGCTGTTGCACCGGCAACTGGCTGGATTGGGGAATTCGGACTCCGACTGGAACTGTGGCCAAAACTACGACTGCGCCTGGAGACAGATGTGGGTCCCATTTGCCTAGCCAGGCTAAGAAAAAAAAAAATATATATATATTCATACATATAAAAAACTGGGAAACCGAAGAGGACACCTAGAGGTAAAAAGTGACACTCGGGATGCACTTTTTCCAAAGGATTTTTTTAAGAAAAGTATCTTGTTTTTAGTCAAAAAATTCAGGCAGCGTTTATGGAAAAAAAATAAAAATCTAAAAGACGGTAAGGTAAAAATATTAAATTTTAAATATTAAAAATTACAATTAAAAAAAAAAAAAACAAGCTGTACTACCAACCCTATTACTTTTTCCTTGTCATAAAGAGCCTTTATACATAGTGTATAGAAGCAAAAAACTTCTAAAATTAAAAATAAATTATATATTATATAAATTATAGATAATATTATTGTACTTATTAGAATTAAAGGAATAGTATTAGTATTAAAGGAATTTGAGTATTATGCATCAATTTAAATATTTATTTAATTACAAGCCAAACTCTAGCTTATTTAGCACCAAAAGTTTCTGTAAAATGGTGTAATACCTTTTAATATGTATAACTAATGATACTAAAAATAGTATTATATATTAACTTATAATTAATTAACTGAATATATTTCTTTAATGGATTTATTTAATCAAATTACAAGGCAAACTATTGTTTCTTTGGCAGTAAGAAACTTTAAACTTTAGGTGTAATAAGAACAAATCAACATCAACGGTAAAACAGTATAATAGATTTAATTTATAATTTAAGGTTCAAGTATTAATTTTGTTTAGTCAAGTCAATTACAGGGCAAACTATAGATTCGTTGCCTATCTTTGCCTTTTACATAGTATAAGAAATGTAATAATATGCAATTTGTACTATATACTCCAATACTCTTTGATCTCTTATTCATTATCCCCTCCAGTTAGGGCATTACAGCCCCGCGGAAGGAGTTAAAAACTTGACCAACATGTGGCTCGCTTGGCTATTTTTAGACGCGCCTCGCTATCTGTCTGGACGTCGGGATGTGGGGATGTCTGGCCTGGCTGCAGCCTCATCCTGGCCGCCGCAGACGCGATGACTTGCACTCACCAGTAGTGGGGAGGTGGACGCCGTGCTGCCCAGGGTCTTGGTTCATTAACTGGGGCCGAGTTTTAATCAGATTTGTGCGTGAAGTTCGGCACTCACCCGGGGCCACGGGCAACCGACCGACAAGAAATGGGTGGGATCTCTTTCTCTCTCTCCAGCCATACGGCGTGGATCCGTGGATTCCTCGATCCGGCTGTTCTGCAACAATATTTTAATGGAAAAAAAAATCATACAAAACGTCTTGCGGCTCAGAAATGCAGCAAACTGTGTTTCCGAACCAGTTTTTCCCCAAAAGCCAGCCAAACCCAAAGCCAGCCAAAGCCAACATCTGCGGAAGCGTGGCACTATAAACAATATTCTTTTAATTTCTGTTGCGTCGCTTTCTGGTTCTTTGCGTCTCGTCTCGCAGATTTCGCAGCAGACAAATTTATGAGCGTTAAGTGAAGGCCAATAAAATTCTTTTTGTCTGGAGTGTGTGCCCGGGACGTTGGGTTGCTTCTGCTGCCGCTGCCGGCCAGTTTTATTTCCATTTCCAACTTCTTGGTCAGACCTCACTTAAGTCATCTCTTCCGCGGGCACATTAATTTTACGGGTTCTCTTTTGGTAATGCCGTTTTTTTTTTTTTTGTCTGGATGTTTTGTTTGTTTTGGTTTTATTTTGTTTCTCAGGCTGATCGGGAAAAATATGTAAATCCAGTAAGGTTATAGAAAAAAATGTGGCTGGCACCACTAGGAATAATAATCGTTGCGATTAAATTTAAACAATTATTTTTTGGAGAAATTATAAAATTGGACTAAATGGAAATTTAACCAAACTCCCAAAAAAGCCAAAATCAAAACAATTTAAACAGACCTGGCTAAGTATTTTGCACACCATTTAACAGTATCATTATCGATTCTTATCAAACGCTAATAGTTGAGATTTAAGTATTTAAGCTAAGTATTTAAAATATTTACAAGCCGTAACGGGTAGATGGAATATATACCCATCGACGAAAATATGGGAAGCTTCAGTTCCCAGAGGAAAGTGAAATGTGGATGATATGGTTAACCTTAGCCTCTTCTGCCACAGTAAGATACGTAATTTCGGGTTAAAAAAAAGAGGTAAACTTATAAATAAATAACTCAATTCTTAGTGTGCCTTGGCGCATGTGAGCTTTACCAATCTAAAGTGCGAGAGTCTGGATATAAAATTCAGCCAGTTCGAGACTTGTCGCATTAAGGCTGTTAATCGTACCCATAAATACATTGATATACATGCAAAATTAAAAGTAGTTCCCGTCCATAATGTGGAGGCAAGTTATAGTATTTTTTCGTTGAAAAAGTCCATTTATCGAGTGTATGTTACAGGTAAAACTCGAACCCATGCGTTATGATAATGGCTACAATCCGTTTTTATTGGCAATGACCTTTGATTTGTGCAAGTACATGAGAAACCCCACTGTCAGATCGATGATATTTCTAAGGGAGATCCATTCCACCTTTATAAATTCTACAAACATGAATCATACCTGTCCCTACGATGTGAGTATAGCTATACATAGGTCGTATATAAACTGAATATAAAAGAACTCTTACGATTTTTAGCACGATATTATTATCGATAAATTGTATACAGGCAATCTAGAGAAGGGTTTCACTCGATACCTGCCAATACCCAATGGGGATTATGCCATTTTTACTAAGTGGTATGTTCACAGCATCCTGCGATCCACAGTCAAAGTATACTTTAAGATAACGAAATAATTTACCTGTAAATTTATCTATATATACTATAATTTATATTTTTAATTATATAACTGAATTATGTTGTGATTTTAAATGTATTAATTAAGTTATTAATTATGCATGAATATTACAATAAATAAATAAACGCTAAACTCAACATCATCTAGATACATTTGCATTTTCTTCATCCCTTGTACCCTTAATTTATTAAAATAAAATAAATAAATTATAAATATATTTTAAAAAATGAAAATATATATATAGGTTTTTGGCAGTGTAATTTGATGATAAAAAATATATATATCATTAGTGAAACATTCCCAAAAATGGCTAATGGGCCTCGGTCATTATTTGATCATTTCACCAAATATCAAAATATAAGCATAACAAACTTGAACTTCACTGGCAACGTTCGACTATGCATATAATATTATTTTTATTCATTATTTCTGGATATCTAACAGTAAGCCTCAAAGGAAACAACCTTTTAAAAATTATAAAACTTTTCCATTAAGTCAATTGTCAGTCATGTGACCTTCACGAATCTGAAATGTGGGACAGCGGACAAGGGATTCTGCGACTTCGAAAAATGCTATATCAAGGCAGTGAATCGTTCGCATAAATATATAGATGTCCATGTTATTTTGAAGAAAATACCAGTGGATAATATCACTGTAAGTTTTGATAAACCAATTAAAAAATAAAGCTTTAAAATATCCACTTCTCGTTTTCAGATGAACCTAAAGCTAATGCGCTACAATAATGGCTACAAGCCGTTTTTCGTAGACATTTCTTTTGATGCCTGCAGGTTTCTGAGGAATCCCAACAAAAATCCAATTGTAAAATTATTTTACAACACATATGTTAACAGCTCTAACCTTAATCACACGTGTCCTTATGATGTGAGTAAACTTAAGTAACTAAAAATCTCGTTACTAATTCTTAACTACTTTAGCACGATCTAATTTTGGATCATTTCTGGACTGGAAATTGGGAAACAGATTTTGCTAACTATATCCCCACGTTTAACGGCGATTATGGTATCTTCATAAAAATATTTTCAAATACAATTTTTCGAGGGTTTATAAATTTTTACATTCGATTAACCGGTAATGCCTACTAGACTAGATGTTGACAAACCAAATAAATTAAAATTTTATATAATTTTATATAATATATAAATTTTATATTTAGAAACTTTATTGTCTAAAAAACCTCTTGTTTATCATCCATTTACTATTATTATTTCTTTGTATCTAATTAAATTATGTATATAATATGATACAATAACGTAAAATCATGAATACTCCAGCTTGCATCTGGTTGTAATCTGGTTTTCACTTGATCTATTCGGTTACTCCCATTAAATCTAAACTGTAATTGGCAAGACCACAAGCAAAATATAAAAAAAGTACTAATAAATTAGTATTGCATATAGACAAACATTTATTAATATCGTGATTTTTTTTAGTTTTAGTGACTTTCGAAAAATCGAAGCAATTATAATAAATATTATTTATGTGCGCACTTACAGAGTTTAAAAAGCCCAACGAAATATTTATGGCTGTTGCACGGATTAATGACTTTTTTATTTATTCAAAATAAAAAATCTAATTAATCGGTCGACCAATGACTGCGAACAGTCTGAATCGCTATGTGGAAGTTGCTAGTGTTTGTCTTGTGGATAACTCTGCCAAAGGTAAGCGAATGGGACTATTAATATATACTGTACTAAGCTAATAAAAATGTATTAATTTTGTTACCCAGATGGGCCTGAGTCACGTCACATTTACCAACCTGAAGTGCAGCTCCTACAATTTGGAATATATTGCATTTCCAACCTGCCAAATAAAGGCGGTCAATCGAACGCACAAGTATATCAATATATACGCTAAACTGTTAAAATTGCCAATTTCTACGGCTTGGGTAAGGGTTTAAATAACAAAAAAAATATATACAATTATTATTTAATATGGCTTCTAGGTAAAATTCAAATTAATGCGCTTCGATAATGGCTACAAGCCCTTCTTTATCGATATTTCCTACGATGGATGCAAATTTTTAAAGAACCGAGGAAATAATCCCTTGGCTAATTTGCTTTATAAAACCTATTTCCACAGTACCAATATGAATCATACTTGTCCCTATAACGTAAGGATTCGTTCATTATTATATTAAATTTTATATATTGTATCTGGTTTTAATAAGAGATCATTTATAGCATGATGTGATATTGGACAAGTGGTGGACAGGGAATCTGGAGAAGGATTTTGCCCGCTATATACCTATACCTAACGGTGACTATGCGGTATATTCCGAATGGATTACCGATGGGGCTCCACGTGCTTCTATTAACCTTTATGTAAAATTGTTCAATAAATAGTGCAGCATTCAACTATATCTTAATAACTCAAAGTGCGGCCAACAGAAGGAAATGTTTGAACTAATAGATCATATGAATTATACACTTTATTTCGGTGTAATTGTTCTCTTTTTATCGTGGTTCTAAGTGTGTTCTTAAAATATTAAAAAAATGATTTTTAAAAGTTATAAATATAACCAAACAAATAATTTAAGTTCAACTGATGTTATTTCACTTCTTTCCTGTAAATTTTTCTTTAATTCGGAGCCTCTTTCGTACGGAATTTTCCCAGAATCTCTGAAAGCATCACACGATATAATTCATCAAACGTAGAAGGTAGGAAGGGCTAGTCCATTAATAATAAATTAAACATATTCCCTGGCACGCCTTTGCCTGCCCAGCGCCACCAGAACGCTCCTCTACCTCTCTTTCTCTCTCTTTTTTGGTTCGTCTGGTTCCTTTCGGGGGTTCCTGGGGATACGAATTGGTTTTTGTTGTTCCCCTAATGACCTAGAATACAAATTCAGGCTGCCACCGTTCCCCACACGCCGATTAGCGCGAATCCCTGGGCTATCAAGGCTGCCAAGTCATCCACAGTCAGTCACTGAAACGGAAGCTAATCGCTTGACTAAGTTCCTTAGTCCCCACTCTACGCCCTGGTTCAATCTTTAGCGGATTGCGTAATACATACACGTGCAGGAGTACAATTGGGGTCAAGAAATTAGCACTAGCGTTATACATTAATGTCCCAATTTTAATAAGTAAATCATTTATTTTGAAATGTTTTTCTTTACAGCATTTAGTTATTATAATATGAGTTAGATTAAATTGAAAATAAATATTTAATGCTTTATAATTACCTAATAATAATAATTATTTTGAAGATTTATTTTAAGTCATACTTTTCTTTAGGAAAGCTTATTTATTTATTTATTTTAAGTTAACCAATTATTTCTAAACTAAGAGTTAATTTGAATAAAGACCCATAGAAGCTCCGGCTTTCAGCATAAAAAATATATATTAAATTATTTAAATTACATTACTATTATTTCGAACCATTCTTATGCCCTCACTTGTATGACGGCTGCCTGCAGATGACGATGGTGGTCAAGGTGGAAGCTTTGTGGCTTCGACTGTTTGTCTGCCGGATTATAAATGATTTGCCATTAATTCTACACAAATGCCAGGGGCTGGCAGACAGAAAGCAGACTGGCCGGGAGAATATTAACATTTGGCATTGGCCGGGCAGGTAGTCGGCCAGTCGCCAGTTGCCAGTCAGACAGAAGTGAATAATCAATATCATTTGATTACATTGATAACGCTATTTGTGCCGCTTTTTTATACTATATATATATATGAGTGTATATATTTTTGGTTCGCTTTGTTCTCTGAGGCTTTACTTTATCGGGCTGCGATTCCCGATATCCAAACGCTTTCGTCACTGGCGGCATTGCCGAATGTCTAGACGATGGCTCCATAAAATGTATTATTGCCTCATTTTGCTTTTGCTTTCTGTGTGCTACACTTGGCTGAGACCGAAAAATTGTGGGTATAATGCCTGGAGAATATGGGAAGGTACGAAATATAGTGTGTTATTTTAGGGGCCATATAATAATAATAAACTATGTTAATTATTGGAAGTTTTTTCACTGCTGTCTATAAATGTTTACCTTTAAAATTAGATTTAATATATAAAGTAAATATTCAAGACCTGTTAATTATAAAATTCTATCTTCCTTGTAGCCAAAAATAAATATTATTTGTATATAATAATTTCTCTATAAGTTGTCCATGTTTTTAAAATAGTTTAATACGCTTTCTCTACTTATTACAATTTACATTCTTATTTTTCAGGGTATTCCCAGTTCTCCTTAAAATTCGAAACCTTATTTTTGGCAAGTTTTCGTTTCTGGCTGGCGATTTGAATATTATTGAACGGCGTCTGGCGTCTCTGACGAGCGCGACGTCAGAGCACTGACGTGAATCGATACCGCTGCCAAGTCGGGTATCGAGTAGCTATATCCCGCGACCAACAACACAATGCTGGCCGAAGGAAGTCGCCGCCGATGATCAGAGGCCTCGGATGCCGCTTGGCGACAGTTGCAGTCAGGGCAAAAGGACCAAGAAACACCACAAAAAAATAAACAAAATAAATAAAAAGGGGTGTGTGCACTCCACCAGGATATGCTTTGGTGTGTCTCCGTTTTTCCCGGCGATAATAAAGACAAACCATTTTTTTTTTTGTTCGCTGCATATTAAACCGATGAAATGAAGCGCAAACTGATTGTGCTCGTTTGCCAATGGTGGTGGTGCTGGTGGGGTTATGGTCAAAGCGATTTGCTGGACATGGCATTAAGGGGACTTGCCCTCCTGCACCGCCGCTTCCAGAGATCGTCGGCTCCATTCCCACCTTTCACATGTAACTGCAGCTCACGGCGGCGAACTACAAAAGCCACAGAAAAGGGGGAAAAAGACGACCGACCACGACAGAAGACAGACGATGACGACGACAACGTTTTGAGTATCTGCCGCTCCGCCACAGCCACTGATAACAACTGGAGCGGCAAATCAAGAGGTGGAGATTAGTCCACGAATCCGAGGTCTGGGATACTCTTGATTGAGAAATATTTCAAGGATATATTTGGTGGCAAGAATATGAAAAATAGTGTCTAGTTTTCGATGTCTATATGATAGTGATACTAAAGATATATGGACATTATACAACCATTCTTTGAATGATGTTTATTACACATATTGAAATCTCTAAATCCAATCTTATTTTTAATATTCAATCAAATTAGTTTCAATTCCTGATTATTGGGTTATCCTTCCACCAGTTATAGACGCTCCCTTAATGCAGGGTATAATGAAAACCTCACAAATATATAAGGCAAAGGGCGCTGCGGCGAGGCAGGGGCGGCAGGTGAGTGCAGCGGTGGCGGCGTCATCAAGAGATTGGCCCGGGCAACTGACACACGCACCGAATGTCGCCTTTTGGCTTTTGAAGTCGCTTACTCTGGCTGCAGCTTTGTGTGTGTGTCGGTGTGTTTGCGAGTTTGTGTTTTTTTTTTCGGGCCAAGAGAAGTTTCGGATTGCAAAAGAGCCAGGCAAATGAGATGAGAGGCAGAGATCCTCCGCCCCGCCGTCTCAGGTGTGTGTGTTAATTGCATTAAAATGTTTGTAATTGCGATGCAGAGTCGGCAGCGAGCGAGAATTGCCTGCCTTTCTCTTATCTGCGGGAATCTGCGGCAAGGAAGTCGGGGTACTGCCGGGCCGACATGCCAAGCTGTCGTCGTCGGGCCAAAAATGCCATAGATGCCGCCAAAGTCGTGTAACTATAATTGCCATAATAACATAATATCTTGGGGCACCAGCACCAGAGCACCAAGCTCTAGGCACCGGCAGCTGCAACAACAAAAGCCCCGACAGAAAGGTGTCGAGAGACATATTCTCCTAGACGAGAAGACTACTCCTCCGGCCCCCACCTCTCTGCGCGTGGCCAAAAAAGGCAACAGAATGCCGGAATGACGAGCGGACAGTAGCAGCAGCGACAGACAATTGTTCCCGTCTTTGGCTGCGAGGCTGTGGAGGTGACATTTTTCTCATGCCCAACGAAGCGAACAGCTAAATGCAGTTGATGGAGCGCCCTCAGCAGTAGGGTGCCCCAAGTGGACAGTGCACAGTGGTTCTGCATTTAATACAACACATAGTTGCCCCTCTGGTTCATAGCTGATATTGTCACAGCTTGTAAAATGTCATTTGGAGCTTTGGAGCTTTGATTTTTATGTATTGTAACATATTTTTAATATCCTATGAGCCTTATTTTTGGAGATCTCAAAGAAGCAGGTCGTTTTTATACGTTTTGTACCATATTTGCACATAAAAAGTCGAAGAGAATATAATAAAAACGTTTGTAAGTTGGGCTCAACTTGGACTTACCTAGAAGAAAAATTAATACCGCTTTCATCATCAGATATAACAACATTTTTTAATCACAGGACCAAAATTTAGAAAAGAGTCTTTGTAGAGAGAATATTTTACAACCGAAGCACTATAAAACTATATTATTAACATTACTTTATAAATCAATAATAAAATTAAATAATTTTTATTAAAAGTAAAGATCCTTGACACAAGTCCTTTTCCAATTTTCTATTTAAATAAATAAATTTTAAAACAATTGCCAACATTCCTTATGAACGACCCCCAAAGGTAGGCAATGCTTCCCTAAAAAGGACTCTCCTAGTACCCCGACTTATAAGTCTCAATCTAGGAATTATAGTACAGGAAAACTGGTATAGATTAATTATTCAAAAAAAATCCATGAGCTTAAAATAAATTTAATTCATGATAAATGATCATTTTTTTTGTTGTTTTTTAAATCCATAGCGCTCTCTTTTCTGACTTCTGTGATCTCACTTATTCCACAACTCCCCCTTGATAACTGATTTTAATTTTCTTCAAATAACTAACCCCATAACTGGCATCACTGTACACTGAGCTTACTTTTGGCTTGACTTGGCTTGACTTTTCCGCATGTTTGGCTCACTGCCTGACTTGTCAGTCAGCCCCCTAGCACTCCCCTCCCCAGACCGGGCTTTTGTGTCCATTTGGGTTGTGGCATTTAGTTCGGAGTCTGTCATGCCTCGCTCACGTTCACTATCTCATTGCAGTCGTCGTCGCCGTTTTGTCGTCTCACTCTGGCTCCTTTGGAAAATCCCCCTGAAAATGCCCACCCCCCCCTAGTGCGCCCCTCCTGCGCACAGCCCCGCGTCAGTCCGTCTGCCTTGTTTGTCAAACAGCAACAGAAAAACAGTTAAATGCCAGTTTACCAGTTAAAATCGGAATCAAAGCGAAAACAATGACACAGTAGCTTTAACAGAGCATTTAGCAAGGGGGGAGGCCGTACAAGGAGGGCGATAGCTAGACAGAGAGACAGAGAGAAGAAGGAGAAATTGTAAGAGACGGGGCTAGAGAGCGAAAGAGAGGCCAGATGCATGTACTGGCCAGGTCGACGAGCAAAGTGAAGTAAGTAGCAAGCGGCAGCGACAGCGGCAAAGGCAGAAAAAAAAATCGTCTAGACACAGACTAGACTCCATAAAAATAATTATTATCGGTTGCAATTTCTACTGCTGCTGCTGCTGCGCTACATTTCCCTTCCCCCCCGGAGACCGCCCCTCGCATTCCGAAACTCTTTCGACGCCTCCAAAATGTCCATCCATCCAATCCAGTCCAGACCAGGCCAGGCCAGGCCGGGCCAGTCCAGTCCCACTGACTGAAATCGTTCGTCTCGTCGCTGTCCGTTTCATCTGCCTCACATTACACAGTCAGCTTCAGTTTCTCGGGGTTACACTTGAAGAAAATATATCAATTGAGAGATTTATTAAGGATTTGAGGAGCTTAAAAATGGAGAAATTCAAAGAAAGTTCAGAAATTTAATTTGTTTATCATTTTGTTAACCCTTTAATTTTGTTACCTTTTGTCATTAAGTTCTCTTTGATCTTAACAACATATTTAGTTAAAAATTCAATAAATGAATTGATTTATTTCATTTAAAATATTCATACAAAATATTTAAATTTTCTAACACCTTTTCATCTCTAAACTCCAGACTCTCCCACAAGCTCTTAAAACTCTCTAAATTCCTACTACAAAGAATCTACATTAATCTAAACATTTCTTTAAGTGCCTTTGCATTTTCCCCCTCTATTTTTTTTTCGCCCTGTGCACCACCTAAATCTCTCCATTTTTCGTTCACCCATTCAAAAGTTTATTCTTTGTGTTCGTTTCGTTGTTTGTTTGTTAGAGAATGGCCACAGACTCGACCACTTGCCAGTCCTGCAACTCCGCTCCGCCTCAGCCATTCTCCGTTTCTCTAGGGTCTCAGGTCTCTCCAGGCTCCGTAACCAGCATCAGCATCAGCATCAGCATCATCATTATCACCATCACCATTGCCATCCTCAGCCTCATCCCCATTCTCAACCTCATCATGATGCCATTGCAATGGGAAACGAAATGAAACGAAGACGGAAACGCGATGCAAACGCAGACGTCCGCTGCAGACGGAATTGAATATTTAACACGAAATCCCCAGAATGTGGCAAATTGCCTTTGGTATCCAATTGCTCACTGGGAATAGGGACGCTTATGCCCCGAGGGATTCAGAGGGTAAATGCAGTGTCGATATCTGCCAGGACCTTTATTAAGTCACTTTGAATCCATTGAGAGGCATAAAAAGAATGTTACATTTCGGAAGGATATATATTTCTTCCTAGGTTAAGTGGGGTTTTTATAGGAAATTTTTTTTATAAAGATAATATTCAGAATTCGTTTAACCTAAATGAATTATATTTGTTCCTAACAAAGATTAGACACCACTAAAATTGTATCTTGTTTAGAAGAGACTATTCTTCACCTTAGACTTGTAAAGCCTAGCGAACTCCCTTTATTATAATCATTTATAAAGAACTCTTTTTCTAAGCTCTTATACCACATAAAATCTGTAATAATAGTTTAATTATTTTACAATTGACGCCTATTGATTTCCAATCTGATTTGTTATTCCGCTTGATTATTATCCTTGCTTGCTCCTTCCCCAAAGTATCCTTCTACCCAACTCTCTTATTCACACCATTCATTGGCCGAGGCCTCGCTTTGATAACCAATTTATTTAGCTGATTGCCAGTAAAATCAATGCCCGAAAGCTAAACCCAAATTGAAGGTGGTCAAGCCACAAAAGCACCACCTACTACCTGCTGCTACCTTGTGGGAACCCCCGTTTTGATGATGTGCCAGACTGTCGAGTGGCCAGTGGCCAGTGGCCAGTGCCCAGAGTGCGAGTGCAGAGTGCGAGTGCGAGTGCGAGTATTTTGGAACACAATTCGAGACCATAATTACATTTATTGCAATACAAAAGCGCACTCGCCGCCAGAGGAGCAGGGGGTCTTTGGCTGGTGGGGGGAAATTGGTGTCCAGGGGAAGTTTGCCGAACGGAACATGCATTGACAGATGGACAAAAGGCTGGAGGGAGTGAGGAGACATGTCGTCACGCTTCGTTGGGCAGACATGCAGTGGACATCGGTCTCTATTCCATGGATATGGGGTAAGGAAAATGCAAAATGTATAGACACTGAAGGGAACTCGTAATGGAAAGCTTTTATAAAGATATATTACCAGAGAATAATGGTTAAAAATATATTTTTAAATATAAAGAATTGTTTTAGGGATCATGAATTATAAATTATTTAGGGGAACAAATTTCTTCAAATAGTTAAACTGAATAGGCAATTTTTGACCCTTAAATTTGCTCTTAAGAATTATAAAAACAGGTAAAACATTTTTAACACAAAATCAATTCTTGAATTTGCATTTAAAGATTGTAAGCTTAAACATCCCATAAGAGTCTCATATAATTCCATCTACAAATTAATATTTATTTGCTTTATTTTACACTCTTTTCCCCCAGTGCACGATTCACGATAATTGCCACAATTTGCTTGTTGCGTGAATGGACAGACGGAAAAGTGCCTGCGATTACACAAAAAAAAAGGGGAAGGTTTCTCTCCACGTCGAAGGGGTGCAAAAAGGACAACTTCCGTTGGCTGGACACGGGCACACACACATTGCACACATTGCATATAGAATGTATGTAGGGTCTTTTTTTGTCTTATGTCCGCCTTGTGTCATATTTGAGGTGAGCATAAAGCCACTCAACGACGCCATAAATCAACTGCACTCTGATCTAAGGCTGTCAGCGTGGAGAGACACCAGACAGCGCGACTGAGCGACAGATAGCGACCAAGAACAACAAAAGTAACAAAAACGTAAAAGATCAACAAAAACCGAAGAGCAAAATACCTTGCAAGGTATAGAGAAAATATATATTTAGAATATAAAAGGAGTAATACTAATATTTAGCTCTGAACTTTTAAGTTAAGTTATTTTTAACTATTTGCCTGATTTTCTGTATTCAATTTGGTAATTTTTTGTTCAACATTATTGATTGCCTTGATTTGTCCTATAAGCCATAGTTTATATACCCTTAGAAAGAGCACTTTAGCTTTAGCGACAATGACGACAAGTTTAGCCCATAACTTTCCAGACGACAAACAGACAACATCGCCGTTTGTCGTCGTGGCTGATGTTGATGTGAATGTCGATTGCGATGTCTGCTCTTTCGCTGGGGTACCTATGGCTCTGCGGCTTGGCTTTAGCTTTGGCTATATAGTAGCCTCAGCAACTCGTTCTGGTTCGGGGTCTCCGTTTCTCACACACGCCAAAGAAGATGGCTTTCCAGGTCGCCGATGCCTTTTTGTGGGAATGCACCTGAGCTTTGGGGTTCGCCTGGTTTTTATTTTTTAGTTTTTTGTGTTTTTTATTTTTCGTGCTTTGTTGAAAGTCTTCAACCGACTTCGACTTTGACTTGTGTCTAGACTGCAGACTGCAGACGGCAAAAAGGAAACAACAGGAAACGCCAGCAGACAACAGACGGGCAGAGGCAGACCTCTTTGACAGCTCAAACAACTGAAACGAGCCGACGACGACGCTCGACAAAGGCAACAAAAGCAAGTTGCAACCTCGATTGCACAACTGCAGCAGCAGCAGTAACAGCAGCAGAAACACTGCCGCCGAAACGGCAACATCCAAGGCATTGGGCAAACATTGCCAAACTGCGCGAACAATTCTCAGCTGTCAATAATATCTGTCAGCGTTGTCGTTTATATTCTAGCTGCTTTTGTTTTCTTTTCCTTGGGTTCTTTTGTCTTTGTTTTTCTAAAATATGTCATGAGTCTGATATGGAGACTATCAGGCAGTTAAATATCTGAATGGGTTTGGGGCAAGTAAGGAGTAGAAACAATCTATAAATGTATTGGAAAATAAAGAAGGTACAGAATAAGGTTTGTTTTTAGGATCATGAAATGTACCCATAGTGCTAAATGATAATTCCAAAAATAACATTTAATACCTACTTTCTTTTAAAGTATCTTTAATCTATTTGTAATGTATCATCTTATTTGAGAGTCAATGAACAATATATAATATCCTCTAATTTCCTCATAGAACCCCTACATCTTTGACACACTTTTTCATATTTTTCTTAACCATTTCCCTGTCCCCTCAAGCATCTAAAAACCGCATACCCTACTATATTTACACCCTACTTCATGCCCAGGCGGCAACTGTAATCCGTTTTAGTGAATTAAACAGCTTAATTAGTTTAACTCGAGTCGTCGAGACTGGAGCGTGGAAATGGAGAGATTCCGGCCAGTGATTTGGCAGTTAGTTCAGGACATTGCATTCCTGTCTGTCTGGGGGCTTTCCCCCTTCATCTATCCGGCTTTTGGGTGTAGCGGTACGAGTATGAGTATGAGTATGAGTACGAGTATCTACTGCTGCTGGCAGGCATTTAGTACGACTTGATGTCGTTGTCGTCGTTGTGTTTAATTATTCAAAACCATGTCATGTCTCTGTATAATTTTATGCATTGGCCAATCCAAGCGCCACGATGAAAATGATGATGATTACCAACGATGATGATGATTACCAACAATGATGATGATGATGACGCCTACACAGAGGCCAAAGAGGTAGACGCCAGACAGCTAACACCGAAACTATAGTTACACTAAGGGAAAAGCATGACAGCTTGGCAGGGAAAAATCATTTCGGAAAAAGACATACATGATTTACTTAAAAAATAAATATATACCGAACTAATTATTTAATTAAAAGTCTTTTTATAGTGAAAAATAAGCAGACTATATAAGCAACCTGCTGCACTTGTCTTCTTTAAAAAACAACGTGTGTGTGAGTTAATATTTATTAACCACAATATTATTCATAAATTATATATTTTTATTTGCAGATTTAACAAAATTAGGAAGAAAAACTAGTTATGATTTTTAGAGTGTAGAACTACAACTATCTTTCGACAACGCCACATGTGGCAAAGACAGCAACCGCAGTACAGACGGGGCGACGTCCATAGCGGGAAACAGTGGCCAGGGGGAGGGTGTGAGATGGCCAGAGAAAGAGAGAGAGTGTATGACAGAGACGGAGCGTGAGCTGGCTGCACTGGCAAAGTGGCATACCAGACAGTCTGACGCTGTTGGAGCCCACGAATGGCCCCAGTTGCCGCTCCCTCCACCGCCACTCCCTCCCTGCTGCGGCTGCTGTTGCTGCTGATGGCCAGATCTTGCCGTCTGGACGAGCACAGCGACAACAAAAATAACAGCAACAATAATAATAACAACAACAACAACAACCATCGACAACGACCACGACCACTGTCTGTGGCAGACCGAGACTATCGAAAACTCGAAATTTATTCGTTGGAAAAAGTTGATTTCTGTCGCCTCCTTTTTTTTCTGTTGCTGCACGTTTTTTGTATTTTTTTTATTTTATATGATTTTTTGTTGAGCGGTATGAATAGGATTGTGGGGTATATGGGGTAATAAAACAATATAAGCTTTATATTATAAAGAGATTTAATGGTTAATGTGAATATCACATTTATGTAATGGGAAAATTAAAAATATTGTTCTGGGAATTTTTTGTTGTCTTTATTTTTACAAAAAAGTAAATTAATAAATTGATGGAAGATCCCTTATCTTTTTTTAAAACACTAAAATACCTTCCAATGTATATTTATATTTAAATTTAATAAATATTTTATAAATACAGCATCTTGTTCCCCAAGCTTACTTATTCTTTGATTTTGTTAATAAAAACCGAAGTGATCCTTGAGTTCATTACACTTAAGATAGCTGCAATTTACATTTTCTTCTTTACAACATCTCGTTCTTTCAACATCTTTCTCTCTCTTTCTCCTGCCTGTCTGTTGTTTCAACAGTCGTTGTACGAAAAAAAGAGATATGAAAATAAAGAGATGCCCACGAAAATTATGTTAACCAGCCAGCTGTGTTAAAAATCCCACATCAAATCTATATCTTTCAAGCCCCTTGCCCTTCCTGTGAATTTTCCCCTCTTTTTTTTTTTGCTGACGACAAATGCCATATCGCAGCAGACATAAAATGGTTCAGATCCGTTGTCGATAGTGGAGCATTGAGATTTATATGTTTTGTTTTTTTTTTTATTATTTTATTTATTGGTAAAAAAGAGGCAAGTTTTTAAAAGAACGATGCCAAATTTTTAATAAGTTTCTTTGATAAAAATAATTAGACTAGATTTATTTTAAAGGCAGGTGTATCAAAAGTAAATTAAAAATTTGTTAAGTAATATATACTTATACAAGAACTAGGTATTGTTTTGTAAGTTTGTAATTAAGAGTTTGTGTGCTCAAAATTTCAACTGGAACTTAATTTTTTTTGTTGAACACACTTTAATATTAATGAGAAACATAATTGTAAACTTTCTATATATGCAAAAGCATCTTAATGTATATATGGAGTCCATTAGTGACCACCTTCATCGTAATTCCTGAATTCACTTAATCATAAGTTATCTTTTCCCCCAGTCCTATACCTGTAATTTTTCAATCTAAAGGCTAATGGCTTCAACGTTTTTCTTTTTCTTTAATAAATATTACCTACTCACCGTATTTCTGCCAGAAGGTTTCGTTGCTGCCCACACTCGACTTGCTGTTCGAATTGAAATGGGAGTGGGGATCGGAGCTGGAGTGAGAGTCGCCTGGGGAAACCGTATCCTCTACTTCATAAACTTCCGTGTAAAGTATGAACTCCAGTCGCGATCTTGGCGTGCCTGTTGTTGATGTTGGATGCTGCGGCTGGGTCAAAGGTGATGCAGTGGTCGCTGTTTGGGCCGTATCACGTTTGCGTTTAAAAATACGATGCACATGTCGCAATGTAGTTGATGTTGCTTGTGTTGCTGCTGCTGCTGCTGCTGCAGATTGCTGCAACAATGTAGCACGTTGATTAATTTGATATGGCAAATGCATAGACGCGGGCGCTGCGGATGCAGACTGCGACGCGACGCGACAACGACAACGACAACGAAAACAACAACGCGGCCAACAACGACGATGACGATAATGACGATGACAATAATGACGATGACGATGGTATGGACAGGAGGAGCGATGGCTATAGCGATGGCGAAGAAGGGATCGCCGGTTTGTATGAATATTTGTCTCGGCACTTGGACTTAAGTGGCAATCCGCACTCGATGCTGGTAATTTATTTTGCAAATTTGTGCCAACAGCAGCGAGAGTCGGCCGCTGTGGCAGCGACTGCGACTGCTCCCTGCTCGGAATTAAATTTAACTTACGCGTATTATTTGCACTATTTACACTGCACAAAATTGCACTACTACTATTTACACTCGTCGCACCTGCACCGACACTGCTCTCACTTTCGCCGCCGTTTCCAGTTGCACTCGATATTGAATTTGTTATCGAATCGATTTTCTGGCATTTCACACAATTACCGCCGCCGCTGCGTGTTATTCGCTTATTTAACTTTTCACTGAACGTCGCCGTCGCCGTCGCCCATAGGTATGCTAGATTATCCTGTTCCGGTTCCCGCTGCAAGATCCTGGCGGCATGACTCACCGATCTCGGCATTGGCGGCACCGCGAGGGCTGCGGCTGAAACGAAGGGCGGCTGCAGGAAGAGGAGCGTCGCCGTGAGCGGAACAGTGGATATGGGTATGGACAATAGGAGACCACCGATCACAACCACTGTCCACCACCACAATGTGCAGCGGGCCCCCGCGGCGCCACTGGCTGCATGCGTGGGGGCCACAGCGTCGTCCGCCGCCGGCGATCGGATTGTTTACGCCGTGCTATCGTCCGCGAATTTTCCAAATTGCATGCTCAATTACGGAGCAATAAACACGATTTAATATGCGTTGTTTATAACCTGCAAATAGAGGGGGAAAAATGGGGTGTTATTAGGAAAGTTGATTTACTAGAGATGCTGTAGAATAACAGGAAATACGAATAAGTAGTATACATTAATTATATCATGGAACGGATGGTCAGTCTAAGGCAATTTTAAGGGTTTTACAGGATTAAAATGATGCGAACTTAATACATTTGTTTCTCACAAATTATTTCTCTTAAAGATCACCCAAAAATTCATAAAGAACCTTTGATCTTTCTTCCTAAATTTCTAATCAAAAAGAAACCTTTCTCTAAGACAAACTTCAATCAATTTCTCCCAGTGCTTCTATGCTGTGTGGTCGCCCACTTGGCTCGTGTATCTTGTTGCTTTCTTTTCTTTGGCTGCATTTGCTTTTGTTTTGTGCTAGTCCGTCCCCGTGGCAAAAAGTATCCATCCACCGACGTCCCACAATGATTCCGCCCGAGAGCCCCCGACAAGAATATATAGTATATGGGCTGTGAGTCATGGGGCAGGGAGGGAGAGAATCGTCGGAGAAAGGTGGAGGACCAGGAGGAGACAGTGTCTGAGCATCGCCCTGTGGGCATAAATAACCCCGTGAGCTGCAGTGGCAAGAACAACAATCATATGCTAGGGCATTGTTGTTGCTGTTTCACGCTGCGTATGCGTAATATTTTGCTGAAATTTATGTTGCACTTCTTAGCGACTTCGTTTTTATTATCATGATGATGATCATCATCATCATCATTATTATCATCCGACGACTTCTATATTTAAAGCAGATCAACAGGAACACAAAGAAGGGTGCGAAAAAGACGGCAATGTCTTCGTTATGCACTTTACTTTTCATGCCCTCCGCCATTTTTGCACATTTTCCTTGCAGAGAAAAACATACAAATTACAAGCAAATCGTGAAAAATAAGTGCTTAAATGAAAACAACAGCAAAATTAATATGACTAGTTAAGGCAGAGAGAGAGAGAGAAAGAAAAGGATAAAGAGAGATATCGATAGAGACAGAGTAAGAGGAGTTGTTTGTGTGGGAAAGAAAGAAGTGGAAGTAGAATTTCCTTTTTGGGTTGCTTTTCTTGGTATATAACTTAATTTTAACTTAAATCCAAATTATTTCATCTCCACTTTCAAAAAATACTTTCATTAATTCAGATTAAAGGTCCAAGTCTTATCTCTTTTATTCAGTTTAATGGGCTTTTTCGATCTCGCTCCATATGAGTTACCCTCCCCATTATTTGGATTTTTATGATAATGCACCAACAATGTTGCACCCCAATGTGTCAGAGACAGATTGATGCCGCGAAACACAACAACGGCATCAAGATGGATTGTGGAGACGAATCATCGTCATGAGCATCAACCTCTGCATCAGCATCATCATCATCCCCATCCCCATACCCATCATCTCCGCCGTCCCGTCTGTTGTCTGATTCTGTTGTTCGTCCCTTGTCTTCTTATTCTTTTTTTTCTGGTCTCCTTTATTGAAATTCCTTTCAAGTGTCTGAGGCGATCGTCATCATCCTGCTATAGCCTCGCCATGATCGCCATCATAATCATTAACAACCTTTGCTGTAGTGTTTGTGTTTGATCTGCTTTCGTTGCCCAGACAGACAGACAGACAGAAGAGGAGATGGAGGGACGGCAAGAGAAACACTCGACTGCAGCTACTGTTTCCCCTTTTCGGATTCCTCTTGGGCCATGGCAATTTATTTGATTGCCTCTCCATTCTTCCCCTCTGAGTCCTCCAGTCCACGGACCTTAAGTCGAAATTTATGTTTGCCATAAAAACACGATCTGCGACTCCGAGTCATAATTAATAAAAAAGAAAAAGAGCGAACAACGTAAATCCAAAATGCTAAATGCAAAATGCAAAACAAAAACGAGCCCACAAATGCGGCCATAAAGTGCTGACAAGTGTTTTCTGCTGTCCAACAGCAGACCCCAAACAAAAGCCTCGCGTGAGTCAAGATCATTTTGAGACTGAGTTTGTTTAGGCCTCTTTTTTCCACTGGCACCATCTGGCCTGGGAATGCCAGGCGAATGAAAGGTACGGGTCCGGGATTGCATAAAGAGAAATTACCATACAAAGTCGATTCGGACCGGAGGAATGTTGCAAATAAAATAAACGGCCCGTTGCAGCTGAATATAAAAATAAAGGTATCTTGATGGGCTGTATGCTGCTAGCAATAAGCATAAAAAACTGTTTTACATATTCCTTATGGTGTAGAATAGATTAAAAGGTGAATTCGTATTTTAATAAGCATTGGAATTATTGCTTAGACAAGTAATTAATAGGATTGAAATTATATATTTGCAGTAAGTGTAAG
The DNA here is from genome assembly GCA_008042675.1 of Drosophila seguyi. Lineage (NCBI taxonomy): Eukaryota > Metazoa > Arthropoda > Insecta > Diptera > Drosophilidae > Drosophila > Drosophila seguyi. The sequence continues at coordinate 200,403 of VNJU01003919.1, read as the reverse complement.
GGTAAGTAGAATAAGGAATTACTTATTAGTCATAAGAGGCCAAAATATACAATTTTAAATGAATGCCAAAGAAATATTATAGATTTACTTTTAACTTTCAAAACACTGATAACACCAGCAAGAATTAGAAATTCAAAATTTACCCTAGCTCTATTTTCGAATGAATTCCGATTGGATTCAGTGATTGGATCAATTGAAAATGGTAAATCACCAAATCAAAAGCCACTCCACTCAGTAAAAGTCATAAAATAACACCAAATAGCAATAAAAATAACAATATCAATATGCAACAACAACAACAAAAACAAGAACTCTCAACATAAGCATTTTCATCTAATTCAAACACATTCCAGTTTATTTTTAACCAAAACGCTAAATTCTTGTATTTATTTTCGTTCAGGCCAACAAAAAAGAATCGAAAACATTTATTTTCAATTTCCACACAGTGCTTAGAGGAGGAGCATTGAAGGGGGTGGGGTGAGGGAAAGCGGGAAAACCCAGGAATTTGCATGTAATCGACAGCCGGCGCTGTTATCGATAAAAGCACCCAAAAAAAGTCGAGCATTGGCATTTGCATTTCCCAGATAAGCGAGCATGCATAGTGGCAGAGTGTGTGTGTGATACGTGGACATACCAGAAAGTCGAACGCTCGATTTGACATTGAGCAAACGTAAATTCAAGGAATTCCTCCGGCCAAGGAAAAATGTATTTTATTTTTCTTTACTATATTTTTTTTTCACCCAAAAACGAAGCGAAGTGTCTTCCGATCGCGTCACAATTTTACGGCTTCACGCACGATTCGCGACCGCGTGTCACGCCGAAAATATCGAGCACTCTAATCGAGGAATTTCACACATGACAACCAAGTATTTGCGCTGCATCTCTCTCTATCTCTCCCATTCACTTTTGCATTTTTTGCTTATTTATTTTTATTATTATTTTGTTATTTCTGATAATTACTGGTGGGTTTTTCCCTTTTGTACTAGAGAAAAAAAATGTGAAAAAAATGTAAGACACTGCGGAGAGCCACTGGTTAACTGTTAACTATTGTTGATTTCACGCTTGTGTCGGTAATTCCCGTTACCATTCGTCACATATATATGCACGTATGGAATATATAGCTATTAAACGATCCGATCTAGCCGCCAACCTGCGCCGCACTGAACTAAATGCGATTTTTTTCCGATATCGCAGCTAACATAAAAATTGCCCGTTTGTCTCCAATATTTCACACATTTCGCACACTCTCAGAATCCGAGGCCCGGCGGCTGCGTCGTCGTCGTCTATATAGACGATATATATCCCTACACTTGTCTGGGATATAGACGGGGGTCTGGCGACAGGCGTGCCTTTTATTTTTACCGCTCACAAGACACACACAAAACATACGCAAAATACAAAGGAAACAAATAAGAAGTCAAGAAAATAGCAAAATTATTTTTGTACTTAAAAATAAATTGAAAAGCATTTTCTTCATCTGTTTTTGCAACAACGGCCACATGAAAATCAAGCGTGAAAAGTGCATTCAGTACTCGTCTCCACTCCCCGTATTTTCCCGCACTTTCCCTCGCCATTTCTGCGATGTCTCCACTCTCCAAATCTTCAATCTCCGAAGGGCCACTGCAAAAGTAATGTTTTTGCTCTTCGAGGATCGAGAGTGTCTCGTCTCCGTCTTCGTCTCAGTCCGTCCGCCTGTCTGGCCCTCTGCTCATTATTTTCTTTCGCCATCCTCTTCGGGAGAGATGCGAACATAACAAGCGGGTCCAAAAATACACCCCGTCAGTGGGGTAGAGCAGGATGAACAACACACAGCCAGCACAGGCAGCATAATTTTTATTCAAATAGAGAATAAGAATGTTGCGGAATTGTTGCACAAATAATGGTGCTGGCAGGGGGCGAAGGCGCTTCGCCAAAAGGGTAAAAACAAAAACATAAAATTTTGGTTTGAAAAGAGTCGAATGGCGAATGCTCTACAAGAGTTTCAGCTGTGAATATCTTTATAATAAAATATGTTATAGAATATACCAGAGAAAAGTTGGTTAGATATTTTAAACTTTTATATGATAGAGCTAAATATAAAAAAATATATTTACAAAATGAACAATATAAATTTTATTTAACAGAAATATAATTAACAAGTATGTATGTCCTTTATACTTTGCCCTGTCCTAAACTCAACGCTTATGCTTTACCTTAATTGATTCATGACTACTACCATAAATTAAAGTAAATCTTGGCGTATATATTTTTTATATTTCCACTTTATATTATATAATTTATTATATTACATTAACCCCACTATAAGACCCCTGGAAATCGTCTATATTTGCGAGACAAACAAAGCCTCTGCCAAAAACATCACTAAAGGGAAAGTAATAAGCCAAAAGGAGCGCAAATTAAGGGGCACGTCGTGCTCCGCTATGTTCTCGAGGATGGGATCTGTGTGTGGGTATTCTTGGGCTATTTTCAGACCATATCTGAATCACTCGCCCTCAACCTCAGACGATCCTCTTGCTCATCCTCTATCTCCCTGACTCCGCGAAAATAACAATGAGCGGACGACCGCTGATACGTCTTTCACTCTCAGAACGAAACCAAAACCACAGGAAAGTAACGCTTGGCCCAAAAAAAAAAAATAAATAAGAAAATTTTGCAATGTGAAAATTGCATGAATTAGAAAACAAAAAATAAGAAGGAGGCTAGAGGAAGCGGCTGCCACTGCTGCCGCTGAAGATGATGATGGAGCTGTGGAATGAAGCTGCCAGGCAAAAAATCCACTCAGACGAAAGTCCTTAGACTTTGCATTTCGGCAAATATAATGCACAACGGGTGGTGCAATGGCGGAGGGGAAGGCGGTGCGGTTGGGAAAATCAGGAAGTTGCCACTGCGAGATGCAGGCGCAGGAAACTGCCAGACGACGACGACGATGGCGACGACGACTACGGCGGCGATGGCTGACTAAGAACAATGCCGGGACACAAAAAACAAAATAAACCTGGAGAGAAAACTAAGCAAACTTGGTGCACTGGAAAGAGTAAGTCCTGGGAAAATATATAGAAAGCCATTGCAGAATTTTAAAATTATAAAAAGATTAATACACGCGGTTTAGAAGGGATTTGACCTCTTTGAAAATTAAATATTTATATTTAAATCTCAATAATAAATCCGAGAAGTATTATAAATATTTCCTTTCAACTCTCATATAAACACAGACATTTTCCTTGTTACATTTTTTCCCAGTGCCTCCGCTGAAGCAGCTACATCCAGCCTCCTAACAACAATAATACATAATTACAATAAAGAACTGCACTTTATGCGACGGCGCAACTACAACAACATCCCGTCGCGTCCCACATAGACGTGGAAAATGCAATCAGCGAAACTAAAACTAAAGGAGCTGAATGCCTCGACTGCCAAGTATCCTTGGATCACTGCACATTGCCAGTAATTTGATGGTGCTGTTTTATTGTTGAGCCCAGCGATATTATGATGAGGGAGAGGTGGTATTCAGTGCATTTCTGGCAATTATTATTACGCTCGATTGTTTTTCTTGTTGTTGTGGGGACAGAAAAGCCGTGAAGAGAGAGTTCTAACTAATTTTTATTGCACGGATATCTGCGCAACGGTGCGTATACGTAATGTAAGTTAGGGGAAACGTATGCGTAATGTGTACTTGAGTTGGTGCGGTATATTGTAATTGTTCTCTCTCTTTCCCTTTTTCCCCTCCTCTCTATCTCTATTTTTACTTACTGTCTTCCTTTCCCTCGCTATCTCTGTTTCTCTCTGCCTCTATCTCTTTCCCTAGTCTTAGTTATAAAAAATGCACTAATATTGATTTCTTTCCCTTTTAAACTTAGTTTTAAAACTGACCCTGACTTTGGCGCCAACTTTTGCTTAACTTTTTTCCGCTGGAATATAAAATTGTGTAGAGGTAGAGGAAAAACGGAGACGGAGAAGCCCAGTGAGAACCCGTTGACGGTTGTGCATCATTAGAGCGCTATCCTGGCGCCAGTTGACCAGACAGCGACTTCCTCTCCCCTCCCTCCCTATAGTCTCGCCTTGGCAGTTGCATCCTGTCCAGCTGCTGCTGCTGCTGTGCAGCCTCAACTGGCAGTCACGTCATATTGATTGAAATTTTAAATGCAAATCACTTAAAGCGTTCAATTTAATCAAATTATTACAACAACGAGCTGGAAAACCATGGAAAAACTAGAGGGAAAAGAGGGGGCAAAGTATGTAGAGAGGGAAGCACAACAAGTGGGCACCCAGAACAGCCCACAACAACAACGCTGGGAAAACAGCGACAAGTCATTTTCCACATTTTCCGTTTGCGGTCACTCGAGGAGGCGCCGCCGAGTAGCTTTTCAAAAAACAACAACAAGAAATAGAAGGCAAGGAGGTAGGGGTGGCTTGGAGAGCGGGAAGGAAAGGCTGGCCACATGAGAACGTGTCTATTAAAGTGATAGCCCGGTCCGGACATGGTCACTTCTGGACATGGGCATGCACTGGGGAAATTAAAGTGCAAAATATGATTTTTTTTTAAATTTCATAATGAATTTTTTTGTTAATGCTGAACTAATATTTTTTGAAGTTGGTTCAGATGTAACTATTAAGTAGGGTAAACGCCTAAATAAGCTCCTAATATAAAATTGCATATATTGAAACTATAAAAAATATGTCACACTGGATCTTCAAAACTTAAACATTTAATAAATGAATTTTCGTGATACCTTGAAATCCTTTCTTGTTATTTACATAAGATTTTTGAATTTTCACAAAATCTTAAGTAATATTTTCCATATAATATCTATACACAAATTAGCAAAATAATTAAATATTAAATCTTTAAAAAATCCCATAGGTTTTTGTTCAATTATTAAAAAATATAAATCATATTTTCATGGCCTTTACAAATTATATTTTTATATATAATCTATAAAAAAATGAGCTTAATTTATATTTTTTTAAATACCCCATCAATCTCTCCTTGATGTTTTCCCTGAGTGCACTCTGTGCTAGAAAGTAAACACATTGCCCTGACATCAACAACATTGTTGCCAATGCTAATGTTGTCCAATCTAGCAAGCCCCTGCCACAGTTCCTGGGCACCGTCATTGCCAAGCCCCCGTCCCCTTCCTACCACCAGACCGGCCCCCGCTCCCTCTTTCTGGGCGGTTGCTGTTGGCTTAATTAAATTGTGGTTGCAACTTGCGAAGCGAAGCGCGTACACAAAAATCACACATAACAACAACAGAAGCGGTTGCTACTTTATGATGGTTTTTTCAAGCTGCGGTTCTGGGCCCGTGGTTCGCTTTTAATAGGCCCTTTTTAGCATTGGACACCCTATATATATTTTCAAGCTTCTGATTTCAAGCTCAGGTGTGGCTTGTTGTCGTAAGTTATCTGCGATGGACCTTTTTTTTTATATAGCGAAACGAATTTAGAATGAAATCCTCGCTTGGCACACCTGTGAAACTTAGCTTACCTAGAGTCTGAGGGTATTCAAGGCCTCGGTGGCGCAGTTGGCAGCGCGTAAGTCTCATAATCTTAAGGTCGTGAGTTCGAGCCTCACCCGGGGCATGTACATTTTTTGTCATTACTTTTTCCCATTTTATTTAAATTTTAATATTATTTTTGATTCCAATAAATCTAGCTGCAAAATCGTGAACAATTTTTTTGTTTCCCTTTTTTTAATAACAATTAATTTGTTTGTATTCTGGCTAAAATCTTAAATACCCTTTTTCATGTATTTAAAGAGCAGCTCAAAGTCGACTTAGCTCATCTTTAACACATGCAGTGTTGCTCTCATTATAATCTGTAAACCGCAGAAACGCCACATTAACAACAAGAACTAAAACAGGGGCAAAAACGTAATGATGTTTATGAACATTATGACGCTGGTCACATTATGCATAAATCTAGTTACAAAGGCAACAACAAGAAAGCCGCTAACAGCAATTAAGATAACTAGGGAAGCCCGGTTAGGGTTCGCAGTCTTTTCTTTTTAAATAAATTTAATAGGGAACATAATTTTAAAGTGCGTTTTTGAACAGAAATTTCAAAACTAAGATAAATAAATATTTAAGGTTATTTTCCTATTTTAGTTGAGGAATAGTTTAACTATTTAGATGAATAAGTTCAATAAGAGTTTATGAAGTTGTAAAATTTTAGATTTTATTTTATTAGTCGGATAATTAAACACTTTTTCTTTAATAATCATCTTTATTTTGTATTCATCTTAATCATCTGAATCTTAAAATTTTTATAAATATCCCAAGGTACTGTTTAACCTCAGTGGGTTAGCCTCCCAAAGAGTACTGTTAGGGTCGGTGGTTTTTGGCAGACAAGCAATCTGAAATTCATGGGGGAACACTTTAAGTCTTAAGCCAAATCCAGCGGGAAATGAAATGCAATTGCCAAGGACTCTGCAACACCAATAAAGGCGACGAAGGAGGAAAATTCACTCGAGTTCTTTCTAGCCCTCTCTCTCTCCCTCTCTCCTCATTTGCCGCCCCAAAAAGCATGCAATGAAAATCGAAGCGCTGCAAAGTAGCTGCTAGCGCTGGGAAAATGCTCGTAAATTGTAGTTGCCGACTGACAAGTTGACTCCTGGCTGGATTTTCCGAGGAGCAGGGAACGGAGGGGAACAGGGGTAGCTGCCGGAGGATGTGCCTGGATGACATTGCACTCGTCGTTGAGTCGAGGCGAGTCGAGTGCAATGAAACTGCAAAACTTGCCAGGAAGAAGCGTCAAGCATATCAAATTGTTTCTGTTTGTGTGGGCGTCGCGTCTCCAGCTGCTCTAAGCTCCGCTTGCAACTCCTTATCGCCAACCCCCTTTCCCCCCTGGGTAGTTTTACTGCCGCCCACGTTCAATGTATCTTGCTTTATTGTGCATTTGTCCTTTGGCAGCCCAGCGAAGGACAAAATTCAATGAACGTTTTCCTGTCGCCTCTAAGGGCACTACAAAAAAAGGACTTCCGGTACTTTTTGACAATCATAATCGAATAATGATTTACAGAGGTAGAGAAGTATTAATTTATAAAAATGAAGTATCCACGGCTTATATTAAATATTTAACTATGCAGGTTCTCAAAGATAATTGGTTTTATTACTGAAATCAAAAGATAAACTAGTTCCTTAAGCTTTAATCTACTTTAGAGAATCATTTGAATTAAATTTAAATATAATAATTAATTAAGAAACCTTTTCCATTACTATTTATAAATAGTTATTAACTTTTCTGGCTTCATTTCAAAATGTTTTCCTAACTTTAAGTTTGAAACTCTTTTTAATAATTAAACACTACCATTTATTTTATAATTTTTTTACTTTAACTCTTTCTTTAATTAATTTAATAACAGGCACACAACAAGTATTACATTTTATGTAAAAATATTTACTTTATAGATTTTTACAAGTGAATGAATATCACACGCATAAATAGACCAGAAAGAAAATAAAATAAAAAAAGATTGGGCTCTCCATTAGATACTCATAAAGTGTCTTTTTATGAACCCAAAGCCACTTGAGCTCCGAACTCCAGCGGCTCCCCAGTTGACCTTTCAGCGATGGTCATTACCTGCACAGCTGCAGTTTCATTAATATTGTGTTTTTGTTACGGCTCCGAAAGAGTTTTCCTTCAGACCAATTAAGTGCTGGCTTTCCTCCATTGCTTTCCTTTCATTGTTGTTGCCGACGAGCATAAAATTCAATCAAGTTTTGTGTTGAGCCAAAAGTTACGATGCCTCAGACAAGGGCGCAGTTACCCCTTGAAAACCTCGTCGCCTCCGCACTTTTGACCCCCGCCACTGCCAGACAGACAGGACACGTTTGTCCTTACATTGTCCTCTGGACTGCCGCCGTCGCCTCAGCTGCTGCTGCTGCTGCTGCTATTGCTGTTGCATCCCATGGATCCCTGTCTAGACTTGAGTTGGTTGTCCTCTCTCCACTGCCATGACAACCGCATGCGATTTATGCTGATGCGAGCATTTACCCCCGAACCCACACGCACCCCTCAATTAGCACCACCAAGCATTCCGCACACCGCTCTCCACCCGCCACTCTCCGCATCGCAAGCGTTAATATTATTAAATGCAAATTAAGCTTTATCCCATTTCATTCATTAGCGGCTGTAATTTAGCCAGCAAGAGTCCTTGTTTATTAGCACCTCGGATCGGTTGAGGATGCAGCCGAACAGCCGTTTGGGGCTTGCAGTTGGCAGGGATGCAAACGCGTTATAAAAGAAGCAAGTGCATTGCGGACTTTTAACCTTTTTTACTGGGTTTTGAAATTAAAAATTTCACCTAATTACTTTTGGAAAGGTATTAAATTCCCTTCATTAGCGTCTGTAATTTGGATGGCAGAAATTCCTACTAATTTAGTAGACCAAATGGCTTGTGTTTCATACGAATGGTTTTAAAAGGAATTAATCTTGAATAAATAATACTTTTTCAACTAAACAAAGGCTTAGGAATATCTATTAAGCAATTAAGAATGCATATCTAAGTTTTTTAAAATTAAAGAATATTATAGGAACATAAAAAAAACTTGAAGAAAATTTAGAGATTCTCTTTTTAAACTCTGTAAATTATTTGATTTCTCTTGAATACCAATGCTATTTGCATCCCTGAATAGTCGAGGGTGAACGGTGCAATTGAGGTGAAAATTCCCATGCGAACATGGCTTCCGTTCTTTCTTCGTTTCTTGGCTAATTTGCAAACCAATTAAATGTCAATTTGAGGCATTGTTCCTTAACCATTCTCGTTCTTCCGCCGCCGCACACCTTCCACTGTGGCGCGACTCCCATGTCTTTTGCGGAATAAACTTCTTCCTTTTTTTTCTCGCCACCGCCAAAGTTTCGCCCATTGCCTGTCTAGACTTCTTTGGCAGACTCTCACGACTTCTTCCTTTGACTCTTTGCTGCAGCCCGACTTTTCTCCGTAGTTTGCATTGCGTAGTTTGCATAACTTTTTCGCAAAACTCCCAAACGCCCAACTCCCGTCCCGTCCAACGCCTTTCAACGGCTAAGTGAGTTTTAATGCCGACAAAAGCGCCCAAGGGTGGATCCGGTGGATTCGGTGGATCCTGTGGGCTTGGGCACAAGTTTATTCCAGCCAAATTGGCATACGTTGCGTATGCGTTATATGTGCATTTAGAGTTTGTGTACGGTTAGTTTGAATATTTCGCCCCGATTCACTCATTATTCATGTCTGTTCGCCACTTGCTTTGCATTGCGAAAACTGTCGCCCCTCGGAAAATGACACACAGATGCCCCCGCAACCGCAACCAGCCAGCCATCTAGGCAGTCAGTCAGTCAGTCAGTCGCTCGGTTATGGCCAGGATCGGAAAAAAGTTACCAAACGGAAGGGATGGCAGGCCAGGCGCTTTTCCCCCTGGCCGAAAAATCTGTGTGCAAATAAAGAAAAAACTAAGGTCCAAAAAAATTGCACAGTGCAATGCACATGACAAGATGGAAAATAGGAGTCCTAGCAAGTCGATATGGGAATGCTCTCATTACTATTTTCGTGACAATAATATAAAAAAAATATATATTTTAACTCAGTATTTTACAGATATATTAAGAAATTTATATTATTTAATCATCACTTACATTTATATTTGCATTAATTTTAATTCATATATCAGATTCAAAATTTATGTATATAATTAAGAAAAAATAAATGTAAATGATCTTGGAATATCCCACATAAACATGGACCCCTTTTAATCCATTCCAAGTATTCATAAGCTTTGAACAATTGCCAAAATGAGTTTTGTTTTTAATACTATAAACCTATTATAATTCCTGCGATATGGCAATCCATCAGATGCGAAAGTTACTCGCTGCGAATGCAAAGTTTTAATCACCTTTCTGATCCGAGAGTGGTCATGACCCAGCCCGAGTAAAAGCCTCTGCTGGCATTCGAATATGGCTGCAGGATACTTTTTTGTCCGCCCGCCGCCTGCCGCCCACGTGTGCCCACAATTGGTGGGGCAGGAGCAGCGGCATACCCAGCCGGGCAATGAGTTTTTGAGCTAAAAGTTGAATTGTGCATCGACGGCACCCCCAGGGGCCACTCCCCCTCGAAAGCCGCCTTCTCTCTCCGTGTGTGTGTGCGTGTGTTTTCGACTGTCTGTGTGGTATGCACTTGTCTAGACATTGGCTAGACAGTGTAAAACCAAAAAATAACAGCAACAACAATTACAGTAAATGCCGGCGACACAAAACGAAACGAAACGAAATGTTGCACAATCCACGTAGAGACCCCTTGAAAAAATCGAGGTGGGGCAAGGGGAAAGCAGGAGGCATTGTCGTCGTCGTCGACGATGGCGGAGACAAATTTTTGGCAATACATTTGACAAATTTCCCTGCGAATGCTGCCGAGTGCGAGCCGCGGGCCTTGCAACAATCCATCCATCCATCCATGCACCCAGCTACTACTACACTCCACCTTTGTTTTCTACTTTTGATTTTATTTGGTAACTAAGTGGAAACTACTGGGTAAACCTAAGCAAAGTCCCTCCGTTCATCCATCCGCCAGAAATTCCAACCTCATCCTGTTTACGAGGCACCGAACTTCTTCCGTTGGAACGGCGGCGGCAGCGGAGCCAACAGATTGTTTGTCGAAATGCTGACGTTGACAAGTTCGTTAGAGCTCAGCCGGGACACGTGCACCAGGTGCTGCAAGCAAAAAGGAGGCGAAAATACAGGTGAGAAATCGTTTGCAAGTAATGGGTAAAGTCGTCTGAATTAATGCATGCACAAAAGGTATAAAGAATGTTGCAAAAAAAAATATCACATGCCTATTTTATGATTTCTTTAAAATTAATGCAAAATTTTTCTAGTCTTACCTGGCGTTGCAGTTCCGTCTTAACAATCAGATCCTTCGATCTCCCAGAAACCGAAGATCGATTATCTTTTGATAACCTCTTAGACTTGCTATTGACTTCATAGTCCTCTTGCTCCGCTTGCTGATTCCTCTCCAGGACATACAAGTTATTTTCGGTGTGTACAAGGAAGATGTTGGTATTCCTGGGATCCAAACTGATGCCAGTTATGCAGTGGTGTTTTGTGTCTGGTATCAGGTACTCATCCGTTTCGCAGGTGAAGCTCCGCTTGACCAAATCGTATTCCACCAATCGACCATTGGCGTAGGCCACCACAACCAGTGGAAGGTCCTCGTGCATCGATAGAGCAGTTGTTGCGGCTCGATGCCTCGGCAAATTTAGTAGGTGCTTGTATTGATTCCCGCGGAGTTTCCAAACGGCAACAGTGTGATCGGAGGTTCCTGCCACCAGATACTCGCCCCGCGAGGAAACCAACAGGTGGCTGATGGTGCTCTTGCAATGTTCACTCAGATTTATGCTATTCTGGAAGATGACTCGATCCTCCTTCAGGTTAAACCAACTGAGATGGTTGTTATGGGGGTGGAGCAACGCCAATTTTCCCTGCTTGGTGAAGACTATATGACTGGCTGGCTGGAGTTCCGCCGGAATATTATCCACCAGACGCTCTACCGACAAGGGTTCGGTCTTGAAACGACTTAGCCGTACTTCCCTTAAGGTAGAGTAGCAGATCCAGTGAGCATCCGGTGAAATGGCGCTGGCCTGAATAAAGTTATGCTCCTTCACGTTCAGTTCAAGAAGTTTCTGGGGAGGATTTTCTAGAAGCAACTCTTCCGTGTGACCCACTGGCTGCTTCCATTGCCTCTTCTTCTTTTCCTCGTCAACGGGAGCCACGGATCCCAAGCGCCACAGGTTTAAGCTGTTGGGATACCGCAAAAGCAACAGCTTTTCACTGACTGCCAGCGAGGCTACCGAGCCTTTAAGGAAAGGGGCATGTTGCGATAGATGCGCCTGCATGCGTTCGCTGGATGTAATGGTCAATATACCATCTTGGCCACCGGAAACAATGCGGCCATTGATGACCACCAAGGACTTCACATAGTGTTTGTGGGCGTCGCGCTGCAGAAACTTGACCCAGCGCTCGCTGCTGGATTCCTCCCGCTTGATCTGGGTTTTGCTGAAAATGCGGATCAGAGGTGGCTGCATTCCACTGCAAACGAGGCGATCCTCCTTCTCGTTAACGGCCAAGGCGCATACGTTCTTGTCCAGCACTCGATTGCAATCAATTTGCGTGGCATTGTCCGCATTCCAAACAGTCACAAGTCCTGCCGAGTCTCCGGCAACGATTGTATTATCCGATAGAAACAGAAGGGACCAAACAGTTACATTCTTGGCGGACAGAGTCATTGTGTGCAGAATGTTTCCCTTAAGGACGTTCCAAATGCGAACGCATCCTTCGGTGCCGGTTACCATCTTCTTTCCCGACTTATCATACTTTAGGCAGATGACGCGACCCTTCTGCTTGTTAAATAGCGACTTGTAGGTGAGTTCGTCATTTTCGATGCTCAGGATGTTGATGTGACCCTCCTCGGAGCCCACGGCGAGTTCCGTTTCCGCGGTATTTACGTCGATACACCAGAGCGAATTACCCGTGGGCGAGTGCTCATAGCGTGGCTTAAGATTGGCCAAGTCCCAATCAATTAGTTGGCCCGAGAGATCCACGGAGAACAGGCGATTTCCCGCCCAAGCTAGGGCTTCCACTGCAACATTGGACGACAGGTGAATGGTGCGATCCAGATAGGGAGTGTACTCCATATTCCATAGCTCTATGATGGGCGCTTCCCTGAAAAGTAAAAGCCTGCATTAATATCCAGTACTTTTCTCATTAGATTCGATTTAATGTCCATTTACCGACTCAACGCGAGGCACTTGCTCTGCTTGCTGTATGCCAGACTGGTGATTCCACGCGGTTTTATTGTGTAGAAGCGCACATTATGAAGCTGATGCTTGCCTCCTTCCTGGGGCTCTTTCTTCGCCAAGTTTGTCATCGTATTAAATTATAACAACTATTTTAAGCTAGTAGAAAACAACTAAAACAAATTCCTCTGGAGCTGCACGTGTGTGCTGAGGAGTTGCCAGACTGTTCAATTCACGAGGTAAACAAACATACAGGGCTGCCGTTAGATCGAAAATATACTAGATTTAACCCTTGTGCAACAGCTGACGAACGTAAACAATTAATTTCAAAATTTTACGTAATTACTTAAGCTTTTTTAACATGATATTTTTATATTTAATATAAATTAATAAATTATTTAGCTATTGTCCAAAATATTAAGGATGCTCTTACTTTGAGTTTTTTTTAGCCACCCAATCTGGTCACTTTAAATCGGCGGGGGTGGTTTTCGCAAATGTTTTCTTTTGTTGTTGCTGTGGCCCGAAAGAAAATAATTTCCAGCTGAAAATTAAACCAATCAGCTAATTTAATTACTTGAAAAACAAGAAGCAAACAATAAGTATGATCTAGTAAAATTAGGAGCAAGCAACTGGACACTTGGAAGTACAAAGAAAATCAGCAGCTGCAAAGATGTCCCCCAACTGCCTGTGGACTTGGGGCCTCTTGAGTGGTAAATAAATTAGTAGACAAAATTGAATTTAATATTTAATTCTATACTCGATCAATAGCTCTCCTTGTGACCTTGGGCTCAGCGGCAATTTCGTCAAAGGTTCTGGAGCTCAGTGACCGGTTCATTGACGTCCGACACGAGGGTCAGTGGCTGGTCATGTTCTATGCGCCGTGGTGCGGATACTGCAAGAAAACCGAGCCCATTTTCGCCCTGGTGGCTCAGGCGCTGCATGCCACCAATGTTCGTGTGGGTCGTCTGGACTGCACCAAGTATCCGGCGGCGGCCAAGGAGTTTAAGGTTCGGATGGGGACTAGCTCTTATCTTCACGGAACTACATTTAGAAATCTTACAGGTGCGCGGCTATCCCACCATCATGTTCATTAAAGGCAACATGGAATTCACGTACAATGGAGATCGTGGTCGCGATGAGCTGGTAGATTATGCCCTAAGAATGTCCGGTCCACCGGTTCAGCTGGTAACGCGAACGGAGAGCGTAGATATGCTCAAGGGATCGCACACGATCTTCTTCATCTTTGTGGGCCAGCAAGAGGGAGTGGTGTGGGATACGTACTATGCGGCAGCGGAGGGCTATCAGGAGCATGGATTCTTCTATGCCACGAGCGAGGACATCGCTGCCCAGCACTTTGACTTTGAGAAACTACCGGCGGTTATTGTTTACAAAGAGGAGCAGCACCACTTCTACCCCCATGGACACTTGGCGCACGAAATGGATCCCAATGACGTGAACGAGACCATTTTCCAGTGGGTGAATGTGGAGCGGTTCACCCTGTTCCCGAAGGTCACGCGATTCAACATCCATCAGTTGCTAAAGACCAACAAGTATCTGGTTCTGGCTGTCGTATCAGAGGACAAACTAAACCAAATAGCCACCCATGAGCTGGAGTTCCGGGACATGGTCGAGGGTGTGATTAGGAAGCATCGGCCGCGTTACCACGAGAAGTTCCAGTTCGGATGGGTAATGATAATCACTACTTAAAGGGGGACAGATCAATCTAAAGCTATATCTCTTTCAGATCGGCGAACCATCTATAGCACATTCCATTATTTTGGACCAACTGCCCACGCCTCATCTGATAGCAATCAACTCCAGCACCCAGCATCACTTCATACCGGACGATGATCCCATGCAGATGACCCCACAGGCCCTGCATCTCTTCCTGGAGTCTATAAGCAACGAGAGTGCGGTTGCCTACGGCGGCGACACTTACTTTGTACGCTTAAATCGGGCGCTGTTTGAGGTTCGAAGATCTTTGAGGGACATGTGGCAGGGCAATCCGGTGCTAACCACCGTCATCTTTGGCCTACCGCTGGGCTTCCTTTCCCTAATTATGTACTCTATATTCTGTGGCGATTGTCTGGTTACCGAAGAAGATCCAGATGAGGACCACGAAAAGAAGGAGTAAGTGTTGACCAGAAAAGCTACCCAAAAATGCATTTTTGGAGATCTCCAGATTTATACGAACAAAGATTAAACCAAGAGAAGTAGAAAAGCGACGAAGGAATTCAATAAGAAGCATTAGCAGACCCAATTTCGATCCCCTAGAGCAACTTTTCTACCGCATATATAGTGTATGTAAGCCAAATCTAGTCCTATGTCAACTCATCTCATCTACGTTGGGCAAGGAGTTCCACATCCGCTTTAATTTCCTGCATTTGACACAAAAAATCAAATCGCATGCTTGCATGTCGAGTACTTTTTTCTCGTTTTTAAGTTAGTAAAATTAATAAAAATGATTTAGCGGATGCGTAAAACAGGAAAGAGAACTTAAATTAGAAGCTGCATCAGGATTTTATCAGCAGCCGTAGTCGTCGTCGTCGTCGCTATCGATGGCGGCCCTGCGGCGATCGTACTTCACTGTGGACTTGCTCTGAGGCATTTGGGCATTGACGCTCTCAAGGATGCTCACGAACTGGGCGTCGTCGAGTTTTCCACGCACCTGACCCATCTGGGCCATGCGGATGACCATGTTCTCAAACATTTGCGCCTTCTCCGGCTTGCTCACTTTGAGGGTGTTAACTGGATAAGATTGATGAAGAATGTTGAGAATTTTAGATGGTCTAAGATTTGCTGCAGGCACTTACGACGCGCCCTGGCCTGCTGATCCAGAACTTGAGACAGTATCGAATGCTTCATCTCCTCCTGGGCGCGCATCTGTTCCTGTTGTGCTTGCTGCTTTTCCGCATCATTACCGCCGCCGCCCTAAAACAAAAGCAAAGGATTAAAGGTCACGGAAGGATACGGTCTAAAAGTAACAGGTGTATCAGACAAACAAAGATACATAGATGACTCATAAGACTTCAGAGATGAAACCAGGAACAGTTTTAAGTCCAACTATCTTAACACCAGTCTTTTGTTACGTATCTTTTTCTTTACTTTTGCACAAAATTATTTTCCACATCTATTGTCCAAATTGTGGTTATTTTTGGAATTCTCTAGAGAAAACTTCGCCGGTTTGGAGTCCTCCGGGTTGGCTTTACTTACAAATTGCGACTGCATTTGGGACATGCGCTGGGCGCGTAAGGCATCCAAATCACCATCCGACATTCTGAACTCTTAATTTGATCAGTTTTATGGCAGTTAATCAAGCAATTGTTTAGTTTTACGTGATTACAAAAATAAAATCACGCAGTTTTGGGCAAAAAGTGTGCAGTCAAACAGTGTGACCCTGCTCACGTGCACGCAAATCTCTAAACTCATAAATGCGTTCAAGGAGCCCTGGTTACTCAATTTTTTCGGTAGAGGAAGAAGAAGAACGCAGAGAAAAAGAAAATCACCGCAAGCGAAATAAACAAATAAAAGAACGGACGGTTTCACAATAGCTTAAAATGTCGGCTCCACTGGAAAACCTGGAGACGCAGTTGGAGATGTTCATCGAGAATGTGCGACAGATTCGCATCATAGTCAGCGACTTTCAGCCGCAGGGACAGAATGTGCTCAACCAGAAGATGTACAAAACTAGATAAATAATATATTTTCTAAATGTTATTAATATTAAATGGTTTTACGCTGCAGCAATAGCTTGGTAACAGGCCTTCAGGAGATTGACAAGCTCCGTTCTCAGGTGCAGGACGTCTATGTGCCCTTCGAAGTGTTCTTCGACTACATCGACCAAGACAAGAATCCACAGCTGTACACCAAGGACTGTGTAGAAAAGGCACTGGCCAAGAACGAGGAGGTCAAGGGCAAGATCGAAAGCCTCAAGAAATTCAAGTCCAATCTGCTCATCGAACTGTACAAGACCTTTCCAAACGAGATGAACAGCTATCGCGCCTACAGGAAGGACTCGATGTGAGGCAGGGACAACCCACCTACAACCTAGTTGTAAGCCAGATGTTGGAATAAACTTTATACTTATGTACATAAAAGCGGGTGTTTCTATAATCGCAATTAGTAAAATACATTATTTCATTTAAATTATTCACATTTAAGAAAAGAAGTCTACAATTTTTTGATAAATGCAGAGTCCAGCCGGCAGGACGATTTGATCATCACGCCTCTTTCTGCTCGTAGCCCTCCGTCTTCATGTCGTTGAGTCCAAGCTCCTCGTTGTCTTCGAATGTGCGATCATAGCGCTCCACAACGAGCTTCTCATCTGGCTCAGAGTCGTCGTCGCTTAGTGACTGCACATATGTGTTGCCAGCCGGATCCTCCAGGACCAGCGTTATTACCCGCTCCAACTTCATGATGTCGTCGAATGTGTTTAGGAATCGCTGCATCTGCTGCTTGGTCGTATCATCCGCCGAGTCGTGGAAGAAGGTTCCATCCAACTGATCTCTCATGGCCACCAGGAGGCCCTCCACGGTGGTGAAGCGTCCGCATAACGCATGCGGTCCCACTTCCAAGTCCAGTTCCGGAATGGATAAGCTGCACGTCTCGGACTTGAGCACATCTCTGGTCAGGTCCTCCTTGGTGGTAATCTGCACTTTGAAGCGCACACCCTGCGGCTCGACACCGCCGCCGGACTTCACCTCGTTGGTCTTGTGGCCGCAAGTGCCGCAAACAGTGGCCATGATCACCACCTCCTTGAAGTGCGGTATGTTCGTTAGCTTCATGTTCGTCTCGCATGGCGCCTGACAGTTGGGGCAATTCGTGGGAAACTGCAGGACCTCACCGTGGAGGTTCTCGATGGGCCACTCGTCTTCGGCGATCGGTTTCAGCAAGTGCTGCTCCTCGTGGTTCTGCTCGTACAGCCCCAACTGCTCGTTTTGCTGCTGGGAGCGCGTAAAGTACGTCGTTTTCAGCTGTGGATCGGTGGCGGGCGCCAAGGGATTCTCGATAAAACTATTGCCCGAGATATCCTCCAGAAGCAGCCGGAAGGGCGTAGCCACCTCCTTTAATTTGTGCAGCCGCTCGACGTAGGCGTCTATGGAAGCAGCCGCCTCCGGGTGATCAATGCGCCTCTTCTCCTGATCCTGCGACAGTCCGGCTATCGTACGCTCAATTATTCCCTCCACGGTGGTCACCTCGCCCTTCTGTGATTGTACCGGAATTTCCAGCTCCACCTCGGGAATGCTGACGCACGAGTTATCCGACCGCACTACCCGCCGGTTAAGATCAGCCACTGACTTCACCTGCAACTCTATGTTAATGCCAGACTTCTGGATTTCGGAGGCGGACTGCATCTCGTTGTTGGTGTGGCCGCAGTGCTCGCATCTGAACGACATAAGCACAACCTCCCGGAAAAAGGGAATCTTCGTGGGCAGAAGCCGGGTGGTGCCCGTCTGGAAGCACGACATGCAGGCGGACTCGATTTCCACCACCTCGTCGGTCTGTTGGGCGTTAATCTCTCGAAAGATGGGCTCGGGGCGCGCCGTCTCGGCCCCCTCCGGTATGCTGGCTGCCGTGCTGGACATGGCTTTGTATTTTGTTTCCGGATAAAAAATAAAATATTTTTGATATTAGCAGCGTGCAAGCAATAGTGCTGCAAAACGATCGATGACTGGTACCTTCTGGTAACTTCTGATTTAAAACAAAGTAACTTATTTCGTGGTTTACTATCAATTTTAATTTAATATTACTTATAGATACTTAATAAATGTTTATCTACTTAATTTTAAAACAATTTGTTTATTTACCTCTTCTGGTCTTATTTTAAAACTTAACAACACTACCAAAAAGCATTGCCATATAAACTAAGAAGCAGCTGATTTTTGTTATTGTTAAACTTGTGTAATTTATGAATTCTTATCGAGCCGTGAATGCAAAATTTGATGTTAGATAAATAATATGCGCGGTGTAATTAATGTTTTAAAGAGTATTGCAAGGACAACCAATTACGCTCCAATTGATAGAAATGTTGTCACGCAAAACAAACCTATTCTGCGGCTGCAAGTACGACCATTTGCGGCAAAGTCTTCGCCGGCTTGTTGGAATTGTAAAAATAAGTCCGAACTGAAGCAGAATATGATCTGTTCGGATTGTGGACACCTGCAGGATGTGGATGCGGAAATAGTAAGTTGATATCCCAGGTCCATTGGTTAGATTAAACTTTAATTCTTATAGAATTACTTTGAGCTGCTGAAGTTTCCAACCAAGTTTTCGTTGGAGCCCCAGAAGTTGACCCAAAGTTTCCGGCAACTGCAGACCATTGTGCATCCGGATAAATATAGTAATAAGTAAGTTTCCTTTAAAGAAAACAATTACTACAACAGTATACAGCAATATATTTTAATTTGCAGAACTTCCCGGGAGCAAACTAACTCCGCCGACTGGAGTTCTCTGATAAACAAGGCCTACAAGACCCTCGCTACTCCAATCGAGCGGGGTCAATACCTGCTGCAGTTGGAGGGAGAACAGATGCCACAGGATAATAGTGCCTTAAATAAGGAATTCCTCATGGCCATGATGGAGCGCAACGAGGAAGTAGAGGAGGCAGAAGACACTACGTCTCTGGAGGATCTAAATGCCCAGCTTGTCAAGGAACTAGAGGAAATGGCCAGCAGATTGAGCTCACTGTTTGAAGAGAAAGATCTCCAGGGAGTCAAAGGAACTTTGGTAGAAATGAAGTACCTGCTGAGCATTCAGAGCAGCATCAAACAGAAGCAGCAACGTTTGCTTGGCAGCTGATTGTTATTCATCTATTTGGCTTAAACACTCACACAAGTTAGCTTGTTCCTATCAGCTGTTGAGTCAAATCAACGTTTGTTGTATAATGTGATTAAATTGCGATAGAAAAAATCAGTGCGATTGTAGAATTACCAAAACTTTGTTTAAGCTAGGCTTCAATGGAAGCGAAGAGTTCTTCCCCTTTTCTTCGATCGGAAAAGTGAAACAATAAAAAATTAAAGTGGACTTGAATCGGCAAGGTGGGGAACCCATTGAATAACCAATACAGCGTCATACTTGTTTCGTATAAATATGAATGGCTCGCCGCTGCACCGATCAGTTTCTGCCAATAGCTGGCTTAAGTTGGATTCAGCTGTGCAGTAGTCCGTAGCTGTGGCTGAGAATTACCTCTGGAAGCTGGAAAACTGTTGGATAATTTTACAAATAATAAGAAGATAATTTCAAAGCAGTCACAGTTCATAATACGCGTAGAACTATTTCGTTCAATACGTTACAAACTTGTTACCCAAATTATAATACCCTGCAAAGGTAAATCGTTCAAAAACATCTTAATAGTTAAGACCTAAATAATTTATTTAGGCATTTAATCTTGATAAGAACTAGGAAAGTCATTTGTGTAAAAATTAAGTCATTCTTTAAGTTATAAATGGAAACAATTTTGTCAGAGAATTCATAAATTGCTCCAAGAATTTATAACCTATGATTACGGAAAATGAGTCACTTATTGTGTTATTTATACTAAATATCACCCTAAAGCAACCTAAAATAATTAGGTAAAACTAAAACAAAAAATTAGATAAGAACTTAGTAGTAATTAATCTTTATGAATATTTAGCTTCATAAAAAAAGCCTGCAAAATGCACAGGATATTGATATGCCTGCTGATCTTTATTGGATCTCTGGTAAATGCCTCGGCGGACTTTTCATCGCCCATTATCGGAGTTCTCACCCAGGAACTCCGCCCCAATGGATTAATCATGCGGACCTTCCCCAAGAAGACCAGCTTCATAGCTGCCTCGTATGTGAAATATCTGGAAGGAGGTGGAGCCAGAGTTGTGCCTATTTGGTAAGCAGGCTTTGTCAGGTTTAACCTTTATTTTATTTAACAATTATCTATATTTTTCGATAGGATCGGACGCGATCGTAGCTACTATGAAGATATCATGCTCAAGATAAATGGGTAAGTGCATAAATAAAGCTGTCTCCCAGAGTTTGGTTTTATTAATATTTCCTCAGCGTTCTGTTGCCCGGTGGTTCCAATTGGTTTAATCAGAGCCACGGGTACGCCGAGGCTGGAGAACATCTCATCCAGCTGGCGATCGAACTTAACGATCAGGGCACCTACATGCCGATTTGGGGCATATGTCTGGGAATGGAGCTCTTGATTTACAAGTTGGCCAACAACAAAGAATACCGGATAGATTGTGAGGCAAAGAACATGATCCTGCCAGTAAAGCTTAAGAAAAGTATTTAAATTATATATCACCACCACCACCAGATATATATTTTATAATTTTTTCCATGCAGATTACAAAACGAGCCGCCTCTTTGAATCCCTCAGCTATGATGTTGCTCTTGCTATGACCACGGAAAATGTTACCGCTCACTGGCATCGCTTTTGCTATACGGAAGATGTCTTCCAGATGAATCCCGTAACACTGATATGGCGTGTTCTATCTTTGAATAAGGACTGGCAGGGCACCGAGTTTATCTCTATCGTTGAGCACATCATATACCCCTTCTATGGGGTACAATTTCATCCAGAGAAGCCACAATACGAGTTCACCAAGCCAAGTATTCCACACACTGCAGCAGCAATTACAACCAGCCAATTCTTTGTCGATTTCTTTGTGAGTGAGGCCAGGAAATGTAATCAGACCTTCGCTAATGTCACGGAGCTGGCCCAGGGGTTGATCTATAACTATAAGCCGGAGTACACCTCGATTGTGAAGTCCATTTACACTCAGCAATATCTGTTCAGCAACGAGGATATGAGACATTAAATCAGGAATACCTTGTGATTTAAATTTCTTAGAAAACTCTAAATTCAAAAAGTAATAGTTAAAAGATGGGAAAATGCAACCTAGAATTGGCTGGGCAGCTGATAATTTTAAATAATCGATACGCCAATCGGTTCCAATCACACACACAAGCCGTTTCCACTTATCAGCTATTAGGTCAACAAAAACCAAACAGTTTGTCTATTAAATCAACCTAAAACCATAATTTTTGGTGCATTTAATCACAGCTTAATCAGATCAATTAAAATACTTTATCCAGACCTGAATGGATGTAAAGATAGTTTTTCCCCTTTACTAAAGTCAAAAGTTCGAACTTAATGTAATCAATTAATCACGGTACTATCTAGTGGACTCAAGCCGCCGGGGGAGACCCATTGAAGAACCCATAACCCATACATCGTTATACCGCTAACTCATGCCCACGAATACTGACGCATTCGCATTCTGTATTCCACTTCGTATAAATGGAAACTGCTCGACGCTCCAGCAGACAGTTTCGGTTAGCAGCTGACACCAATTGGATCCAACTGTGGAATAGCCGCGACTTCTGGCTGAGGAGCACTACTGGAGGTGGGAATACACTGGGGTAGGTGCATTAATAGGAAGAAAAGAATTTCAAAGAAGCAAAACTACGAAATAGGGAGGAAATACCTTTAGGAATATAATAGTCATAAACAAAAACAGCTGCAAGTGACTAATTAGGGTTTCAAGTAAAAACTGTTTGGGAAAAAAGAATTACCTTATACGTATATGTAGTAAGAAATATATGTACATGTATATTCAACTAATCAGAGAGAACGAATGTAAATATTACAGGCGTAGTATTAGGAAATTTATTACTTAAAAGTACTTAAAACCAACGTTTTATATTAGCGACGAACAACCTCTGATCAGGCACTTTAAATACCTTTGTTTTTGCAAGATAAAGTTTATAAAAAAAGCATGTAAGAAAAAAAGGGATGAGTTTTGGTAGCTAATCGCTAAAAAATTATACATTCCAGATAAAAACAAGCTCCCACAAAAATGCAGAAGATCTATACAAGCCTGCTGATCCTCATCGGATCACTGCTGGGTGCCTCGGCGGACATCTCATCCCCAATCATAGGAGTTCTTACTCAGGAAGTCTACTCTGACGGATTGATCTCTCGGCATTTCGAGAACAAGACCAGCTACATAGCCGCCTCGTATGTGAAGTATCTGGAGGGAGCTGGAGCGCGAGTGTTGCCAATTTGGTGAGTACGCAGACAGATAAAGATATTTGACCAGCCGGAGATTAAAAGATGTTATCGCTCCACGGCAGGAATAATTTCATCAAGACTAGATAAGATTGACGGGGTTGCCATTAAGAATTCAAACATGTGTATATTTATAGAAAGTAAATAAATAAGCAAGTAATTTGATTTAGTGGCCCAATAGAGTTACGAACTCTCGATAAGATTGCTCGAAGGCAGCTTATAAACAATTTTTAAAACCCGTCGACAGGATCGGGCGCAATCGCAGCTACTATGAAGATGTCATGCACAAGATAAATGGGTGAGTAGGGGTTGCAGGAAGTTCCCAGATCTTAAATTTAAATTTAAATTTATGAATGTCTTTATAGAGTTCTGCTGCCCGGTGGTGCCACTTGGTTCAACGAGACCAACGGGTATGGCGACGCAGGGGAACATCTCATCCAGTTGGCTGTGGAACTGAACGATCAGGGAACCTACATGCCAGTTTGGGGCACTTGCCTGGGAATGGAGCTATTGGTTTACAAATTGGCCAAGGGCAAGGAACATCGGATCAATTGCGCTGGACAAGGCATTGCCCTGCCAGTGGAGTTCAAAGAAGGTATGGTTATACTTATACTTATTTAAATTATTTACTTAATTGAATTATCTTGCAGATTACAATACGAGTCGGCTATTTACTTCCATCAGTGACGATATAGTGGAGGCAATGGTCAAGGAAAATGTGACCTATCACTGGCATCAGTTTTGCTATACGGAGAAGGACTTCGAGGATGATCTCTTGAATGAGACATGGCGAGTTATATCCCTGAATCACGATTGGAATGGCATCGAGTTTATTTCTACCATCGAACACGTCAAGTACCCCTTCTATGGAGTTCAATTCCATCCGGAGAAGCCCCTCTACGAGTTCACCAAGACAAGCATCCCTCACACCGCTGCCTCAGTTATAGCTGGCCAATACTTTTCGGATTTTCTTGTCAGTGAGGCCAGGAAGAGTAATCAGAGCTTCGCCAATGCCACAGAGCTGGCCTTGAGGTTGATCTACAACTACAAGCCGGAGTATACTTCGATCCTAGGATCCACCTACACCCAGCAATATTTGTTCACCGATAAGGAAATGGGCTTTGAAGAGATTCCCGATATTCCCGACGAAGGCGGCGATGGCGACGATGGCGACGGAGATGGCAACAGTGGACTGTATCCCCCGTATCCCATTATAGTAGATGGTGGCGGTGGAAGCTCCGCAATACTGCCACTTTTCAGTGGCCTCCTTCTCACCTTCATGATCATATCAATTAACTGATTGCTGGCCAAGTTTATTTTGGGAATGAACCTTGGTCATGGATTTCCATATCTTGGAATAATTTTTTTTTTACCTACGAAACAAGACTTATTGTGCTTATATGTATGTAAATAGTAGAAAAATGTATCTAGATATAATTTGTACGTTTTATTGTTTATTGAATAAAGCGTTTTTGATCGATTTGATACTGTTATCATTTTGTTTATTGTTGCAGTATACGTTTCAAATACTCTACGTCACCGAGATATTGCCTTTGTTGCCACGCGTGATACAATTAAAATAATTATGATTCAGAATTGGTATAAGATATTGGTAGTAACAGTAGCTCATTTGATAGTCCGCTATCTATTAGGGTAGCTAAGTTTATTCGATTTTTATCTTACCGGTCGCATCATAAAAATCTTTGTCTCTCTGGTATTCATCTCTCGTCCTTCTTCTTATACTTCTGATCATTCTACTCGCAGAAGCCTCTGGTCTTATATTGGCTGGGTTTGCTCTCTTTACTCGTCCAATAATAGCGTGTATATGCGCACTGTTATACAACAAATGAGAAAAGGTGTACTATATGTATATGTATACTGCGCATTCTCTGTCTTTTAATTTCAGTGCCGAGTATTTCTCTGACGAGCAACCAAAGTGTTCTTAGTTTATATTATTTGCTAGTATCCAAATTAAGCCAGTATCCCCAAAAGTAGGTAGCACTGGTATTTACATCGGCCTTTCACTGCACATCTTCTGCTAAGTTTGTGGCGGGTGCAGTCTCCGTTTCTTAACGTTTAGTTTGCTTTTGTACGGCACTTGGCGAAGTCGGAAATAGAAAAAAAAAAACGGAAGACAACGATGTCGGAGGGCGCATGCACCAGTGGGCCGCCACCCCCTCTCTGGCAGACTCCAACCATTGGCGTCATGTGCATCGATATTGCCACGAAGCTAAGGAAGCATTTTGGCGAAGAATACCATAGTTATCTAGCGGCATCCTATATCAAGTATCTGGAGGCATCCGGGGCTCATGTCGTGCCTGTGTGGTTAGTATTTACCCTTTTTTTAAGCCTTAAACATTTGTTTTATTTCATAAGAAAATGGAAATGATAAACATACTAAGGTAGTCGCTGAACTTTGATTTGGACTTGAAATATTTTAAGCACTTTTCTTTTATGTGGGAGACACTGAGATTTATTTATACCAGTTAGCTTTTTATTTATATTTCCGCTTGACAATGGAGACATATTTCTATAAATAAATATTGTTTGCACTATTTTTAAAAGTTTTAATACAAGATAACATACAGTTTATGTCACTATGTGTATCTATACCTATACATATTTTATTTAACTTTAGAAAGGGTACATTTATTATTATTAAGTGCAAATGTTCATCTTGTTTATGGTTTTTGTCAATTATGAAGAAGTAAAAAATTTTTGAAGTCTAGTGTAAGTAATAACAAAGCTCTTTCTTGCCCTTTGCGAATTTCGCCCCCGCTCTCCGCCGTTAAGCTTGGCTCTACGATCGTGTAAAATTGAAATCTTAAGCGCACACGCATTCTTTTTCGTCTCACGTCGTTCGCCGATTACATTAATTCTTGTCACCATGTTTTCGGAATTTTTATTTTTAATAAACCAATTAAAAAAAAGCAACATCTATTATTTTTATGCCTTCGGCAATATTAAATTTTTTGTCAAACCAAATTTTTCTGCATTGTAGTTGCCTTTGTTTTGTTGTTCAAATTAATGTGAAAACCTATGCAAAAATGAAATCCATGTTTGCCCCTTGTATTGGCATCATGTGCACCGATATGGCCAAAGTGCTAAGTAGTGCCTATGGTCATCCGTGGTACTGCTATTTGGCAGCTTCCTATGCAAAACATTTGGAGGCCGCGGGTGCAATGGCAGTTCCCATCTGGTAAGTATCGATCGGCGGTGAAAAGATAAACAAATTGCACAAACAAAGAAAACAAAAAAAGAATGCAAAAGCGGGCAGATAAAAGAATTAAATATCGTACTGGGCGCTGCGCCAAGTGTTTTGCTAGCAATGCTATTAAAGAATGAGACGGTAAAGCGCTCATTTTAAGTTATTTATTATGGCCGGTGGATGCTCTGGCTTTCGCTTTCATTTGACGACTAATGATGCAAATAAGAAATGCAAATTCTGCTAAGCGTGTTTAAATTTAAATTTGTTATTTCATAATATATACTGTCGGCTATTAAAGCTTACTTATAGGGGTTGCATTGGCTTTCGCATACATCTGATGGTTAATTGTTTGAATATGAAATATAAACTGATCTCATGGTATTATTTTACAAGGAAAATAATTTTATCAATAAAACTGTATTATTTTAAATTTATATTTTTTTTTCCAGGATTGGCCGCGATCGTGCCTATTACAAGGGGATCATGGACCGGATAAATGGAATCCTTTTGCCGGGCGGAGCGGTATACTTCGACGAAGCCGAGGTTAAGTCCAATCCAAACCTAACTAACGACTGTGTCCAAAGTGCTGAACACATTTACCAACTGGCCATGGAGCGGAATAAGCTGGCGAAGAAGGAGAACGATGCCGGTGGATACTTCCCCCTTTGGGGCACGTGTCTGGGGTTTCAGCTGCTCCTAATACATGCCGCCGAAAACCCAAAGATTCGCACGGATTGTCTGCACATCCAACAGGCAATGCCATTGAAACTCTCCGAGGGTTACCTCAAGTCGCAGCTCCTGCAGAATCTGCCCGCGAACTCGGCAGAGCTGATGGAACGCGTGCCCTTTGCTTCACACCAACACCAGTATTGTGTCACCGAACAGAGCCTGGAGTCCTTTGGCCTGGCCAACGACTGGCAGACCCTGGGTACCCAGAAGGATGCTTCTGGAGTGGAGTTTATTTCCCTCATCGAGCACCGGCACTTTCCACTCTTCGGCAGCCAGTTTCATGCGGAACGGGCTGCCTTTGAGCAGCTATTTGCCGGAAAGGATCTATGTCACGAGTCGCACACTCCTCAAGGGATTGAGTTGGCCCAACTCATAGGAACTCGATTCGTTGAGGTCTGTAGACGGAACAAGAATCGATTCAGTAGTCCCGATGAAAAGGCACGTTATCTCATCAACAACTGGCAGCCAGTCTTTTCAGGACTCTACCAGGACTCCAAGTGGCTGCAGTGCTATCTGTTCAAGAAGGACGAGGATTATCCGGAGCAAGTAGTGCGGACTACGGCGAGTGATGAAAAGGAGCCCTGAATTTATCTTAGTGTAGGCATTGTGGACTGTAAATATTAATAATAAACAAAGGCAATAATTAAGTATAAAGCATTTAAGTCAATGTCTTACTATTAAATATGTATACAAATTTTTCTGCTTCTTAAAGAACATGTAAATAATCCTCAGAAATTATTTACACATTTCATTTATTAAATATGCTTTTTGAAACATATTCCAAGAATAAATCTCTCTAATTAATCAATAATTCACTTGAATTTTTCCTCGGTTTTTTCTTTAATTTGGGTGGACAATTATTGCTTTTACTTGTTGATTTCTGACTATTTATTATTTTGATTTCTACTTTTTCCGGAATTATTCCCCCTCATCTTTTCTTTTCACTCTTCCACTTATTCATTCAATTCTCCGGAGTAGTTGGAGGGTACTTTTCCACATTTGTCTCATGCAAATTTCACGCTGTACTTTTCCGTTCAATTCTTGGAGCACAGGCTTTCCGCTTGTGTTTTTCAAGGATTTTTCAGTGGGGGAAGCTATTTTCTGTTTGCCTCCTGTTTTCCCTCAAGCAAATGGAATATTTTTGTTCATTTTTATGAGTCTTCCTTTTGGCAGATAGGTTTATTTTTATTGGGTATATAAGTGAAATGGAAATTAAACACATTATAGCTATAGAAGTCATTGGTTTATATCATTTGGGAAAAAAGAGTCTGAGAGTTTTTAATTTTATGTGTTATGCTATGTATTTAGTATGAGTATAAATTGGTATGCCTAAAATTATGCCTTAATGTTAGTTATTTCATTAATCAGTGATTTTATTTGGGTTCCCCTAAATTTAATTAAATATTTATTTCTCTTATTTATATCATAATGATTTGTTTGATTATTTTTTATTTCTATATATTATTTCACCAAACAGATATTTGATTTGTAAGCTATTCATATTTTTAATAGGGTATTTACTGTATCGAGCACTAAATTTTCATGTCTATTCATTGGGTGTGTGTTTTTGTTTCTCGGTTTTTCCATCTCCACCTTCACACTTCTACTTTCCAAAATTTCCACTCGGGGGGCTCGTCAAAAGGTTGACTGCTCATAATTAGCGCATGACAGAACGGAATTTTTTCCTGCCGGCTTATGGTTATTTGTAAATTCCTTTGCATATTCCATTAGGCGGACACTGGCGCTCGGTTATTTATTAAGGCTCGTTTTGCCGGTTTCCCTCAGCTTATTCATTTTTCTTTTGTGGGGTTAAAGTTCAGTCTGATGTGCTTGTTATGGCACCTGCTTGTTGTCTGATTCCCATTATTGTATGTGCGGCTTCGAGGTGCTGCCAGTCGCATTGTTATGTCCTGGTATCTCTGCGTCTGGGTCTCCGGCTTTTCCGTACTGTTGTCTGGCTTCCTTTTTGCCACCTCACATTATATTCCCAGCCCCGCCATTGTTACTACATTTTCTCCATATTTTTTTTGTTGTTGCTGGTTCGATCTGGAATCGCATGCTAATGAGACTAGACAAATGTCTAGTCTGGCTTGACTTCTTAATCATTGTTATTAAGGACATGCGCACGTTTTGGTAGGGTGACGATGTATTGTTTTCCAGTTGTGATTGATTCTTTTTAATGTATTCGATATTAAAATATATATACCAAAGAATATTTTTAATAATTTTTAAGTTAATAAATTTATTATATTATTATATTTTTCTACTTACCTACAAAACCCAAATGTTTACCGTTCCCATGAAGGGTATTATAACTTTAATTAAGCTTAGTTTTTTAAACTTTGGGTTGACAATTAAAAATATAAAAAAATTTTTAAATTTAATAAATTTATGATGTTTATGGTCGTTTTTTGCTTGTTTTTTACCCTTCCTACTGATGAAAATTCCCCTTTGAAAATGTCAACCAGTAATGGTATTGCTTAACATATTTCTGCAGTTTTATTTTCTCGCTTTTTTCCCTTCCTTCGTCTTGAGAGGAAACCCCTTTTTTTTTGGCTTTTAATATTTATTATTTAAGTGCCGACGACACGCGCTGTCATTGATTAACATATTTGCGTCTTATTTTGTTTTGTATTCGCATTTCCTTTGTTTCGGCTTATGTGCACTTTCGTTATTGTGATCCTGGCTGGAAAAAGAAAATTGTCAGCACAAAATGCCGCATTAAATGCCCTTGTGCCCATTTTATAGACTCACTGGCGTAGATGAGTGTATTCACACTTGCAGAGACACACAAACACACATACTACTCTAAGTGGGTGGAAGGGGTTGGGAAAATTGGGGTAGTCCGGGCCAAAGTCTAAAAGTAAAGGTTGGCATATTTTCTGTTTTCTCAACTGAAAATTAAGCCGCCTTTACACACGCACACACAGATGCAGGTTGGGCCATTTTCACCCATCTCCCATTTTACGCGGCGTGTGCTTGGGTGTATTTGTGCGGCTTTCACAATGACGTCATAGCTGTGGACCGGCCTTTTGCCTTTTATAACCTACTTGCCGAGCGTTGAACCGGCCCAGCATGGCCTCTCTCCCCACTGCCGCTTTCACTCGCAAACCTATCTCCCTGAGACTTCTCTCTTACTACCACAATTTCATCTCGCTCTCTCTTTTTTTTGCGCTCTGAGCGCAACTGCAGGCTGCAGCTCGGCGTTTTGGGCCAATGAACTCGTCCTGCAAGGACATTGCAGTCGCCGTCGGGTGACATTATGAAAGCAGCAACAACAAAGGCTACGCCAAATAGCAGGCAAATTCTGCAGAAGCCAAAGGTCCTTTTGGACAGCCCCACCCAGCAGCACCCCGCTAGGCGAGCAATTTACGCTGATTTGGCATTTAAACTGCAGTTGAAGGATACACACCCAGCTTCCATATCCTGTCGCTGTAGCTGCCGCTGCGCGCTCTGTGCTTGTGCGTAAGTGAGGGTGTGTCTGGGTGTGTGAGCCTGACTTTGGTACTTAATCCCCTTAACTGACCCGACAAATGGCCAGGACTTGAGAGGCGCTTAATTGATGCTGGATTCTGCCTAGATTTCATTGGACACTCGTTCTGCATACTCGCATTTTTGTGTTTTTTTTTTGTGTCCTGTAATTTGACATGGAATGTTGGCTTTAATTTAAATTTTAGGAGAGATAACTTTCATGGAATTCAAGGCTAAATGCATTTATATTCTTTCAGTTTCAGTTTTTTGGATAATATTCTTAAAATTAAATTATAGTTTATATTTTAACGTATTAAAAAAGGCTTTAGCTCTATGCTGATCTTTTGGTACTGGTAAAAGTCATGATTGGAACCAAATTCAAGTGCAAATTGTTCACCTTTCCCATTTTGAGTATCAGGCGAACAGAACAGTGGGCCACGATGCCTGATGTCGTTGGTATTCTGGATTATGGGAGAGACCTTAACAAAATTTAACAAAAATAAAAAATAAAAATTAACAAAAATAAAATGCTCAACTTAAATCTAAATATTTCAACCTATTTTCTTATATCCTAACGAAATATAAAACAAATTGCATAATTCTTCATAGTTTTATGAGATCTTGATTCAGTGTATAGTTTCAACTATTTCCTCTGAATAGATGTCATCCCTACTATGAAATGCAATCTCTATTTTCCCTTCATTTCACTTATTCAACGCTTGACCTTTGGGAGTTTTTTGTAATCACTTTTTATTACTCTCCATTTTTTCTCTTTTCAATTTGAAGTTTCGTCCATAACACTCAAGATTCATATCTTTTGCCGGCTGCAGCAGTTAACTATCCTGCCAAACCGCCTCTTTCCCATCTGCCAAAGCCCTAACAATTAAAATTCCCATTCCCGGCAGCTCATTTGTCAAGCCATGTTTTTGTTGCCCCCTGACTTTCGGCAGAGCCATCAACATTTGTCGTTCACTTTGGCCCATTTTCGTTGCCTACTTTCGAGGGGCGGCTGGGCGACTGAGGAGGGTGGTGGCCTGGTCTAATGGGGCGCGTGTGGTGCGGTAAGCCTCTTAAATGCTATAGGCCCAATGCTATTGCCGCTGATTTTAGTATTTTATTTTTACATTTCTCCGGCAATTATGGGCTGTCGCGCCTTTTTCGTGAGCGTTTGGCTAAATTTAACCTGAAAGGCGGGGCGTGACATTCAGCAAAAGCCACCGAATCGGCCTATATATATATACACACACACGCACACTCACATATACTATGTGCTTATGACGTCATCCGCGCTCTTGCAACGTTCGAAGGCCAATCGGCAGCGCGGTCCAAACACAAAAGCATCATTATTTGCAAACACACGCACCAGTATTTGGGTTAAGCCGCTGCCCATGTGCCGCATGCATCCCTTGAAAGGATTACAGCAAGCAAGGATGCGGGCTCATCCGCATCTCATCATCATCAGTCATCTTATCTCTAACCATCAGTTTTAGTGGGTCAAGTGTCCCTTTCGGATCTGGTGATTGTTCCCTCAGCAGCAGCAGCTCTTCTCCTGACCTTTCTGGCTGAAGCGATCTCAAGACATCGGCCGGAGGCCAGAGATGCATCCTTGCCCGGCCCGGCACAATGCAAATTGTGGCAATTGTTTTTTTGGGGGGCTGGGCGGGAGAGCGTGTCCCAAGGTCGGTGCATTCAAATTAGCTGCAGTTTATTTACGTCTCGGCATCTGCGGGCATCCGTTTTAGCCCGCTTTCTATGCAGGCCGCGACGCGCCAGGGTGACGCCTCTGGTTGCGCTTCGCTTTTTGGTTTATTTATAAGTGCAGCGGGTCCGGTAACTGTTCATCCGAACACGAAACATTCGAGGGGCGGCAGTAGGGCGCGTGACTTGCATATAAATAAAACAAGGCAAAAGGTGACCAGCAGCTGCCGGTGGCCTCATTCACAACTCATTGAATTATGCGGCAAAACTGGAGAGGTCACCTCTGAATAAGCCTGATCACAAGGACACTATAAAAAACTCTAGAGACTAAAGTTTATTTCTAAAAATTGTATTAAGTTGTCCTACAGGGACTAATTAAAGTAATTGTTTATATTATATATTAATTAATGAAATACAAATAAGTTCCTTAAACAAGTTTTTCATATTTGCAATGGTTTTTTTGTACAATCATTGAGGCGCTATTAAATTTTACTAACTTTCTGCTGCAGGTTTATTTTTTATTTCATAAGACCACCATCTATTAAGAGATAAAGAAAAGAAATCTGTTTTATCCCCTGTGTAAGAGGCCTTATAGTTGTAATTGTAGCAACATAAAGGGGTTATTCGGAATAGGTGTGGAAATGGCGGTGGGAAAACCGCAACCGACAAACGTCAACGACTCTAAGGACAACAACGACGGCGACGAGCTGTTAGCCCCTGACCCAGTTTAAACCCGAGAGATAGATAGAGCGACAGAGCGAGACAGATGAAGCGAGCGAGCGGGAGAGGAGGACAGTGCCGACGTCACCATTTTGGAGAACCTTCGCTAGGTGCATGGATGACGATGCTTAGCGCAGATGCCCTTGCCATTTGCCTTATCGCCGCGGTAAAACAGCGAAGATACTTCTCAGGGGCCGCCACCCCAAAGTCACCCCAAAAGCACCCATCGGTTACCCTTTGGTTATCCCCCGAACCTGCGCTCCTAGAGGCAGCCATGCAAATGTCTACTTTCCGCTCCACTGGTCGTATACGCAATAAACTGATTATTATTGAGTTTTAAATTCAATTTGCCGAGAGCGCGTGGAATGCATAAAATGCCAGCCACGGGAAATGGAAGCCGAGACGGCTGAGATGCGGATGCTGCGATATGAACCCGCCGCCTCCTTGAGTAATCGATTGATTTTTTATGACCTGCTATGCGTCACTTACTCTGCCCCGGATTCATATGCAGTCGTCGTCCGCCTGCAATTCAGCTGTCCTTGCACTTTCCCTAATTAAAGGAGCTTGCGTCAGTACAGATAAATGTGCAATAAATGTTTGCAAAAGGGCAGACTTACTTCTTAAGCATGGCATGTGGCATAAAAATGGTGGACATTAAATAAATTTTTATCGATGGTAGTAGGGATTATGCAGTTCATCGTTTTTATATGTTTTTTTGAGTAAGTAATAAAATTCATGGGTGTTTTTTATAATAATAAAAATGTTTGGCTTAAAATTATGTCGGAAAATAACTTGGGAATATAAATATTAATGACAACAAAGCTATCTTATTATTTATGGTGAAGCATCCTCATTAGGGCTTTAAATCCCTAGTATGAAATCCCAGTATAACATTAAGTTTTTTTCTTCATTTATTTTTATTTCAAATCTTGGCATATACCCTATTCCCTTAAGTAGCCAAATACCTGCATTACTCTCGCAATTAAAATTGATTCATTCATAAATATGGCGAAATAAGCTTGTCATACGTCCTTGAACCAGCGCACAGGACGCCCTCATCCCGTCCAGACACGAGGACCTTGGCTCAATAAAATTCTGCCGAACGAGCGGCGGAGCCAAAAACAAAAATCGAATTAAATGCCAGGCGATGACGACGTGAGTAGCAATGAGGCAAACAGCGATGCCAATTTGTGCGTGGGGTTTCCCGAGGGCATCCATCCTCTCTGGAGTGGCGGATGAAAGTAGGTCGAGGACAGGATGCGTGCGGTTCCAGGAGGTCCGGCGCTTGAATGGCTTCTTGCGGCAATTATGAATGAAATCCTTTCAGGATGCGAAATCCATTCCACCGGCAGTCGCCCCAAGGTCGCGTCGCCTGGCCCCACATCTCTCTCGGTGCTATCCTGGAGCTGCTCAAGGACTCCTACTCCTGGCCGGGTCAGCTCGGCGGTAAACGTCATCGTCATCGGAGCCGGACGACCTCCGTGGCAGGCGTTAACCTTCGACCGGCGACTGCATCACCGGATTTGTGAATGAAAACAGGGCCAAAAGCTATCAGGCTTCCAGCTTCCGAGTTTTCTTTGCCTGTTATTGATTTTAGGTATTAAAAAAAAACTAATTGGTTTACTATATTTGAGCATAAATATAAGCTTTGCCTTATTTTTCTTTTAAATTATTTCAGTAAAAAAAGACTATTTATAAATAAGCAAACATACATACCTAATCTACAAGCACATACAATCCCCTGCCGATTCGTGCGATAATTCTTATCTCATGTGAGTCTAATTAATATCAGACCGCATTTCGGGTCTCACTTGGTGCCTTTAGGCCCTTTTTCGTCTTGACAAATTATACGTGCATTGCCCCAGTTAGTCCATTTCCCCTTCCCTTTGCCGCTAAGCTGGCTGTTTTTGTTTTGTTTTTTTTTTTGTTTGTTTTTCCCCTACTTGGGTTTCTTTTATTTGTCGGTCTGGGCTGGTCCAAACACGTACATAGTTTGCTCGTTATTACCAAAAACGGACTGCAGATGTCAGCTTATGCATTCGTTTTGGGTCAGTTCTTATAAATAATTGAAGTTCCCCTGGGAGCCGAGCCTAAAGAGCCTGAGTACATGGCTAATTACTGAGGGGCCAATGGAAGTTCTTGGCATGGCTATGGGAAAGATGTAATTTATGTTCTTGGTCGGATGGGCACTTCAAAGGGCCTCGAACTTATAATCTTCGCAGAGTCTTGTCCCAGAGAACTTGTGAATAATTAAGCTGAACTGTCCATGCACGTAATTTTTTGCTAAACATTACAGAAATTAAAAGTAATTTATGTATTATTCTTGAGTGCTGCAATCATTGTATATTATTTATGACTAAACAGCCTTGACGTTTTTAGAATAAGCTCTTAGAAATAAAATTTTATTCAAATGAAATTTATTACATTTTTTAACTATGGCTTTTTAATTCTTGCCTTTTAGTTGCTTCTTTGCAACAAGACGATTTTATTTACAAATGTGTTTTTAATTATTTGAGAATTCCTGAAAATAAACTATACAGTAATAGACATCCCACATCTATCATAACTTTATTTTATTATCCATGTCAAAGCCACAAAGCTTTCAAATATTCTCCACCTTTAAATGCATCAATCTTTCACCAAAAAACAGCCTTCGTAATTCACAATTTCCGTAGCCTACTTTCCCAGGACTCCCTGTCAGCTGTCGCTGTGAAATGTAGACATTTTGTTTACGTATTGAGTTCAATTACCGAAACACAGGCTGCATATCTAATGAGGGAACCTGCTCGAGTGGCACTCGTCAGCCTGTTACTGGATTGTTCTCACGTAGTCCGATATTTGGGTCAAATTGCGAATTAGCATAAGTGATGCCTGCCAAAAATCTCCCACTCTGCCTAAGTGTGTTTGCAAAGATTTAATTCGAACTAAAAATAGCGCCTCGTGCTGCGCGAGGACTCTTGAAAATTTCATTAAATTCTCCCCTACTTGGCGGGGCCATGCGAATGAGCGAATAATTCTTTCTTGCAGAATGAAATTACGGGCGGAGTGCCATTAAAAAGCGGCAGAAACAACGCAGATAACAAGCAGGAAACATGAGCAATAAAAATACACAATAAAAAATGAGAGCAAAGGCGGGCGGCCAAACCATACTGATGTTGATGATGAGATGGCAAAGGTAAACAAGCCTCAAGTAAATATTGACATGGAAGTCAGCAGTCATATAAGTGGGGACCGAGGCGTATATACTTGCTTTCAAATGAAAATAAAAATGAATGTGTTGAGGGGCTCTTCTTCCCAGCGGAGCCCGGCCACTAAAAGACAGTCAGAAAGTTGACTAAGTAGGCCGCAAGTTCAGATTGTTCGTCAAGTTTGTCCCGCTTGAGACGGGACTCTCCCCCCTCAGCTTTTCTCACGCTCATGTGTGGCAGCAGGGCCTGAAAGAAGATTAATTATTTTGCCACTGTTTGTACATTGCGGTCTGCATGTTGGTGTCCTGTAATCTTACCTTGAAGGATATGCTGGAACACTTCTATAGTGAAACAAATAAAGCATTTCAATTGTTGAGGAATAATTGTGTTAATAATAATTGTGTTATTAATTGCACAATATATAAAGATATAACATTCTAAGTGTCCCATTAAATATGAAATGCTTTTTAATTCTTTTCTCAATCTAGGGCTAGGGTACTTCTAATGTCCATCGATTTGTCTCAGTACTAAGGGCAACAAGTTGACCGCATCCTTGGCTCCCTACGCCGCCTTAACATTTCCTTTTCGGCGCGTGCAGCAAATTAACACGCCTTGTCTCATAAACAGTCCCATACCGATGAATAAAACCGTGGAGAGGGCAGGAAAAGGAGCAGGAGCAGGACGAGGAACCCGAACTCCCTGCTTGAAGTTAATGCCGCGTAACCTGAAAGGGAGCCCGGACCCGCATTCTCTTCGCCTCCTTCGTTTCTGCTGGCCAAGAAAGTGAAATCCTTGCGTGAAATCCTTGCCTTACCTTGAGGGGCCCATAAAGCGGGAAACTCGAGATGCCACAGCCAGAAATAAAAGTAAAAATTATTTCCGTTTATTATTAATAAGCAAAAGGCTCGCTCTCGAGCAAACACATATGCGAATTCATCGCGGAGGAGTGGAAGGAGCGAGCGAAGCCCCTATAAAAATAGCAAAGAACACGCTAAAAATATTCACCCCAAGAAGGAGACTTAATTAAATGCTTAAAAATAGCTATTCATGGTCGGAAGAGACAGCTGCTGGGGAGTGCCATAATATTAAAGGCAGTCGCAGCCGAGGATACACCAAGAAGCAGGAGCGAAACTAGTCCTGGCTTGCTGTCAAAATGATTACGTGACTGCGGTTGGCTGCTGGGAATGCTCACTTTATTGTTACGAGTATTTGCAATTTGAACTGAAATGGGAATGTGAATGAAAATGAAAATGGAAATGAAAGGAAGCGGCACAGAGAATGGCAGGCCAACAACAGGCAGCAGTCAACAGCCAAGAGCCAGCAGCCAACGGTTCGTATGAGCAACAATCACAGCTGTAAAAATCACGCATACGCCCCGTCTCCGCCTCCTCACAATTGGTTGCGTATCTTTTTATCTCACTTTAATGCCCCCACATTTGTCGACTGTCAACGGGAATTAGGTCAAAGGATATTTTTAGCCTAGAGAGACACACACACACTAGTTTGCGGGCCAATTTCTGGCGATTTCATGTGAACCGAGATGTGTTGCGAAAATATTTAGATTCCGACATTTTTCATCAGCTTTTCGGTCACGTCACTGGGCACCACACGGCATATATACACACGTATATATATATATATATGTATGTTTGTGATTGAGTGTGCGGTGTTTGTGGTGTTCGCCGCATGTAATTTGTTGTCGGGAAACAACAAACCAGAAGGAACATCGAGTGCGTGACTGTTGCGGCCATTTAGCGGCTGGAACATCGATTGCCCATTAAATCGGAGGGAAAAGCAACACTCTCCTGTGGTTTTCCGCCCAGATTGTGCTTAATATTAGCACTAATATAGTTAATTGGTTGCTCAATTTGATTTGCCAAACAGATGGATTTTTATGATGATTGTTTGGGTTTCCACAGCTTCCCTGTGGGCACTCGCCGCCATTAATTTGAAATCTGTCGCTCAGCCACAAATCAATCAAGGCAAAATTCGAGTGCAAAACCCATTCTCGATTCGCTGTCAAATCAAACTGTCAGAGTGCCGATGCTCCAGCGGGGGTGTTTTTATTGCGGTCGGGGGGCCGGAGGCCGGGTTATTCGATATTTATTGTCTGCCAATTCAGCTGGAATCGTATTAATCAAATGCCGTCAGACATCCTCGGGCTCATTATAAATTCAACGTGAATCCCCCATCGGAGACGTCCCAGCCCTGACAACCGAATAGTAACGGAGCAACAGAGATATCCTGGCTGCCGGCAACTCAATCGCTGACCTACTTTCCTGGACACAACACAATATTCGGTGGCGACGGGTTGAGGACTCCTTGGATTGGATTATAGCAATAGCCATTATAGGAGGTTCACCCGTGCGTTATGGGTTTTTTTTCGTTCCTTTTTCCAGACTCTGTTCAATTGGCCCGCCTAATTGCAGTTTCCACATAATCATCATCGTAATATGTGTATGTGTCCTTGATTTGTGGCTATTTTTGGCAACTTTTTTTATGGGAAAAACTTTTGTATTGGTGTCACCAGAAGATGAAGATAAAGCGGCCATAAAGTAAGTAGAATATGGATGGTGTAAGGGGAAATTATAAATGACAAAGTTTATATGGAAATTATAATATTATTACCAATGAGAGATGGAAGCTGAAACTAGAATTTGATTGCTCTTGAAGTAAATTAGAAAAACACATTTTTTGGTGTAAATTATTTCATTTTTATTGAACTCTCTTGCTTTGTGGCGATTGGCCGTTCAGATGATTACAATTCTTGCTGCTGTTGCTGCTGCTGCTGCTGCTGCTGCTTAGGTAAATAGTTAATAATAATTAGATGCCGCTGTATATGCTGTGTACGTCTGTGTATATTAATGCTGATATTGTTCTGTATATCCTTCAATTTTATTGCTTTGGCTTACGAATTAATGCGTTCGCATTCATATATAATATGGTATATAGTTAGGCCTTCTTTGTATGCTATTAATATCGTTTTCTATAAACTGTAAATGTGTATAACGGCTAAAGTAATGTATATGTTTTAATACTTTTAAGTCAGTTGCTGCTCTGCTGCTGCTTTGGCTCTATAATTCTACATCTGAACTCTACTTGCTGGAGGAGTGCTTGGCTTAATCTTCTTTGTGTTTAGTTTTGGTAAATTATGGTTAGTTGAATAAAGGACCTAGGGTAAATAATTAAAGTATCTCAAGAGTGGTTTCTGGCTGGTTTGTTTGGATTTTGCGGAACGTAGATAAATGCCTGACGAATTTTGATCCCATTTAATGTTTATAAAGGAAATGTACTTAAAATTATCATACACATACATATATACTTTTAAAGTGTCTCTCTTGTTTTTCGGAACAAATGTTTGTTTTTTGTGAATCCTTCTTTTGCATCTTTGACTTTTTTGATAAAGGCACGAATTGTATAATAATTTATACAAAAGGAAATCTATTGTGACTTTTCCAATCCAATTCCAATTCAATCAAACTATTCTGTTACTTCTCAACTTGAATGCGTTTACAGTCTTTGGTATGCGCGGAATGATCTTGATCTAGCATCAAAGCGGTGACGAATGTGTGTATATATAGTAGACTTTATATATCTGACAAATTCTACGCATCTACGATCTAGTTTTTATATAATTTGTAAGTGCAAAAGTTATTCAAATTTTTATAAAATGTTATCAATTATGTTTTTGTTAGATTTTTACCAATTTGCCGATGCTTTCTTGCTTGAAAACTTTCGGATATGATGGATTTGAGGAAGGGGAAGGGCTTAAGGTAGGTATTATTATATTTTGGAAGGGGGGATTGTTGTATCACAGATTTTGAAATGAATTTTAGGAATCAGGGTAGGGGGAACTTAGTTGGAAGATGATGTTACCGATTGCTAAATTATGGTTCAATCGTTTCCTATGGGTTTCTAATCTTAGGATTTTAAGTTAAATATTAAAATCTTGGAATACAATTTTAATTAAATCTATGTCATAAAATTATGGTTTCATTGTTTGTTACTTTTGAAGAATTAAAATAAATAATTATCCCAAGCAGGTTAATTATTTTACAAATAAAGTTAATCTTTAAAAGAGGGTTGAGAAACTTTCGAAGAAATTTAAAATAAAATCTAGGCTTAAAAATATATGTGTTTTAGAACTTATTATGAGATCTGTGCTTACCTTGCAGTAACTAATATTATGTATACCTCTCAATTAAAATAATATTGTAATTTATGAATAAAAATTCAGTAAAAAAGGAATGTTGGATCGAGATCCTATATCTGCTTGAGTGACTTATCATTGACTGACTAGCTGCTGCCTACTGTTCACCTATTTCTCAGTGTCTCGTCCTGGCCACTCATGCTGATTTGCGATATATATGCGGAGGTCCTTAGCGCCGGGCATACTGACAGCAGACGGAACTGCGCGGCACCCGCTGCGTCGGCAGACCGGACATGCCTTTGAGATATGTGTAGGAAACGGGCTGACGGAGTATTCTCTGCGGCGGCGGCTTCACCTTGCCTTTGGACGCCGAACTGGAGGTTGATGACGACGACGATGACGACCTGCCCGCTGGCTGGTGATGGTGATGCATGTGCTGTTGCTGCTGCTGCCTGTGCAGCTCCGCGTTGGAGGCGGACTTGAGAGCCGACTTCAGGGGCAATGCGGCTGCAGGAGCCGCCGATGAGGGCGCGGGGGGTGGCGGCGGGGATGGACCGCTGCAGGAGAGCGAACGCGAGGTCAGTGAAAGGCTCTCGAAGGCGCGACGCAACGACGATGTAGAGCGCCGGTGCAGACGCGAAAAACTCGCCCGGCTCGTCGGCTTCCTCTTGGTCTGCAGTTGCTTCTGCTGCTGCTGCTGCTGTTGTTGCTGCTGGGTCTGCTGCTGCAACTGCTCCTGCTGCTCCTCGATGTCCAGCGTGCTGCTCGTCTCGCTGGAGGCGCACGACATGGACATGAGCTCCAGTCGCCCGGCCGACTGGTGAGCATTGAGGCCACGCCCCGAGGAGCACGAGTCGGTCGATGAACTGTGCGCGTCCTCCTCCTGGAGAGCGGCCACCGCTCCGCCGCTCCTCGATGGTGCAACGTGAGCTGCGTCATCCGACTGAACTAGGTCATCCTGTGACCTCAGGCCGAAGCGGCGGCTCAGCTGCCGAAAGAAGCCCAGATTGCGTTCGTAGCGGGGTGTGGGCGAGACGCTCAGGCTGCCGCCCGGCGAGGGGGTGGCTATGTAACCCACTTCCGGCTTGCTGCCGCTGGTCACCAGGCTCTGGCTACTGTGATGGTTGTTGTTCAGGCTACCATTGCTGGCGGTCTTGTCTTCTTGTTGTTGCTTCTGCTGCTGCTGGGGCGGCGGCAACTCATCGGCGAAGCACACATGAGGAGTACCCATTGTTGGCACTGTCTGGCCAGCAGGGCGTATGAGCGATTTCCCAATTAGCAGCGGCTGCCAGCCGTGCGTATGCGTAATTTCCTGCCTCCAAGTGCACCCGGTGCGTATGAGCTTCCGCTGCCAGCCGTGCGTATGCGTGGTGGCCTTCTGTGCCGATTATAAGTGCACTCGGTGCGTATGAGTAATTTCCTTGTTTATCGAGCAAACGGCCAATGGCTGCACTTCCGCCGGTCTTCCGCTTCCGGCCAAATACTCGCCGCACTCCGCACTTCCTTTGTTTTTGCTAACCGGTGTCTTTGTCCACTGTTTACCTTTACTTTCTCCACAGAGAAGGAGAGAGGAGAGTTCGAAGGTAGGGAGAGAGAGAGAGCGAATAGCGAACCGACTGGGCACGTTGTCCTGCCGCTTGTGAGTCGGCAAATCGGAAGCCGCTGGCTTTTATAGCCTCGCCCGGCACTCTGCAAAGCATGTCCTTCAAAAGAGAGAGAGAGAGCGGCAAACTAAGAGAGAGCCTGCGAAAGAGCGGCCAAGCCTGCAAAGGATAAAGCCTCCCCCCACTACGCCGGCTGCCGTCGCCCTGAGCCTTTGTTCCTGGCATTGTTGCCTAATAATAAAACGGGAAGCGAATTTTGTTTACCGTCGTCGTCGTCGGTCTCGGTTTGTTTTTGTTTTTAGTTTTTTGCTTTCTGGTTTTTTCTGTTTGCATTCCGGCCGCAGCCTGTGCCGCTGGCCACCAGGTGGTGTCAATGCACGCAGCTTGGGGGATCGACTTCTAGCAACTTCGCGGTGGCTATACCTGTGTACCTTCTGGGTTCTATGGGGTATATTAAGTTGGGAAAACTGTAAGGGAAAGTGCTATATCTAGACATCAAGTAAATACAAATTGCTGCACAAAATATATGAATAGATTATATTTTGAATAGATTATATTTTGCAGAATAAGGAAATTGCTAATTTATAATCTTTAAAAAGGCTAACTTGACCTTAGTAAAATACATTCTACTTTCTTTATTATTTATTTTTATTATTATAACTTCAACTGCTACTTTCTGTGTGCAGCTTATCATAAATTATTTTAAAGTCTTAAAAACAACTAAAATGAAACCCTAGGTACTTCCTATTCGACCCTATACCCTGGTATTGACATTCCCAATTGTCTTTCTTCGCCCCTTTAATTGTTTTCTCTGCGTCTCTCCCCACAGAGCCATCAATTATTAATCAGCTAGACGTTTTCATTTCACTTTGTTTCGTTTGACTTTCTTCGGTTGATTCAATTTGTTTTTGGTCGAAAATAGCTCCTCGGCCATGAGGGGCGCTTATTTTTGAGAGACCTGAGCGCCAGTGATTTGCCTAAAAATATCCTTGGCGATGACAGTTTTCAAGGGCCTCTGAGAGCGAACGGCACTTAAGGAGCCAAGAGGCTACTGGGCACGAGTTGCCCGAGCAAGATTTTATCATAATTTTACCTCACTTTAGTCGAGGGTCGAAAATAGACATAAAACAGAGCCTTATCACACTGCCTCCTGTCTTCTGCCCCTGTGCTCCTTTCCCAGTTGCTGTTCCCTCTTATTTAATTGCGCCCAAAATTGATTTTAATGCGCTATAAATAAAGCCGAATGCCAATTTTATGTGAACGCATTCTAAGACAAGCTAAGACGGCGGCGGCTTAATGAAGTCCTTTGTCTTGACTCTGCCAGCGAATGAAAAATAACAAGATGGGGGCCGGAGCAGGGGCAGGATCAGGGGCGAGGGGCAGTGCCTGGGCGGTATTAAAAGCTAGAAATCAGAAGGTGTCGACATTCTCCCGGAAAAAATCGCTGTCATCTAATTAGAGGCGCAATTGTTGACATCGACTGACGTCAAAGCGGCCACCATCGCCGTTGTTTTGGCCAAAATGACACAACTCGGAATCCAATTTGGCCGGGCGGGGGAAAGGGGGGCTCCTTGGTCGGTGACTTGTTAAGCGCTTGTCGCATCCATTTAGCGGCGCATTAACTCATTTCAACTTAATCAAGTTAGCCAACAGATTAATGAATAAGCTCAACTGTTGTCCTGCCGTCCATTGACCCCAGAAATTTGTAAATCAACTTTTCGGGTCTATTTTTGTTTTGGTTAACTCCTAATTGGGCTATAAATAAACAATTTGTGAATCTACTTGTAGGTTGCCCATGATAATTATAAAGTTTTTGTCCAAGTATTATATATTGCTTGAGAAGAGTTAGAAAACCAGAAGGTTGTATTTTTTTGTAGCTTGCACTTTAGCTAATCCTTTTCTATTGAAGTTATACTATGATATTAAGGCTTTTTAATTTGCTTTGGCTTCTGTGAAAATTATTTGATTTTTGACTTACTTTGACTGCGACTTCTGATTATTATTAATTAATTATTCATTTTTTTAAAGCCGCACGCAGTTGAAGCAAACAAATTGAGACTTATGCCAATTTGACAGCAGTTTTTTAAACACTATCTTAATAAAATCCTGCTATTATGGTATACAAGCTTCTTAGTACTTTAGTGTAATTAAATATTCATTTGGCGTCGGTGCAAATTTCATATTAAGAGAGCTTCCTAGAACAAGTGCATGCTCTGCTTGATTGCGAGTGTTTTCTGGGAAACAACAGAACCAGAGGATATCTGATTCCTGGGATACGTTAAATTAAAACGCAGCTATTCGGGCGAAAAAAAAACATGAAATTCGTTTTGTAACTGCGCCATAGGAACTATCCTGAACTGGCATTTGTCTCTGTTTATTTGTCTACAGAAATTCGGGTTAAAGGCTTGAGTTTGTTTACAGATAATTCATGCATTTTTAATTTGATTTTCTTAGGACAGGAAGCGCCCAAAGCGTGCCAAGGATGTGATATCCCTTGGCCAGCAGGCTTGTTTATTATTTTTGTAAACAATCAAAACAAAAAAAAAGGGTTCAAAGAGACAATGACCTCGAGAAGTGACGAGACCTTCGGCATCTTCCGTTTGGCGAGCCCTAATAATTGAGGTGCCATCAAATTTTAAACGCTGCCGCTTGTCACGCCCTCCGAGTGCAGCAGCCAGCGCGATGTCGATTAACGTCACACGGATATGATATGTCAGAACTGTAAGGTCGAGTCCTTCGGCGCCTTGATTTTGAGGACTTTGCCTACATCATCGGATGCGGCAGCGTCTCCTTCCGCCCCCTGCACTGGCACACTGGCACACTGGCACACATCGGGCGGCTGTTCCCAGGGAACAGTGCCGCAGACTGTTACCCAAACAAACGGAGGCCACGTGCAGGACACACTGAGAGCGGGTCCTGCGCACTCTCTCGGCGGCAGGAGCAGGAGCAGCAGCAGGAGCAGAAGCAGGAGCTTTTGCCTACGTTAACGGTGTCCTTAAGCTTTCGGGAAACCGTTACGGATTGAAGCTGCCTTGGCCAATGAAACGAAGTTCATTCGCTTTTGTTTTCCCTTTACCTTGGCGAAGAAAATGAATGCAATTAGATTTTTCTTTTGTTTTTTAGTCATGTATATTTTATTTTATTGACAGCTAGACTTAAGTGTTAGGTTATCTCTGCTCAGTTAGGATCTAAAAATATATAGGCTCTAAACATTTTCGCTACGTTTTATTATCATCTACCATCCAATATTCATTTCGTCGTGATATCTCCGCCATTATTCGTA
Organism: Drosophila seguyi; assembly: GCA_008042675.1. NCBI lineage: Eukaryota > Metazoa > Arthropoda > Insecta > Diptera > Drosophilidae > Drosophila > Drosophila seguyi. The sequence goes on along the minus strand of VNJU01003919.1, from coordinate 155,534 downwards.
ATAATTTGCTTTAAAAAAGTTCGGTTTCCTTGGAATGTGAATTATTGTAAAATGTTCATTTGTTAGTGTTTGCTCTTAAAGTTCTTAAAGAATTTCGTTTGTTTTTTTTTTTTTTTCTTAGATTTTTTCCTCTTTGGTTGTATAAATTCGTCATTGTTTTTGGTTTTTTTAGTTCTAAGTTATCGAAATAAGTGCAAATTAAAGGTTTAAACTATTTGAAAAGTGCAAAATTCTTCGGTTTCGAAACGAATATTTAAACTAGTTCGAAAAGTGCAAAGAATCGTGTTATTCGTCTCAACTTAAGGTCACTGAATTCGTATTTTTAAGAATTACTCTTCAAAGATATGTGTGAGGGCATCTAAATAACATTTCGTTTTACTTGCAAGCTAATTTAATTAATCTCCGTTTGTAAACTGAAAGTCCCTAGATTAGCCAAAGACAATTAGATCATCTAAGGTGTATGTCGTAGCACAAATATATGTGTGGATATATAGGTTTTTGATTTATCGGGGGTACACTTATTGGGCCCAGTTCGCCGGATTTCTTTTTTTTATTTATATTCTTTTCTCTTTTTTTTTTTTTGACGAACTCAGCTGTGACACACATTTATAAAATGTGTTCCTTACTCTCCATCCTTCCCCAACTATATCTTTTTCAGGCACTACTCGTACATCACTAGAAATTCCTATGTATATTTTTCAAGACCCCCAACCAGCTTGCAGCTTTCTTTTTTTTTTTTTTACTAGATTTTCCCAGTTTTCCCCCGACTTTTGACGCCTTATTGCCTAGTACATGTGTTGCAGGGTGTAGGGGTAGCAGACCGCGTAGCTGGGCACTCGGGAGTAGAGCCCCGACATGCCCTTCAGGGACACGTACTGCACTGGCGGTCGCAGGATGCTCTGCTGCTTCTTCTCCTTCTTGGACGCAGGACCTCCGCCGGAGGAGGACTTGGAGCTGGAGCCGGAGCGACTGCTGCTGCTGCTGCTGTTCGAGTTGTTCGGCGACAGGGACTTCTTGGGCTGCCGGAGCGGAGTGCTGCTGCAGGACAGCGATCGCATGGAGGCGTTGCCCGTGGGACTGGCGAAGTGCTGGAGCATCCGGCTCACCGAGGAGGAGATGGAGATCCGGCTGAGATGCAGGCCGGACGATTTGGCGGAGGCGGAGGCTGACGACGCGGAACGGGGCTTGCTGTTCTCGTTCTCGTCGTTGCCCAGCTCCACCTCGTCCTCCGCCTCGTTGCCGCTGCCCTCGCTGCTGTCCTCCTCGAAATGCAGCTGGGGGTGCATCTGCTCCATGGCGCTGCCGGGCCTGTACACGGCCTCCACGTAGATGTGACCCTGCTGATCGTAGTAGTCCAGGCCCGCGGAATATCTGGAGCAGGCCGAGGCACTGGACGTCCTGGAAGTGTGCTCCAAGTCCAGCGAGGACCCGTTGATGGGGCACTCGTGGCTGCCGCGCTCGTAGCTCAGGCTGAAGGAGTCCGTGGAGCTGCTCCTGATGTCGTCCTGGCTGCTATAGACCGTCTCGTTCTGGGGATGCTGGTGGTGGAAATGCTTGCCCAGATGCTTGCTGAGCAACTGCAGCAGGCTCCTGGAGCGGGAGAGCTTCTTGGGACCGCATCGCGGGTGGCGATGCAGCTGCTCCTTCTGCTGCTGCTTGCCCAGATCCATGGAGGAGCTGGCCGCCGAACTGCCGCTGGAGCTCGACTTGGAGCCGTTATTCGGAGATAAGGTATCCATGGCAAAAGTTTTTATATTTCTTTGGATTTTTCTTGGTTCACTTTCTAGCACTTGGCACTTGGTTTTTTGGTTTTATGCTTTTTCAAAATCAGTTCGAGTTCTTTTAAAATGGTTTTTCAAGACTTTTCAGAGGAACTTTTTCCAGGCCAACGCGACACTTTCAGGTCTCGATGAAGACTACCAGTGGCAGCCGACTGGCACTCGCTTTTATACCTGTCCTCAATGTCGTGGCAGCTTCGCATCCTAACCTTCGCCCCCGACGAGGACATCCGAGCCCGCCTCGGGTATCCTATTCGAGTTTCGCCCGCCATACTGACACACACCCAGCGGAAATCAGTGCCCAGTGCGTCGTCGAGAAGGACACACCGCACAGCAAACGACACACACACACACCACGAACAGGACAAGTCGTAGTCCTGAGAACCTGTTGCTCTCGCCTTTGCTTGGCCTGGGTCTCCGCCTGGGCTTTTCCACTCAACGTGACTGCTGATGCCTTCCCCGTGGGGACAAAGGAGCCAACCGACGGCGAACGGCTAACAACACTTTGGGCGTCGCTGGTTGCACTTTTGAGTTTTTAGCATTGTTGTGCGTGATTGGGAACGTGATTCGTGCACGTCACTCACCTGGGCGCCCCAAGTTTCTGCCAAACACTATGCGAAAGTAGTAGCTGAATCCCTTGGAGAGTAAGACCTGAGAAAACAGGAAGGAAGCGTAGAGAAATATATGCTAGGCACGAATTTAAGGACTCAAAGGCAATTCTCAAGCTGGGGAATAACATTTTCAATTAAAAATCCAGTACTTAATGGCAATTTGCACATTAATTAAATAAATATTCTCGTTTAAGACCGACTCTTTAATTAATAAGAGCAAAGTAAACATTTATTTAATTTAATCCATTTACTCAATTAATAAAATAATGAAAGGGATAACGCTTAAATACAAATTATTTATGAGGCAAAGCAAGTTCCAATGGTTATAATCTAGTTTTTACTATAATACCAAAAAAGTTGTAATAAATATTCCAATTATTAAAATAAATAAACAGATGATTTTTTTGATGCGTACTTAAAGATTCGTTTGAAATATATATTACATTCATTTTAATAAATATATATTCTTTAAGATTCTCGAAAGAGAATTTAAATATAAATCCCCTTTATTTTTTTCGTTCAGTGTAAAATATCCAACACCATCACGTGAAGAACTTGCTAGCAAAACTTTACGACGACGCATTCTCGCAAGAAATCGCTAAAATTGCCACATGGACAACGTGCAGGTTTCGCATGACGAACTAACTCCCATGTGTCCGGAACTGACGAGCTGGAAAGCAGCAGCAGTGAGGTGATACAATGGCCAGCGGGGTTCCCTTAATCCTTAATACCCGAGGTGACGGCAATTACGAGCTTATCGCCGACCGGCTGCACATATCCCGCGATGCCCCAACGGAGATTCAGCTGCACGTTTTGTCAACGCATTTCGGTTATGCAGCGCATCCCGGAGATACTTACAACTGCTATAAATAACTGAGACACCACCGCGAACATTACCATAATCGCGAAATGGAAAGGTTGAAGCTTAAAATACCTCATTGATTCCCTTTCTTTTTGAGTCTTAGAGGAAGCTGCCCTTGTGCTTGTGAAGTATAATATTGAATAGGAAATAGTTGAAAGCGATTGCCTTACACCCACTCATATTTTATTTACTCATTGCAATAGTGTCTTCCCACAGTTACTAAATTAAGAAACCACCTTGTGGTAGGAAATCAAGGATACCTGGCGAGGAAATTCAGGCACTGGGTCACCGCCAGATCCCTATACCCGGCACAACTGTCACGTAGCCCACCTCAGTGTGTAAGTCCACCTCGACCTGGTCGCAAAATTAAGGCTTTAGAGTGCGTGCTACAGCGAAGAGTCTTTTGTATCATTTTTATTTCAGCTTTTTTGTTCAGGATCAGAGCAGGAACGGGGCCAGGGATAGGGCACCGATTCCCACATCCAGGGCACCGTACCGATTCCCGTCCGCATACGGATACGGATACCTGTAGGGGCCCGGGCTGTTGTGGTAGTTGTGGTAGTAGCCACCGGCCTGGTAAGGCCCTCCATAGTAATAGGGTCCTGGCGAGGCGCCCAGATACGGCTGCTGATAGCTGATTCCGAAGGAGACCAGCGGCTTGGCCTTGACGCAGCTGGTGGCCACCACCGCCATGAGCACCACTAACTGCAATGGAGGATGACGAAAGAGTGGGCTCCTTCAGTGGAAGAAGTGGACAAGAAAGGTATATTTCGCCTACCCAGAGATAATTGCGCATTTTCTCGCCAATCTGCAAACTGCGTCGTCGTCTTCGCCGTACTGGGTCGTTTTCACTTTGAGCTTCTCTTTGCATTCCCAAAGACCTTTTATATCCGAGGATGGGCGTCCGCATCCAGAGCCTGTTTTTACTTTGGGTAAACAACTGGCCGGGGGTCTATCTCGGCACTGGATGTAGCCAATTCCTAGATGCTGTTCATCCTTTGCCAGGGAACACTGAAAGCATTGGAGTATTTTGAAGAAGAATTATGTCAATTATGTAATTAGTTTGAATTAAAAATATATATCTTAATCATTTTTCAAAGTTAAGTTAACTTTACTTAATGGTAAAGGTAGGTTGAACAATATGGAACATTATCTTACTTAAGCTCACAACATTTCTCCTGTAAGGGTTATACTTTAAGGATACAAAGTTTACGTTTAATATTTAAAATGTCTTAATTTGTAATCTTTAATTTTCTCTACGTGTTCTTGAGTTAAAACTCGTTGCTCGAATAGATTTGCCTGCCAGGTTGACTGGGATTTCCATAGCCATTAATTGGACATTGAAAAACCTTGAACTGGCGACTGGACCGTATCAGATGCCGATGCAGATTCTGGATTCTGGATGCTGGATGCTGGATGCTGGACGCTTCAGTTGCAGGAACAGGTTTTCCTCTTCGCCAGTTGGGGGAGATGGTTTCCAGTAAACCGATATTGAAGCCACCTTCCCTCGACATCCCGACTAGAGCTAATCAGTGGCATCAGTTGCTGGAAGAGGAGGAGTTGCTTCTAATTTGCCCCGCATAATGAACACGAACTCAATCTGGTTTCGTAATCATTAATCTTGGGTATTAATGACCAGTGAAGTACGCTGTAATTATCTTAAGATGACGCATTTGGGCGACGATGATTTTAAGTGAAGATGGTACATACTTTATTATTATTAGGCACTCAAAAGTTGAGTAAATCAAAGACTTAGGAAGAAGCAAAATCGTTTAATCTTGTATTATAAGTTTATAATTAACACTTAAGTCAGAAGTTTGCAAAATTAAGAACATTTTAATGTTAAGTATGCAGCTTTGTCAACCTTATTAAAATTAGAAATGAATGCTTTTTTGGCTTATATATGATCGATTTTAATTTTAAATTGTCAACTGTAAGGCCTCCTTTATTGTCATGTATTTATTGGAGACATATCATAATATTGGCTTCAATGGATATACTAGTTATATAATTTCAAACCCATATCTCTAGTTAAATACTCAAATATTCACGCCTGTATTTTTATTAGGTTTCAGTGACTTAAAATTAAAATGATTTAGATCTATAAAGTCCTTTAGCTTTTATGCAATTTTAAAGGGATTTACGTAAATACAATTAGATTTGCATAACCTTTTTGAACCCCTCAATTGACCTGAATAATTGGAAATCAAAATGCACTTGCTAGCCATTTTAGCTGCAGTTCATGCGGAAAGCCATGATTGTTGCATAAAATGTAATTCAATATTTGTTGATTTTCGTCTGATGTAAAAGCGGATTAAATTATATCCCAAGGCCAGAGTGCATGTAAGTGCCGGCTAAGCTGTTTACCACAGAGTATCAGTTATTAATTAAAGTGAGTGATTCGATTAGCGATTAAGTTCCGCTCTGCACATTTGCATACGTATGTCCCACAGGGCGGATGTGCCATGTGACTAGACCCGAGGTCACGTTCCAGGACTTTTCGGGCTCTGGCAGCCAAGCACAGCAAAGGGCAAAGATTGTGGGAGGAATCCACAAGGAGGTGACTGCCACGCCGCCTTGCCTTGCGGTCACATTGCACCCTGAGCAGGATCCTACGGCTTCCCCATGCTTCAATGACGTACGGCACGAGCTCTTGATTTGTTGCCACTCTGCGATTCGGTTAAATTTAGACAGGCCTCCCATAGGTGAGTGTGTGACTAGGTAGGTAGTGATGCGACCAGGTGAATAACTGGCCACAAGGGCAGGGAACCAAGCCGGGTTATTCGATATTGGCACCCATTGTTGGGGCCTTATATCTGAACAATAGGAGGCCGAGTTCAACAGACAGCGGCTGACCTAGGGAGTAGTAGGGAAGTTGTTTTCACAGACAGCCCCGAACAGCACACACAATGAGTTAAGTTCGAACTTTATTCAAATTTCACTGGCTTACAATTGCCCCATCGAAGTTTGTTGCTCTCCCTAGAATGGTTCTAGTAGAGGTACTCGTAGGTCAGGGGCTTGTAATCGCTGCGATACTGCTGCTGGAAGGAGTTCGGTGTCTCGACGCTGTGATAAACATGCGACTGCTCGCCAGCCGGAGCAATCAGGCGGGAATAGGCCAAGGGCAGCACCGCCGAGGTCCTGGCATAGGTCGTGGGATACCCGTAGTACCCATAGGACGGCGTGTAGTACGTATACACCTCGTGGCCCAGAGCAAGTCCCAGCAAACAGGCTAAGATGAGCTGCAAGGAGAAAATATCAAACTATTTTCTATAAAGCACTTTAACAAGATGACAAAACTTTTCTCACCAGCTTCATTTCGTTCCAATTCCTTGGCGATCACCTCTTCAACTGAATACCCGCTGTTGGGCGAATGGGGCTTTTATAGTTCCTTGGCTCAGACCTTCACTTTGGTGAAGGCTCTCCGGTGGTGGCCAAGGTCAAAGGCATTTGCCCAGCAGGCGGCGAATAAAAGAAGCCCTTAACTCACTTTGAATGGGCCCAGTTGCAATTGCACAGAGCAACCACATTGCTCTGCTCTGGGGAACTCGTTCCTGCCACTCAGAACCCAGATGCGAATCGGATTGTCGTGAGTCCGCTGACAAGACAGTGAATGTTGCATTACCGCAGAATCAGGAATAGAGTCTGCCACAAAGAACTCTGGATGGCTGCCTTCTCCCACTGCTGGCATGCACTCTGAGAAAAATTGTACAAATGTTCTTGATTTATATTAGAAAATTTAAATAAAACGCAAAAAAGGAGTAAGAAAGCTAAGTTCCTGTTTGATTGCTTAGGGAATACCCGGATTATGCTTGGTTTCTACTATTGTTTGATTTAATTAAACTTCTAAATTACTTTTAATGAAAATATAAAAGAAAACTTACTTAAATGACTCTGTACTTGCTTAAAATAAATGTTTTCTAGAGTGTAATCACTTCCCACTCCTTCGACCTGTCTAAGGCGCAAATGTTGGCATCTCTGCCGTCGGTTTGTTTACTTCCTTCGATTTGGACTCGGCCTGGCTCGGGTTGGAGCCTTGCTCTTGGCCCCCCAAAATAAACAATTAAGTGCGTCCGGACTTGAGACGCACTTCCGGTATTTTTCGCTCCTTCGGTCCAGAGGCTTTCAAGGTCAGAGAGAGTGTGGGTGGCGGTGTCCTTTTGTCTTTTACCCAGCGAAAACAAGCGCCCACGCCAAAATCAATTAAGTTTATTGTTCTTGTTCCCATGCACCACTGAATGTTTTCCTATTTTTGTGGGTTGTTGATTTGTTTATCGCCGGGAAAATTGCGCAGTTCCCTCAATTTTTGGAGAGCTGCGGTGCGTATTTGGCAATATCAACAGTCGCTTTTGCGGTGCAGGTCTTGGGCTCGAGTTCGCCAGCCAGCCAGAGGCAGTCACTCACCTGAGTGAGTCGCGAAATCTGATCGGTCGGCGTCCGCTTAGATTTCAGTGAAAAATCTTCTAAGGTTTTGGGTATCGGTCCAAGGTCTCAGCTGTCGACGATTGCTGCGGCTTCTGGGCCCTCTTATATAAACTGGCAGCACACTCCACAAGCCATCACATCTCCAGTTCAAGTTTCGAGTTCCACTTCGAGTTCTCTCCGCCTCAGAAAATGTTCAAGCTGGTAAGGATTACCCGCGGCCCTGGCAGGAGTTAATTAAGTGGCCAAGTTATTATCCCGCTCCCTCCCCCCCAGTTCGTATTCCTCGCCTTCTGCCTGGCTCTGGGCTGCGCCGCCCCCGGGCTGCTGCACTCGCATGGATCGCCCATCCTGACCCACTCGTACCACAGCCTGCCCTCGGTGAGGGTGATCCAGCCCATCTGGACCACCTCGCACAGCGTCGTGCATCCCATCAGCTACGGCATTGGGCATGGACATGGACATGGCTACGGCTGGTGAGCGGTGACCCCACCGCAGCTCACAAAGAGAGCGTCCTCGCCTGGAGCTAGCCTTCGCGGGCTTAGTCACCTTTCCGACGGACATGCCTCAAATAAAGTTCTGAAATTGGTTTGAAATTCACGTGTCATAAATGGAGGGTGGTTGGGGAGGATGGGAACTCCATCTTGGGGGCTATTTAAGCCGCGTTTATTGTCTGGCCTTGGTTTAGTCATCGTTCAGATGAGCCGGGAAAATGTTCTCTGTAAGCTACTGAAAGAATAATTAACAATAAAGTTAATTATTTAAGAAATTCAAAATTATCCCTTACAATTTGAAACCTAAAATCATTTTCCTTTCACAGTTTATCCTAATATGTTTTACTTTAATTGAGCTGAGCCTAAGCCAGCCCGTGTACGTTTTCCTGACGGCAGGAGTTGCCAGAAGTTCAGACTCTGCGGAGGAAACCCTTTACCAAAACCAACTTGACCCGCAGCCCATGGAGTCCCTGGCTTTTATCGATGACCCTGCCAAGTTATATGCACCCAACGACTTCCTCAGTGACCTACATAAACTCGCCGTCGGCGTCCAGAAGTTCGTGCAGGATCCGTCGTCTTCACTGTACAGTGCGCTCACCAAGAAGAACCACAAGAAGCAGGGACAGAGTCAGAGCCAGAGTCAAAGTCAGAGTCAGAGTCAGAAGCCCGTGAAGCACAAGGTGGTGCTTGACCCCTTCGGGAACATCTCGCTCTTTCTGGGCTGGTCAGTCAACTTTCAGGTGGCCAACAGCATCGGCGTCGAACACATTGGCTGACCTAAGGGTTAACACACTCGACTAAAGGTGGTTACATACTTCTGGGCTGACACATGAATTTGTAATTTGCATTTAAGCTGGGCCTTTATATAACGCCAAATAAAAGCTAAAGGCTCCTGCTCTGTTCTGTTTGTGATTTGCCGCAGATTACGTATACGCTCCCGTTTCTAATTTTACATACGTGGCACGTTGCATTGTCTAAACTCTGTGCCGAGCGTTGTTGTGTCCGCATCCGAGAGCTCGCCAGCACGCCCGGCAACATGTGGACGAGCCAAGGATAATTATCCTTAATTGTAATGAGCCACGACACAGCCCCTGCTCCTCTGGCTCCACCGGTTTATAATGCTTTCAATTGCGAGTGGGATGGTGTTAAATATAAATGTAAAATTTCCCATCTCGTTGAGTTTGCTTTAATATGTTTAGAAAACTAAATAAGGAATTACATTTTAATATTAATATTCATGAATGAACTATTACCTAATTATAGAGACTAATAGCTTGAATAATTTATTTTATTAATATTTTATACATATGTGAGAATTTCTTCTTTCAAAAATTATTTTTTAATACATGCAAATACTTTCAAATATAAAAGTCAATGTTATTAAATTATTGTTAAAATCTTTTAACAATTTGTTTGTATTATCCTTTCAAAATCCGGTTGGATGTTTTCGATCGGTAAACTGGCACGTGACAAATGCTGAAGAATAGCTTGTTAAGTTAACTTAATGCCAACATTAAAGTTCAAATAAATTTGAACAAACACTACTAATGAAGACTGTGTTTTATTTTATTTTGGTTAAAGACAAAAAACCCAGAACGTCACAAGTTGCAGTTAATTTTTGTTTCTGTGAATTCCTGAAATGCTTGATGAATAAATGTAATAAAGTTCGCTGTCGTTTCTATCCGCAAAACGTACTATCTATAAAAAGTATTTTTAGACTGAAAGAGTATATTATTTTAGTGACATAAATAGGAAAATATTTGTTTAAATATTTATATATATAAAAAACTATTCCCTACTTTAAAAAACATTTATTTTTATGTATACAAAATATATTCACTAGAGATATTTTCCAGAATTTTTATCCATTAAGCGACTATGAACTTGGCAAATAATTATGTAAATCTAGGAAATGATGGCACCTGTAAGTTACTAATTTTACCTCAGCAAAGTATTACCTTCCACTAAAATAAGTAAAGGGTATCCCATCGTCGAACCTGTAGGCTTCCCTTTCGTTAGTTTTCCTGGATTTAAAGACAAATGTGTTCGTTTGTTTGCGAGTTTATTTCAATTTAGTTGCGAGTGTCAATCCATATTGCTTCTGCTCCGGTGATCACCTTCCACGGCATCTACTTCTTCAGCAGCAGGGGGGCGGTGTAGGCGGCGGCATACGGGGCAGTGTAGGCGGCGGCATAGGGAGCAGCGTATCCGGCAGTGTAGGCGGCGGTGTAGGGAGCAGCTGCCACGTAGGGGGAGGCCACGTACGGGGAGGCCACGTACGGGGAGGCCACATACGGGGAGGCCACGTAGGGCGAGGAGTAGGCCAGAGGAGCCACGATTCCTGGCTTGGCAGCAGCGCAGGCAAACAGAGCGAAGATGACGGCGACGACGAACTTGAACATCTTGGAAGGATTGGTTTGGTTTTGGTAGTACTTGTCGGATTGAACAAATGCAACTGATGTCTGAAACAGTCCAAGCGCCAGGCTTTTATAGCCACAAATTGAGCGGGCCAAGCGGGGCGACCTTGCAAGGTCTCCGGCCGAAAGGTAAATAATTTTTTCTTTGTATAGGCCAGTCACGTATAGCTCAAGACATCAGCGAACGCATTTAGGTACGAAGACTCGTACGCGTACTTGTACTCTTGGCGTGGCTAATTAAAACCTGGGCCTTAAATTATAAGCACTAAGCGGACAAGTGTCCAGGGCCAAATGTGGGTGGTCGGTCGGGTATAAAGCCTCGTGTCCATCCAGCACTTGTCATCAGTTTCGTTTGTCAGCCAGCAAACCAAAGCCGCCAAATCCACCGCCAAGATGTTCAAGTTCTTCGCCGTCGCCCTGTTCGCTCTGTTCGCCTGCGTGGCAGCCAAGCCCGGAATCGTGGCTCCTCTGGCCTACTCGGCTCCCCTGGTGGCTGCTGCTCCGGCGGCTGCTGTCTACAGCCGGGAGTATCACGGCAACTTCGCGGCTCCCTATGTGGCAGCGGCTTCCCCGTATCTGGCTGCCTCTTCCTATGTGGCGTCTCCTTACGTGGCTTCCCCATATGTGGCATCTCCCTATGTGGCTGCCCCCTACACCGCCCCTCTGCTGCTGAAGAAATAGATTGAATCAGAGCCTCCCGACTGGATTTAATGGAACCACAACAAGATGAATTAAAGACAATAATAAATGAAATATGAAACGGAAACAATTTTATTTTATTTGTATAATTTTGCAGGATATTTTCAGTTTAATCAGAACTTCTCAAGACCCTTGCTACTTGCAAAAGGATCATAAAAATCGAACATAACTATTATCCGATGGCAATAATTTGAATTTTGGTTTGCTTGGCGAATTCTTTTTAAATTCTTCACCGAATTCTATTAGGTTAAAACAAAAACTACTATTTCTGTTACAGATTTCAATATTTAAAAAATGTAATCACAAGAAAGTATTACATATATGTATAAATAATTCTCAGTATATATCTGCTTTTTATGTTTACTCTGCCGATTTGCTTGGATTTTATTCAAGGTCTTACAGCTTTAAATTATCAAAGCCCAGTGGCATACAGGAAGTACGATCTCTGGGCGTAAAAGGCAATGTCACTTCAGATAAAACTTACTGCAAATTATTCCCTCTTACATTATCTCACAATATCCGGGTTTTATATTATGTGTTTTTCAGAAATGCCTTTATATTTTTGCATTATTTACAATACATGTTTTTTATTTAAAGAACATTGTTGGAAAAACTTATTTCCATCTCTTTGAATTCTATTATTATTTAAATGATTATGTTATTTAAAAAACGGAATCATATATGTAAATGTTTTGTTTTAAGGGTATTTATTTCAGCCTTTTTAATATTTCAGAACAACAAAGAGAACATATACAAAATGTATTTCACAAAAATGTATACATTTGTTTAAGTTTTAAAATTTAAAGATTTCTTTTAAACTCTTATTCCTATTTAAAACATTTAAGAAAATACTTTTAGATTGTTTCCTAGTAATCACTGATCACTGTCCAAGGTCATGGTAGCATCCATGGTGGCGTTCGAGTGAAAGACGATGCTGCTCCGGTCATATCTTCCCGATCGCTGGTTCTTAAGATAGCGTAGAGCTATAAGGGTTATCGCAGCCACCAGGACGATTCCGGCAAGAACGTAGGCGAAGACCTGCATGAAGGCCAGGTGCAGCTCAAGATTTCTGGAGTGGGATCCGACTATTTCCAGCTGCTTGGAAAGCCTCTGGATGTGCGACTCGAGAGCAGATTCCTCGGCGGTGAAGGAGGCATTCACGGATTCCAGGGAGCCACTTATGCAGGACACATCGCGGATGTGCGGAGTCTCCTCCAGATTGTTGTCGGGCTCGATGTTCAGCACCACAGACTCGGCCAGCGATGGCGGAATGAGCAGGTGGTGCAGGTAGGAGCAGTTGAAGCGATTCCGCGAAACCCCCAATTTCTGGAGCTGCGGAAAGGTGTCCGAGAAGGAGTGGTTGCCCTGGAGCTCCGTCAGCTCATTGCCGTCGACCAGGAACTTCTTGAGATTCGTCAGATACGGCACAAACATGTCCAGATTGAGGGTGGTCAGGTTGTTGAACGACAAGTCCAGTTCCTCCAGATACTTTTGCTTCGAGAACATTCCGAACTTGAGCTCCCGGATGCCAGTGCCCCGGAGATTCAGGCCCCTGAGCCGCTTGAGCTGAGCAAAGGTTGAGATATTCAGGGGCCCGATGGGGTTGTCCGAGACATCCAGATACAGCATGTAGGTGATGTTGGTTATGTTCGAGATGCTGGTCAGGCGATTGGCGCTCAAGTCGAGCGTCTCGATGTGCAGACTCTGGTGCAGGATGAGCTGCGATATGTTGTTGTGGCTGGCCCGGACGAATCGGGTGGCGTTAATGGTCAGATTGGTCAGGTGATTGTTGTCCAGGTGCAGCTGGTGCACGATGTTCTTCTCGGTGAGCTGGAAGTTCCGCAGCTGGTTGTAGGACAGCACCAAGTTCTCCAGGCTGGCAGCCTCCGCGAAGGTGTCCGGATGGATATGCATCAACAGGTTGTTGGACAGATTCACCTCCTTGATGCGGCGCATATTGCGGAATACCTCCGGCTGAATGGTGGTCAGCAGATTGCCCTCGAAGGACACCTTCTCCAGGTACTCGTTGTCCTTGAAGATGTCGCTGTGCAGCTCCTTGAGCCGGTTGCCCGTGAGGAAGATCTGGCTTATGGTGTGCAGGCCGCAAAAGGCATTCACACTCAGCGAGGTGATGTCGTTGTAGGACAAGTCCAGGCGCATCAAGACATTGGCCCCGATAAACACCGAGGTCTGAATCGAGGTCAGATTGTTGTAGGCCAGATTCAGATAGGTCAGGTTGCTGGCCGCACTGAAGGCGTTCCGCGTCAGCTCCAAGATATTCGTATTCGAGACGTCCAGGGTCTTGAGGTGCGGAAACGTTTCGAAGAGGTGGAAGGGCATGTAGAGCAGCGTCGATTCGTAGAACTTCATGAACTTGACCATGTTCCCCGGTGGTATGTTCTTGATCACGATGTTCTGGCTGTGCGTGACCGTGAAACCGGTCACCGTGCAAAAGGCCTCGTTCACGTCCATAAATCCCATCGAATCGTATTCGTCGCATCGCAGGGGTACATCTCCCCCGTTGCCTGTGGCTGCCGATACCGAGAGCACCAGGATAAGGATCCCTGCGAGGATCCTGCAATCCGACTTATTCATCATAATTTTCACGAACCGCTCGCCCTCAATTAACATCGTAAACTGCCGCAACGAGAATCCGCAGACTGCGGTCCAGCCAGCATCCCAATCAATGAGTTCCCTACATGCAAATGTATATGTTGTATATATCGGAATTATCTGGCTCCCCCGGAGATTGTCAGCCCTCAGTAGTCCAGCGTCAGGCTGTAACCAGGCGATAAGAATTGTCGGTCTGCACTTTGTTTTGTTTTGTTTGTACTCTTGCGGGGGATCGAGCTGAAGTTTGCACATTTTTCGCACGACAAATGCATTCTCAAGTTCTCTAGTTTTGAGCTCTTATAAAAGCTGATACTATTTCTGAGAAATTAAATTGGAAAAGACTTTACGTATTATTAAAAGAGAAACATCCACCCTCCAGCAAACCTTGAAGATGAAACTATTTACAGAGAATTCCAAGAAATAAAAGGCTAATATCTAGGCTCTAAAAGTGGCTTGAAATTGAAACCTAATATACTCCGAACTGCTTTAAATAGACAACTGAAATTCTTGGTAGTAAAGCTTACAGAACAGTCCAATTAAAGCTACACATATACGTATCCTTCCAGCATCATATAAAGGGTATTAGCGTAGTATGACAGCTCTTGCATTCCGCTTTTAGACTCCGGTATCTGTCTGGCTCGCCGCTTCACCCGGAATGCATAACCATGATGCAGGCTCGCCAAGCTGAGCTTGAGCCGACTGCCGCCAACTATACATAGTCCGACTGACTGACTGACTGACGACGACGACGACGACAGATAACTTTCGGCCCCCTCGAAATCGCATATCTGCATGTGGAGCGTTGACCTTTGTGCGTAACTGTTGCAGCAACCGCCTTTTTGGCCCGTGGGCGTTTCTGGCCAATTTGCATGTTTGGCCGCTGCAATCGAGGAGATTAGATCCGGCGCAGCGGGCGTGGGAAGAGATTGCGTAAAATTTGTGGCAAACGTAACCCTGAAACGATTCAATCGCAATCCTATTAGAGCGGGGGAAGTTTCATTGATTTCTGGCCAACTCTTGGCCCAAGCGGTTACTCATCGTCGCCGGTAATTAGCGGCCCCAGGTGGCTACTGGTCACAGCCGTGAAGCCTTCGCGGCGACAACTTTTATGGGCCCCCACGGCGGACGTGCTGGGAATAATGTATAGCATCGGATCGTACTGGATCGGATCGGAGTGACCTCCCCGATCGGCGGGCACGTAGCCAACAATAACAGAAGCCCAAAGGCCGCTCTGCATTCCCATGCAGGCGGCGGTCGCTGTGTTATATAGAATCATTCGCCCAATTGGCCATTACCGTGTGTGCCCAGAAATTCAAGCATCCCCGAGGGGCTCTCACGGGGTATAAAAGTTGCATGTCCGATCGTAGTCAATCGTAGTCCAATTTGCTAGCTCAAATCAAACTAATTCAACATGTTCAAGCTGGTAGGTGTCGGGTGCTGGATTCTCTATCTCTGGGAAGTATGGATAAGTAATGGATTTGTCTTCCCTTTTCAGTCCGCCCTCGTTGTCCTCTGCGCCCTCGTGGCCTGCTCTGTGGCTGAGCCCAAGCCCGCCGTCCTGGCAGCTGTTCCCGCCGGAGTGGTCACTGCCACCAGCTCCCAGTACGTGGCCAGGAACTTTAACGGAGTGGCTGCTGCTCCAATTGTGGCTCCTGTGGCTGCTGCCTACACTGCTCCTGTGGCTGCTGCTTATACTGCTCCTGTTGCCGCTGCTTACACCGCTCCTGTGGCTGCTGCCTACTCCGCATATCCTTATGCCGCCTACCCTTACACCGCCGCCTACACCACGGTTGTGTAAGAAGGATACTGAGAATAAAAACAACAGATTTGAAACGGACTAGAAAGGAATTTAAAATGCAATAAAAAAACTTATATCCAAAATATTAAAAATAATTTTATTTGGGAAGGAAAAAAGGATCTGCAAATTCTAAATATATCAAATGACATCTGAGTTCAAAGGGAACTTCTCATAAATAAAGGAGTGAGTTATGTTAAGGGTTTAATGATCTTGCAACTCTAAATGGCCCTAATTTTAAATAATCAAAGTTCACGCTTCTAAATCCTTTTTAAAGGGATTCGAACACTTTATAATTTTTAAAATCGAAATCAAAATATCAAGCTTTACTGAGATAGTTCTGATGCTCAAATAATTTATTTATACACGGGAAATCTTTCTGAAAATATAAATGTATTCTTTAATAAAATATTTTAATATCATTACAGCTAATAAATCAACAAAGAAACCTTGCCATAACCCCTATCCTATTAGCCATAAATGTTGTAAGGTTTTCTACCATTTTGTAATGTTTCTTGAAATATACATTTAGTAATCAAAATTATCTTCCCTTGATTACAAATGCGGAAATCATCTCAGTAAATGCCAAGCCAGTGGCGTCACTAAATCTATTGGCAATATGCAAATGGGTAAAATGATAGATGCCTCAAAAAAATATAAAGACAGTGGCATCTTACGTAGGAGAAGCACGTGCTGGCCATTTCAAAAGCGGCGTCAGCCATGAGTAAACTCTCGTAATTATGCATCTTGCAGCTAAAAATATATTTCATTCAGGACAGAAAAACAATAACAAAAGCGGTAACAGTAACGGGAAAAACAATTCAACAGGAGGGACAGCAGTGTCCTTCGGAAGAGGTGACCCCTGGCCGGTGGCTCCTCAGGCAATGATGGCCACAACTGGCTGCTGGAGGGGAATGGAGGCGCTGAAGCGTCCGAATGGCGGCCACGCAGCTGGGTAGAACAAAGGATAGTTGGGCGGCGGAGCAGAGGCTGCAGGCGGTGGTCCCAGCGGGCCGAGTGGCGGTGGCGGTGCAGCAGCTCCTGGTGGCGGAGCAGCTCGGTGGGCAGGCGGCACATCGATCTCCTCGGCAGCATCCTGGATCTGACCCCCTGCGACCAAGTGGATCAGCAGCAGGTGGAGGAGTTGGAGCGCCACCTGAAATGGCCACCGATGGCGAGGCCTCATCATCTTTGAGCAAGTGCATCGTCTTCTCCGCGGAGAATCGCTTGAGACTTACTAATTTCCTGTACATAGTTAGCCCGAGCTGATAAGATCTGATTGCCAAAGGTTCTAAAAGCGAAATAAGCCCGCCCGGAGAGGCCTTACCCAGCTTTATAGACTTCTGAGTGACCGAAACCCGGCAGTTTTTGTGGGTCACACCAAGAGCCTGGTATCTCAGTCGCTGATATATATTTATTATTCCGGACAGGCCCCCGCCATCGATTTGTTTTTCGCTTTTCGTCACGCTTTTAAAAATACCAAACGAAAACGAAAACGAAACCGAAAAGTGCACAGCCATAACGCCGGAGATTCTCCTTGGCTGCCTTTAAAATGGACTTGGAACCGATCTGAGCATGGCCTGTGCATATTAATTTCCCCGCTGGCATCACCTTCATCTTCTTTTTGGCCTGGAATTTTCTCGACGAATTCTGCTATATATACCCGGGTGCCGGAGCTCTAGGAGATATCAGTCTAGTACTTGAGAACCAACCGTTCACAACCAACCAATCCAAAGCAACATGTTCAAATACGTAAGGATCCAGGATTACTCTTCTCAGGATCAAAGGAATAATATTAATTTATACTTACAGTTCGCCCTGTGCCTATTCGCCATCGTGGCCTGCGTGTCTGCCAAGCCGGCGGTGCTTGCTGCTCCCTTGACGTACAGCGCTTACTCCGCTCCTCTGGTGGCCGCCTCGCCCTACACCGCTGCCTACACCGCCGCCTACACTGCCCCGGTGGCCAGCGCCTACTCCGCCTATCCCTATGCCTCCGCTTACTCGGCCTACTCCGCCTATCCCTATGCCGCCTACTACCGCTAAGATCCGGACAGACGATGGATTACCCCGACTGCCCAACTGGACCTGAAATAACCCATATACATATTACAACAAGGATACTTTCTCTCACCTCCAAATCCATATAATCCCCAGTATTAGTTCGGCAGAATCCGTCCTTTCCCCACCTACTCTGCCGGCTGCTTGAAACCTGAAACATGGGAAAAGGACACAGAGCAATATAATCGGAATATAGGAGCATAATTGTTGAAATAAATACTGCATTTTGCGCTAAACGTAAAATTTTACTTGGTTTCGTTTATTACAAAGTGTTGTAAGGGGGATTACATACTTTCAGGCTTTGTATTTTTATAAGAAGTCAATGTGAAAAGTTGCTTCAAAGCTGAGACGTAAAAACTGTCTTAGTTTTTTAACAAATGTAAATTACTATTCAGGCATTTTATCATTATTAAAAACTAACCCATTATTTAGAGAATGAGTTAAAAAAAGACTCTACTTCTTGCTCTACTCTACTTTGCTGATACTAAATATATTGTTTCTATATAAATATTTATAAATTGGTCAGCTTTCAACTGTAAGTATTTTCTTTCAGATTTTTCCTGTCCAAATAATATAAATATTTTATTAAATTTATTAATCCAAACATTTCCTCAATCTAAAAACCAAATCAAAAACCCTTTGAAAAAGTATAAACAAATCATAAAAAACTGAAAAGGAAACTGCGTTCTTTACCATGGCAATGGCCATGTTTACCATGACTGGGAAGGGTCACCTATAGTTGGCAGGTTTATTGAACTGCCAGCGAGCCCTTGATCCGTTGTTTACAATTTACAATTCCCGGCCCCGGATGTCCTTCACCTTGGCCAAAGGCTTCAGTCCGTTGACGTCCTTCGGCGGTGGATAAGCTGCTGCTATTTTTATTTGCATCTTCAATTAGAATGCAAAGCGGCGCGTTCGAGTGGCTGACAATTGAAACGCTCGCGGAGAAGAGGGTCTAAAGCCGGGCTCAGGCCGGAGACGAAGATGGCCAAGATGGGACGGATTTGGAGGGTTTGGAATGGCACGCACGTCGATGGCCAACAAGTGGGGGGCCCGGGGGAAGTGTTAGTGTTAAATTATGATAATTCAATCCGCAGAAGGCAGCTGCTGACGCCAGCTTGCGGAAATACTCGCGTGGGGGAGGAGCGCAACAAAAAAATAATACATTCAGTGGAAATATAAAACTCACAAGGAATGCGTACAATCTATGATAATATCAAACTCTGATCCGCCAATTTAAAGTATGCCAGTAAAGCAGCCGAAAATTGTTGGCCCTGATTTCGGGCCATGGAACGTGATGAAAATGTTTCAGTTGGAGCGGGATTTTTCAAGGATGAAATGGATATTTGACTATATAAACGGATACAAGCCCAAATCAGAGACATCAAACAGAAGTCTAGCTTCGAAGACGATACAACCAACTCAAGCAAAATGATGAAATTCGTAAGTTGAAGAAGATTTTGATATTTGAATTTTGTTCAAAATATATTTTAAAAGGACTAAAGTTCCCGTTTAAATACATCAAAATATATTTAATTAAAATTTATACACTACAATTTGAGAAAAAAGATTTGAAAATCTACATAAACTTCAAAATTCTTTTACAGTTCGCCGTTGTCCTGTGCGCTCTGTTCGCCGCCGCTGCCGCCAGTCCCCAACTCTTGGCCTACTCCACTCCACTGGCCTATAGCTCGTTGCCAGCTGCTGCTGCTCCTCTGGCCTACACCTCTGCCTACGCCCCCTATGTTGCTCCCTATGCCAGCAGCTACAGCGCCCACAGTGTGGCCCACAGTGCCGCCTATCCCGCAGTCTATGCTGCTGCCCCCGTTGCCGCTGTCCTGAAGAAGTAAGGACCTCTGCTGCATGAAGGGATACTGCCAAGACGACGACACGTGTGTCCCAGGCTCCGGCTCTGATAAAGATACAGATGCGAGCGGAGATGAAGATACACGCTCCCAGGCAAAGATAAATAAAAACGCAATGCATCAGGCCCACGCTCTGACCGACTGAAAAGCTAAAAGATTTCTATTTGTTACGTTTTTAGCTGCTCTTGCTTCGGGGAAGAAATAGGGGAAAATCACAAAAGGATGCATTCAAAATAGTTACTTCCTGGAATTTACATTTAAGGTTAAAGAAAGGCTCTGACTTGGTGGGAGATTTTTCCATTGAAACTCTTAAGATATTCTTAAAAATGTTATAGAATAATTAAGAATTATTCATTCGAACAGTATGTGCAAGTTCTTAAAATAATAATTTTATAATTTAAAAATTTGTATTAATCAAAAATTAAATACTTAAAGGGTATTTTAAACCTTATCCTGGCTATGTGTCTGTTCCGGTTCATCGACACTTTGCCACGTTTCTCTGCGAAATCCTTGAGCGTTGTTTACACTATCCTCGGCGCAGTTCATACCCCTTTATAGCTCGAAGAGAGTCCACCCACCCATTCCCTCAACGATAGTTTTTATGGCCAGCCAGCGGCAGTGTTTATTGTTTTGCTTGGAAATTGCGTGTGTCGCGGCTTTGAGGTCGTTGCCTGCCTCCTTCGGCAACTAACTACTAACTGCTGCTGCTGCTGCTGCGAATATTGCACTTAATTAAAAGGCGCCGCTTAAATTGCATTTTGGTAATCACGAACAATCAATAAAGCAAACGGAGCCACGCCTCTTCGCCAACTTTGGCATTATTCATGCGCCGCGTGCAACGGCCAGAAGTATGAAAATCAAATCAGGAGTACGACATTTAGCTGAAACAAGCATTTTGCAAATTAATTCAAGTCTTTGAGTTGCTGATTTCAAATTAACTCCAATGTTTTCAACGCCTTTGCAACGCCCTCCAGAGAAACCCCATCTGTTTGCACGTTCTGCGGGTCTTGCAGGTAATTTACTTGTTTCCCTTGTTGCTGCTGCTGCAGTCAGAAAATTAAATTAAAATTTTAACACAGGCTTTTGTCTTGATGGTCACGCCTCAATTAATAAAGCGAGCTTCGACTTGTAATTGCCGAAGCCCTAGAAAGTGCTATAGAGCAGTCAACTTGCCTGGTTGCAGTTGGGGATTCTGTCTTGAGTCTTTAACTGTGTGCATATTGATATTTAAACTAAATTTCCAAGTCTTTTAGGTAGTACTTACTACCCTTTGAGATATTATCCTCCAGTCTGGTGTCAAATCCCTATTAAGAAAGACAACAAAGAAGTATCATGACCCTATTAACAATCAGAAGAATAAATCAAATGCTTTAAGCCTAGAGTATTCCACGTTCGCATACCCACCACAGAATGCCACTCTAGACACGCACATCTAGTGGACACACAAGGGACAAGACTTCTAGGCCTATAATGCCCAGATGTATAATTACGCCCCGCTGGCAGGCGACTGCCCCGGCGATTACAACAATCTTGTCTAATTGACAGTCGTACACTGTCGGGCGTGAGAGCATTGAAACGATAATAATAATGACCGAGCCTGCGATTAGAACTTGTTGCGATCAATTTGCGGGGAGACATCAATAGGAGCAAGAAAAAAGCCCGGTTCAAGATCGGATTTCAAGTTGGCTGCTCAATAAATTGCATTTTGATTTAATCGTCGTGTTGCACAAGTGCCACGAAATTAATTGCCAGTGATTTTTCGCCCTGTGTAGATACGTACACCCAGAGCCGGATCTCGGGAGGCTCTTAATTGAAATGCTTGGCAAGTTTGATTTACAGCCCAAAAGCGCAATTCAGGCGGAGAACTTCGGCTAGCCAGTCCCCTGGCGGCAGCCTGTAGCGCCCACACGGCGTATGCGTATGCAAATCCCCTTCGCGTTACGCATGGACAAGGACCCCTGTCCAATCCCCTTTTAGCCAGCGGCAGCACCTAATAGTAATTGTCACTAGATCGCTGCCTTTCCATTCGCCCGCAGGCATTTCTGGACGAGGCCTAAGCCTTTTTCTATTAAACCTTTGGCGAGTAGTGTAGCCGATTTAGTAGTAAAGTTTAACAGGAAGGCAAGCTAACTTCGGAAAGCCAAAAATTATATAAAATTAAGACAAACATTTTCTCAATATTTAATTGAAATGAGGGTTTTAAAGGCTATTCGAAATATGTATGATTTTCAGCAATCACTAGCTTCTTAGCAATATTAATCTCTCAAGAAAATCTAAAATTTTTATAAAATCTTTCAATCGATCTAAAAAAATTAAAATTTTTTTGTTACCAACCATTATTTAAAAATATCATAGCTAAGTCAAAAAAGCATCAAATTTAATTTGGATAGCTTTTTTGGGCTAGTTTCGATTAGGTTAATAAATCTATATACTAAAATTAAAAAATTAAAAAATTAATATTTATGCTAATTTTTTGCAATTTTAATGATGTAACCCCTTATAAAATTTTGAAAAAATGTAAAAAAAAAAAAAATTCTGCCGAGTATGTCTTAATTTACTCGCCTGTTGATGCTGATCAATAATATATATGCTTTATAGGGTCGGAAATGACTGCTTCATTGCGTTTTGAACCTTTAACGGATATAAAAGTATGGAATATATATGGGAATCTATGATTTTTAAAAAAGATAGTTAACAGTATTTAATACATTGAAAAACACCATTTAAAAAATAAAGAAAATATTTAAGATGCAATGTTATTTTACAAACATCTTATGAATAATTTAATGAATTATAAATAATGTATAATACAAATTTAACTCAAAAAAAAAAGAGTTAAAATCACGCATGCCCTGGGACTTCAAAAAGTGCCACGATTGCGGGTAATGCCCCCTTCTAAAGTCCCCCTGAAAGACCTGAGATACCAGAAACCCCTTCGGTAAGTGTTAAGTGCTTTAGACTTGCGTAAAGCGCTGTGAAAATTATGCATAGAGTGGGCCAAAAAAAATTCACTGGCAATTAACAGGCAGCCACAGCTCCTTCGGCATTGTTGCTGCACTCTGTCGTATGAGTTATGGCCTCCAGATCATAAGTTACCCTCGCCAGAGGCGTAGCTAAAGAAAAGGACCCCTCCCCCCATTATAGAACGACCTTGCCAACGCCTCTGCCACTGCCTTTGCCGGAGATCGTTTATATTGTTCT
This sequence comes from Drosophila seguyi, assembly GCA_008042675.1. NCBI lineage: Eukaryota > Metazoa > Arthropoda > Insecta > Diptera > Drosophilidae > Drosophila > Drosophila seguyi. The sequence goes on along the minus strand of VNJU01003919.1, from coordinate 132,719 downwards.
AAGCACACACAAGTGCCAATTTGACTTTGTGCCCCACATAAAACGGTCTCGAAACGAGTCTGGCCTGGCATCGGTCTTACGCACAGGTGTGTAGCTGCCACGCCCATTAATTTCTGCGCTCTGTGTTGTAATTAAGACTTTAAGACGCTGAATGCTCGAGCATTTACTGTGAAAATTTCTAACAGCTCACGCATTCGCTGCGGCTCATTTAAATGATTTCAGTGGAAACTTGTTGGCCGCACGAAAATAAAGAATCGAGAAGCCAAGAAACAAAATGCAATTTAAGTTTTTCTCACACACACCTTGTCGTGCAAAATGGTAAACAGAAAAAAAAGTAACACAAATATATCAGAAATTATTCAAAATCAAAACAGAGCGAGGGTTGAGCACAGAAGTTATGATACTCTATCTAGTTTAATGTAATGTAGTTAATCAATCTATAATTATTAATTCTATGATGTTGATTGCATAGTTTCTGACCTTTCAGTATCTCATGCTTTTGCAAGAAAGCAACCTTATTCGATGCTCAAATCCTTTAAACTCGCGAAAAGCCTCCAAGACAGGGTATGAGAAATCGTAGGCCAGACCAACATCCGCGTTGTCTGGGGCGGGGCCAGGCAGTGCTCTTTCGGGTCCCCAGTCACAGTTGCCGTCGCTGTCGCCTCCATCTCCAGCTCCATCTCTGCCTGGCCCGACTGGCCAACTTTGCATGACTCTCTGGGCCGCCGATTCAGTTTTGGGCCGAGTCTCTCTGTCGAAGCAAAGTAAAAGTGCATTTGGCCAAGTCTCTGGGCCTGGTCTTGGGTGCCCCGGCTCGGATCCGTTCTCGGGCCACATTTTGGCCAGGTTTGGGCTATAAAAGCACTTGTGCTTCTGACAGCGGCATTATTCAGCTTTGTGTTCTTGCCAAGAGTTCAGCCAGCAACAAACCTAAAATGTTCAAATACGTAAGTGCTTCCAAAGTCCTTTGCTCCTGTGCTCCTTGATGTGTAACCGGATATATCCTGCCTTTCCACACAGTTCGTTTTCGCCATTTTCTGCCTGGCCAGCGCTGCCGCCGCTCCAGGATACTTGGGTGGTGCCCCTGGATACTTGGGAGCTGCTCCGGCCGTCTCCTACGGACATGCCCTGGCCGCTCCTTCGTACGCCTCCTATGGACTGGCCCCCAGGCTTAGCTATGCCGCCCCAGCTCTGGCCCGACCGGCTATCTACTCCTCGCCTGCCCTAAGCCATGGATCTCTGGCTCTGGCCCCTGCTCCGCTGGCCGTCTCCCATGCACCGTTGTCCCTGGCCCATGCTCCGTTGTCCTTGGCCCACGCTCCCTTGGGCCTAGCACCTGGTCCTTTAGGACTTGCACATGGTTCCTTGGGTCTGGCGCATCCTCAGTTGGGTCTTCATGGTTGGTAAATGGCAAAAAAAATACCGTCCAGCATCGTTTCCTGCATCGCTTTCGTTTCGTTTGGATCGGAGAAAGGAGAAGTTGGGGAGTGAGAGGAGGAGGATAGAAGGAACAGAGATTTTCTTGTACAAAAGCTAAAATTATGTAAAAAAGTAAGTTTCATGTGGAATAAAAATTGGATCTTAAAACAAAAATAAATTTCGTTTTGCTTATTTGTTGGTGTGTTTTATGAGTGATTAAAAGTTTGTGCTCATTTATATTGTCATAATCTAAAAAAAGGAAGCAAAAATGCAGTGTTATAACCCTATAAGTAGTATAATTCTTTTATTTCACATATTTTCGGAATCTCTGGAAAAATCTACCATTTAAGAAAATAATAATAATTTCACGTTTGTTTTTCATTCAAGAAAGTTAATTCGAAAGTCTTCTAATTGGTAAAAGCAGGAATAATCATGAACCATGAAACTTAGTATAATTTTCAGGCTCTTCAGAATAATCCCCTAAAAAACATTAAAAATATCAAATTTAATGTCAGATTTTCCAACTTCCAACGCATTTTGATACTGGTTTCTTGATGTTCGTTTCTTTGTCTATTGATTTATTGACTTGCTGAGTGATTGACTGATTAAGGCTATCGTAATGCTTGGTACTGCGAAGTAAATGACTCGATTGAAGCTCTCACATGCTGCACGCTCGCCTTGGCTCCACTTGGCTTGATCCGGATCGACATCTCTACCATCCATGGCCGTAGCCATAGCCATGGCCCAGTCCGTAGCCCAGACCGAGACCCAGGCCATGTCCGTAGAGTCCGTGTCCGCCATAGCCGCCAATATATCCATGACCCAGGCCCAAGCCATAGCCGCCCAGATAGCTCTTGCCAATGATTGTCTTGGAAACGATGGGAGCATGATAGCCCAGTCCCAGGCCCAGGCCCAATCCTCCATAGTGACCGCCATAGAGGCCGCCAATGTGGCTAATGCCGCCAATGTGGCCAATTCCTAATCCCAATCCAAGGCCATATCCGCCGTAGCCATGTCCCAGGCCCAGTCCAATGCTAGGCGAGGGAGCAGGAGCAGGAGCAGGAGCTGGTTCCGGTGCAGGTTCTGGAGCGGGAGCTGCCAGGCTGCTGGTCGCCAGGCAGAGGATTGTCACGAGTATCAGCTGGAGAATATCAAACATTAACATTTATTTCAGGAAATAAATGACACACCTCATTGCATCCCAGGAATTTCGTTAATATACAAAACAAATATTGCCTAAATGACACTTTTATATGCTAATATGACGGGCAAATGTATTATTAACAATTTTAATGAAGTTCTTTCTAAGCTTCGTTCTCTTAAATAATTTATTCCCCTAAAATAAACTCAATTAGGGAATATTCTTAACTGCTGTACCTCTTTATCCTGTAGATTAGTGATATTTTTTTTTTGTATCCTTCACATATCCTTGAACTACTCACTTTATACATGTCGCTGCTTATAGTTTTTTTCGCTGCTGCTAGAGAGGCTGGACCGAATGTGTTACTGCCGCTGTTCCCGGCCTGGCGCTTTTATACCAATCCCCAGTGCAGCGGATTGCATCGCGAATATGGACATCGATGATCTAATGAGCAGTGAGTGCAACTTCGCAAATTAAATCTAATTCATTGGACTGGAGTTGCCCAAGTGAGCAGCTATCCTAAGTGGCGGCAGGCAGCGAGTTCCAACACCTGTTTTCGTTGCGTTTGGGCCGTGGCTTCGCCTTTTGGGCCTCCATTGTATAATCTGCAATCTAGTTTGGCATTTACCAGTTTACAATAGTTCCAGTTCCAGTTTTTTTTTCGTATATATTTGTATTTTTGCCTGTGGGCAGCTTAGGTCTTGTGGGTGGCCTTTGCCTGCGATTCAGTCATGTGACTCCGATCAGATTTGGCTAAGAACTTTGGCTTTGGTTTGAGGTCAATGAGCCTCAGATGTTTTGGTCAGTGGAAATAGATAAAGTCAAGAAGATGAAGTTGTTATTTCTTGGCAAGCTCATTTTTAAATACCCTTTGAGATTTGAAATAGTAAAATATATTTAATTACATACATCATACACGCTAAGCAATGTATTATTAAGGTTTACTCTTGGTTTTGAAATTTCTGGAAAATTAAAAATAAACCTGTTTGGGGAGATCATTAATACAAATAAATTTTAAATAGTTTTTAATACATTATTCACAGATTTTTGTGGCTCCCATAAATATCTTTAAACTCGTTTCAGACCTCTTTAATTTAATTCACTTAAACACAAAAACAATACAAAAATCCCCAACCACCTTCTATTTAGGGTATGCCCTACTATATTATAAATACAACGATTATAACAGGTCGAGCTTAAAGAGCACAAATCGCCGCTAAATGAAGACAAACTAATCAATTCTTGACACCTCCGAAAGCCACATAAAAATAGCTTAAAAACACAAGATTGGGCAATGATTATGTTTTGAGAGACAATAAAAACGGGGAAACAAAGCCAGATTCGAAGACGTGAGACCAACTAACTCACAACCCATAAATAAATATAAATAAAAATAAAGAGACGGAAAATAAACAAAAACAAAAACGAAGAAATGTAAAAGAGACATAATTAAGTGCACAAAAGAGTCACTGACACTTTGACAATCTGCGGCGGCGTAGACGCTTTAAACTTGAACTTGAAAACGGGTTTTCTCGAAGAGAAGGGGACAAAAGGCCCAGTGGAGTAGTGGGAGATGTGACCACTACTTACTATATGGGATGTTGCAACAGGTTCCCCAAGGAAATGCAGTGGGAACACTCCAAAGGGGAGTGTCAACCGGTTCCCTAACTGTTTCCCCAGGTTTGGGGGCAAGTTGGAAATCCAGCGATGAAGACGAGCCTATAAATTCATTGGCCTTCGGCCGATCTCTGTTTAGTCCAAGTGCAGTCCCAGCGAGAAAATCAGCAGAGAGAATGCTCAAGGTAAACGGGGCAATTAGTCAGATTCTCTAGGAATTATCATCTCCAATCCACCCTGAAGATTTTCGTGCTTTTCGCCCTTCTGAGTGCGGGCCTGGCCGCCACGGTTATCTACCATCATCCGTTGGTTTATCATCATCCTCTGCCGGTGGCCTCCACGCCGCAGGAGCTGGCCCAGCATCCGGGCTACACCATTGTGGCACCACTCACCAAGATTGCCCACGTCACCTACGACTCTGTGCCCATCTCACACACACCCTACGAGCACGTTCCGCTCTTCCAGCGGATTGGTCATGTGAAGTATAAGCGGTCGTAGGAAAATAGTGATTTAAAAATATTTAATCACCAAATAGAAATACGAAATAAAAAATATATAATATACAAGAAATAAAATTAATATTTCGGCTTGAATCAAGTTATATGTTTTTATAAATGTGAGAAATAAATCTTGCGAGTTGTGGTTGTGTCCGACAATGAATATTAATACCTCTGTACCTTCTCCTTCTCCCTTAAAGTGAACTTCATTTATTCCGCATTATTTAAATAAATAAATAAATTAAAATAAAATAATATTTATGAAAATCTAGCGCTTCCTTTTTTTATTGCTTGGCTCAATACATTCCTTTAGGGTTGTAGCCTAGTTAATAATCCTTTACAAATTGTTTCGCCATTAGCATTTTATTTTTACTCAATAAAATAAATATCATTTTCAAAATAAATTCTATACATTTATAAAGAATAATCTAATCAGTTATTAAAGCAATGCTTTACAAAGAGTTTCCTTTGATGTTATCTTCTTATGCTAAATTATTTTCCATTTCGATTACATTTGAGCTTATCAATTTGCAACTCTTTTTCGAGAGAAGTAGATTTTGACAGTTAATCATCGACTTTGTACTGTCAACTTGCATAGGAATTTTCATTTACTTTCATATTCGTCTGTGAAAAATTCTTTTATCCCTGAAAACAAGCTGTATAGAAACGAAACTACTTTGACATGACCTATCCCGGATTCCGCGACGCCCTGCTGGAGAGCGTCCTGGACGAGATGTTGGAGAAGGGAGAAATAAACAAGTCGATGGCCGACAAACTGAGGAAGATAGTCTACGAGAAGTGCTTGTTCTTTTTGGTGAACCTGATCAGCCCCGGTGGTCCTGAAGTCCCTGATCTCGATCCGGAGTCCTGAATACTGCATCAATAAAAGAGTAGTAACAACAACATACTACAAAGCATTTGCATAAGTCTTCTTTGTTTGATTTATGATTTAATTATTTATTCGCCAAGCATTGCTGCTCTCTGGGGATGATGATTTGGACTAAGTTCTACAATCTAATAGGACGGATGGGCGTGAGCTGAGTGATCCTGCGACTAATTCCTTAGAAGAAGTACGGGGCGGGGGCGGCGAACTTGGGCGCCACGGCCAGAGGTGCTGGCACTGGCACTGGAGCTGCGAAGGGAGCAAATCCAAACTTGGCGGGGGCAGCAAAGGCCACTGGCGCCGGGGCAGGTGCGAATCCCAGAGGAGCGGCCAAAGGAGCAGCCACTGGAGCGGGAGCAGCAAAGGCCACCCTGGGGGGAGCGGCTACAGCCAAGGCCGGAGCGGGAGCGGCAAAGGCAGGCAGACCGAATCCAACCTTAGCGGGGGCAGCGAAGGCAACTGGAGCAGGAGCAGCCACTGGCAGGGGAGCTGGAGCAGCCACAGGCAGGGGAGCGGGAGCAGCAAAGGCTACAGGCGCAGGAGCAGCCACAGGAACAGGCAGGGGAGCGGGAGCAGGAGCAGCGAAGGCAACGGGTGCTGGGACGGGAGCCACTGGGTAGGCCACAGCGTGGTTGATGCGGTGGGCATTGAAGCTGGAGGCATAGGGAGCCACCACGCCGGCGGTGGCCACAGGAGCAGCCACTGGTGCGGCCAGAGGAGCCGCAAATGGAGCCAGAGGAGCAGCTAGGGGAGCAGGAGCGTGGAAGGGCAGCAGACCGGCCTGGGCAGTGGCCACGCAGAGGGCGACGAGCTGAAGCGGAAATTAAGACAAAAATAAGCATCCTTAAAGGAAGTCCAATGAGGAAAGTATTTCCGAAAGACTCACCACAATCTTGGCGAACATTTTGCTTGGATTAAGGATGGACTTGGGTAGCTGTGATTAGCTGGAGGGCAGAGCAAACTGTGATGTCGAACTGTCCGGTGGGCAATGCTTTTATAATTCTGTAACCCGCGGATATTCCGTGGCCAAGCATACGAAAATACCTTGGAAGACTTTCTATATTGGGCGCTGCCGATGAAGGTTGGATATCGGGGTGTTGTGGCTATATGTACTTAATAATCAATTGGTCGCCTCTTACGTCGCAGTGTCCCCGAAAACGACACTTTCATAATTGCACGCAATTCCCGACCATAACCTAGGCCAATGTTGGGCAAGATTTCGTTTGCGAGTCGAGCTTCTTCCCAACATTTTTTGTTTTACTGGGCTAAAGCCACCAGTATTTACCCAAAAATATGTGTGTATTTACGTGTTACCGCCCCCAACGGCCGCTTGGTTAAATCATTTAATCGAATTGCCACTCTTTTACCAGCTCTGCAGCAATTGTCGCGTGTTTGGGTCGCGGCTGTGTCTGGAATTTCTGATTTGATTTCTTGTTGCGTGCGGTTGGAAATTCACTAACAACATTTCTGTGTTACCAACACTTACACGAATGTGTGTGGCGTGTGTGTGTTGGCCAAATTTGGCGGCATTACGACGCGTCTGGTTCGTAATGAGAGTCTGAATCAGATATCACTTATGTTTCTTTTGGCTAATTTTTGCAGTGCCTATGATTTTATCACTTCTGGTTACATTCTTTCGGGGTTTTGTATTTCTTTTCGGTTATTTTCATAGACATTGCAATTCCAAGAGTTTAAGCCCTGAATTAATATATTTCAAGACCATTTAGGGAACTAAAATGCCTAATATTTAACCAATAATATATTATCATTTAAAAAACTATCAGATTTATATACAATTTTTCGCTTTATTAACCTATAATTATTCGATAAATAATTGTTTAACTCGTAGATTAATTGTTAACATTTACTAGCTGACTTTGATGATTCTTTGGTGAGTTCTCCATCATCCTTATGGGTTTTTTAGAACAAGGACCAGTCCTTCTGATGGGCCCACTTGAGGGGCAGGGCCTTCAGGTGGACATGCGGCTTGGCCAGCAGCTTGGGAAAGGCGTAGCCAATGGACACTTTGTGGGTGGTGGTCTTGGGTCCGGGAATGGCACGATAACTGGGTGCGAAGGGCACAGCCTCCAGGACAGGTGGCAACACATGGTGGTGGACGCTGGGCAGGTGGAATTCCGTTAGAAGTGGGCCAGCAGCGGGCAGGCATCCAGGTGCGGGTAACAGAGGAGCTGGGGCAGGTAGAAGAGGAGCTGCAGCAGGCAACAGTGGAGCTGGTGCTGGTAACAGTGGAGCTGGTGCTGGAAGAAGCGGCGCCGGAGCATAAACAGGAGCTGGAGGAATGAAAGCTGGGGCTGGTGGAACGAAAGCAGGTGCTGGAGGAGCAAACACCGGCGCTGGAGGACCATCCAATGGCGGAGGACCATAAACCGGCGATGCAGGACCGTAAACAGGACTTGGAGCAAAGGCCGGTGGAGGAGCCAATGCAGGCAGCACAGGAGCTGGAGCTGGCAGGACGGCTTCTTGCACCGCGTAATCCAAGTGATGTGGCAGGGCATGTAGGGCATCCAAGTGGTGCCCATCAAAGTGATTGAAGTGGTGATTGAAGTGATGATGCGATGGCTTAGCCTCTCCAGTTGCCACGAGAAGGAAAGCCAAGGCAAATGCCTGTGAAAATAATTAATAATAATGAAAACCTCCGTGGTTAAGAGTCCTCTTAGAATCCTCTCACCCATGTCAGTGACCACATCTTGCTTGGCGGATGGTTTCTTTGGTTTCTTGGGGGGATTAGCTTTTCGATCGATGTGCTCGACCTGTTGGTTCGACTGCCAATGTCTCTCCATTGTCAAGAGCCATAAATATTTATAGGGAAATTCAGTCAAAAGACTTGCACTTGCATTTCTTCACTTTCATAGCCTTTATGGGCGGCTTGCCTGGGTTGTTCAGTCGCTGGGCGGTGAGGTAACCCAGTCCCAATCCGGCTTAGTTGGTCAGCGAGTCGTGACTGCGACCGATCGACCGAGGGGCCAATAACTTCTTGGCCGATTTGAAAGCACGGCCCATGATTATATAATGGTATCGAGCCCAGACATTGACAGTTATCCAAACGTGGAATATGATTATGATAGTCAATAAATAATGCTTTTACCATAAATAACAATCGATTGCGCCTAAGGTGGCAACGCAATCACACACAGACAATTTTAGGTTATTTACGAACTTCCTTAACCTGAATTTCCATTGTATTGCATTTGGGATTTAGTTGAGATAATATTTCTTTTTCCAATAAATTTATAATGAAAGTTACTTAAACAATTTGTCACTAGAGAAATAACTATTGAAAATAACTTATAAATTCTTTTAGGAAATTTAAATAAATAATGTGAAAAATAATAAAGAGTTATTAAAGAAATTAAATAAATTAAATTCAAGTAGTTTTTCCTTGAGCTGTAATTATTATTTAAGCTGCCTAATAAATAGGGAAATTAGTTGTTGCTTTTTTTATAGAAATTATAGTAAAAGATTAAACATAAATAAATAAAGAAATATTTCACTTAGAATTTGCTCATGATATTGCCTAGAAAATATATACTTTTACTTATAAATACCCCAATTAACTAGATTGCTTTGTCATTGATGTAAAAGTAATTATTTAAGGTAAGAATAATTTCCCAAAAAAAATGAAAATTCATTGATTGATTATTCATTTGTCGTTTTTTTTAATCACATATTTTTTTACAGAAATTGTCTAGAGATTGTCTGGGTTCACAGGTGCGTCCTTAGACCACCACTGGAGCTGGGGCAGCGGCAGCAAAGGGCGCGGTGTAGGGCGATGCCAGGTAGGGCGAGGCATAGGGATAGGCGGAGTACGCGGCGGCATAAGGCGCAGCATAGGGAGCAGCATAAGGAGCGGCATAAGCAGCGGTGTAGGGAGCAGCGGCCAGAGGAGCAGCCAGAGGAGCAGCAACTGGAGCGGCCAGAGGAGCGGCTGCGTACTTGGCCACTACAGCGGGAGCAGCTGGGATGCCGGACACATAGCGGCTGGAGTAGGGAGCGGTGAACTCGAACGGAGCCGTGGTGTAGGAGGACAGAGTGCCGTCATAGTTGTTGCGGACATCCACCTGGCTGCTGCCGCCGGCGGCATACAGCGGGGCATTGGCGTAGGCCAGAGGAGCAGCGGCCAAAGGAGCCACCACACCGGGCTTGGCCGCGGAGCAGGCAATCAGGGCGGCGATGACCAACTGTAAGTAAACCGAATCAATCAGTAACATAATCCTTTTCCCTCTGGAGCTAATCCCTCTCGGCTGGTTCAACTTACAAACTTGTACATTTCGCTGGCTGGGGGTTGGTTGTTTCTAAAGCTCTTGAGCGATAATGTCCATTGGGAGCCAGCTCAGTGGCTTATATAGCTCGTGCCCATATCCGTGCTCTTTGGGGGACATTCTGTCTGAGCCGACTTTTTTGGTCGCTTCTTCTTTAGCTGCCGCTGGCCCACCTGGGCGGGTGCCAGCCAGCATACATGATCGCCATTTGGCCAAGACGTGATCCGCCTTCAATTGCTCAATGTATTGTCGGAAGTTGTCCAAGTTGTCGCTCGAAATGGGTGCACAGGGAGAAATTTAAGAAAAACAAGTACAAGATTTATAATAAAAAATAACAAGGGAATTGTATGTTACATGATTTATCTACCAATTCGTGTTTAAAATTTTTTAACATACAAAAGCCTAAACAAAATTATTTTGTTAAGACTTCTGCTCTCTTCTATATATAAATATTTAGCTTTAATTTTTCCAGTGCCCTGATCGACATTTGTATGCAGTCGCAGGCTCTCTTGGTGGCCGAGCTGTCTATGCGTAATTTGCAGTCTGTTAGGGCCATCAATGTGCGTCGTCTTGCATTGAATTGGACGCAATCTAAGCCAAAGTGGCTATTAAAAATTGCCGTTCCCCGCTGGCCTGCCATTCCGGCCCACTAAATGTCTCATTAGTTCGCTTTTTAATGGCCAGCAGAGAGTTGCCAATAAAAGGCGCTCGTAAATTTCCCTCTCATCCTTGCCGCCGCGCGTCGGAGGCTTCATTTGTTTTCGTGTCAGCACCGTTTGACCTTGACGCCATCTGGCCACAGGATGCGATGGAGGTGCCGCTGGATGGATGGAGTTGCCTCAATCTTTGCGAGCCGGCTTAATTGGCCAGCAGGGAAGCGCGGGAGGCGGAGAGTGAGTAAGTGGAGGCGATCATGTGGCCGAAACCGGCTTGCGGACTTAATGAGCCATCGAAGTCAGCGCTCTCTTGGTCACGTGCTGGCCTGGTCAGCATCTTCGTCATCTGATGAACTGCTGGATCAGTGACTTACAATGTTTTTGTCTTTGGGAGAAGAGTATTTTTTCTGTATAAGTTTTTTAAAGAATTTCTGGCCTGGAAGACTTGACCAGAGCATCTCTGCTTTAGCTACTTCTGGAATCCGATCTGCAGATGATGACGACGATCTCAAGGCCGTTTTGGTGACGAGTCAAGAGGGCGAGAGATATATATTTTATTCGAAGATCCGCAGATCGAGTTGCCCCACGCATGTAACTGTGGTCTGTATCCGCATGGGATTGATCCAATCTTAACCACAGTTAAGAACCAACCTGAAGGCTAACCTCTCGCTCTTTACTTGTTAAGATCAAGTAAGTTTCTTGGCTGAAATTCTCTCCCGATGACGCCGTTGATTTTCCAGTGAGTCAAGCACGGAAATATGTACACCGCTGCCCATCATCGCCATCATCATCATCGTCATCGTCAACAGCTTCTTGTCTTCGACACTCCACTTGAGATTGGTGCGATCCGCTCACTTCCTAGTTGAGATTTTTCATTGGATTGCAGCGCCAAAGCTGATTTAGAGCCCCTTCAGTGGTGATGATGTCCCCTTTGGGAATTAAGAATTATTTGGCTGTCTTCAGTACCGTTTGTTTTAATGGATTTTTCGGAAACCAAATTTATGCAGATCACATTCGAATTCCTGTTTGTTGTTTTTGAGGGAAAGCAGGTTCTATCCCCCTGATATAAATATCTATATAGATCCAGGTCCCAGTTCCCAGTTCCCAGTTCCGTTTCCAGATCTGATCAATGACACTTGACTCTAATTGGCTTTCATAAATAAACGTCAGATCTTGGACGCAGTGGCTAGGGTTTGATTTTTTCTCTCTATTTGTCTCGTTTTTTCTCAGCCATTTCCAATGCCAAGTTTAAGGCCCCATTGTGAGGAGCGGATGATGGAGATCTCTTGGCCCGATTGATGCGTATATGTATGTAAATGCCCAGCCATTAAACCATCCGAGGAGAGTGAAAGGTGTAAACGCAGACCTCTTTTTTTCGGGCGACCTTCAAAACATTATGCAAATGCAGTCTCCATCGATGGCAATGAGACGAAAAATGGCCAATAAAAAAGCACTCACAGCTCGCACCGAAAACCTAAGCTTAGATGGCAAGTTTATTATCAATGTGTGTGTTGTGGTATTCACTAGGAGGAGATGCCACCGCAGTTTGATGATCAGTCGGGATGGCTCTCTTCGCGTCTTGGTTAAATTTATTATTATTCTAGGACCTATATAGGAGGAGGGGCGCAGGCTAACGCCTCTGGATCTGCGGCGTTCCATAGGAGGTGAGGCCCGTGGTCCTCGGCACACTGGCATAGGGTGCTCCGGCCTGCAGCGGCAGCTGGGCCACATTCAAGGGAGCAATGCCAAAGGGCACTGGCAGCTTGAGATTCAGGGAATTGGCATCCACAGCTGCCGAGGGTAAGGCTCTTCCTGTGGCAGCCCCTCCTCCCAAAGCTGCCGCCTGAGCCTGTGGCGCCGAGGAGGCCACCTGGAGTTGAGCTGAGGGTGCTCCGAATACATAACCCTGACTGGTCAGTGCCTGGGTAAAGGCAGCCTGCTCCAGGGCGGGTTCAGCAAACTGGCGGGCCACCTGGTGATATTGCTGAGGTGGTGGTGCCTTGGCCGCCACCTGCTGGTACCTCTGCTGGACTACTCGCTGGACACTCGGCTGCTGCTGCTGCTGCTGCCTGCTGGGAGCGGGGTAATGGTAGTAGGCCACCTGGGAGCTGGGCGTGATGGAGTATTCCAGGTGGGAGACATCGGCCAAAGTCAGGCTGAGGAGTTGCAGCAGCAGAATCCACAACAAGGAGAACTGAAAGAGGTTCAATTAAACCTTTTGATAATGTTTTTTATCACAGATATTATCACTCACATTGAAAGCCATTGTCACAGCACTGTTCTTTCGTTCTTGTTCTTAGTTGTATATATATTTATATATTTGTGCGATGTTATCCAGCTATCGATCGGAATATTAATTCGTTGATGTGCGCAGGCGCAGCTGTGGCAGCTGATTAAAATTGGTGAGGCCGCTGAAGATGCTTTTTATATGCGTATTGAGGAGGAGCTCTGCGATCGGTTCTCAGACCTGTTGCCCTCTCTCACTCTCAGTCTCTTCTGCCTTCTTTGATTTCGAATGTTTTTGAAGCCACAACGCTCGAGTGCAGGCCAAGACGAAGCTTTTTGGCATTTTGTTGCCTTTGTTTATTTACTTTGTTTGATTGTTGGCTTTTCGGTGGCTTAACAAAGCTGTTGCCGGGCAGTTTTGTCTATTGATAATATTGATATTTGGCTGCCTTGCATATAAATCAATGTTGGTCATTTTTATTGGCATCCGAACTATGCAACTAAACAAACTCGCCTCCAGTGAGTGGCTCAGTGTGACTTGTCTCTCGATTTTGGCAAGACCCCCCTCCGGCCGGAGCCCCCTGTTCCTAGCCATTCTGCCTGTGAACAGCATTTGAGCTTATTAAAAACGGAGAGCGTCATGTGACTCCTGCCAGAAAAGCCGCACAAACATAAAAGCCATTAGCCCCCAGCCCAAACAGAGGACTTTGGCGGATCGGAGCGGTGCGGTACGAGATTTGCATGCTAAAGACCCGATTGTTGTCTCTGAATTTGATTGGCTCTCTTTCAGTGCGGTGCGAGGCTCCCGTCACAGATTGACCTCAGCCGGTGGGACATAATCACAATCTATGCGCATCTCATTTTGGATTACACTGAGAAATATCCCCATTATTTTAATATTTTATCAATGGAAAATTTATCTACGAAAAAAGGCATTTGATAATCGATATATTATGGTACAGCAAAGCTAATTACGATGAATTATTCTATACATTTTCTTAGTATTAAGAAATTATTTAACAAATAAAATAATCCCTTCATTTCCGTTTAAATTCTATAAAATTTCTTTTATTTTTTGACAATTCTCAAACATTTGTTTATGATTTTTATTACGGAAACATGTTAAGTTAGCAGTAGAACATGTAAATACAATTTTTTAAATGAAATACAAATACATGTTTTATTAGTTAATTTATTATATTCATTTTTGATATTTATCTAAAAACTCATTTACATTTTAATTAATTCCCTTTGCAAGATTTAGGGAATTCTAGTATTGAAAATAATATTTTAAATGAATAAAACATTATTTTAAAATTATTAAATGTTTATGCAGGAAACCAGTTTCTTAGCTGGCAAATATGACACCTATTATTCAATCGCCGAACACGGAAATCATAAATTAATTTGTTTTTCAACCTATTTCCCATTGGCTTGAAGGGTAATTAAGATGCTTATCGACTGTTTAAACTATTGACCCAATTGGCTGGGAGCTTTCCTCTCTCGTTCACACGTTGAGTTAGGTCAGTTGGTCAGGAGGAGCCGTTGGAGTTCATAACCGTTGATCGGTTTCGGTCTCGGTCTCGGTCTCGGTCTCAGTGCCATGCCTCGCCTTTGACCAAATTGGCGATGCCGAAAATTGCTTGGAGCCATGAAAACATCTGAATTATTTATGGGTTTCGTCGATATAAGCATAATTAAATCGCTACGCTGCGCGTTCTTCGCATAAATTCACGACTCGCGTATAATACGAAACATAACAACATTATTTAGATTTAATTAATTGCTAATTTGAGGAAATTATCATTCATAGTTATGCATAATGAGCCCCATCGTCTGGCTGGGCCCATCTGGGGTTTCTCGAGTTACCAGCCCTGAGAGTTAAAGGTGACGGGAGCATGATGCGGAGAAGGAGGAGCTCCGTACACCGCAGCTGGAGCATGAGGAGGTGGCGATCCAAAGTGGAGTTTGTATCTGCCGTAGGATGGAGGAGCTGCAAACTGGTAACCAGTGGGCGGTGCAGCATATTTTGTCAGAAAATGTGGCGGTGGAGCAGCAGCATAGTGAGCCACTGGCGGTGGTGCATAGTGAGCCACCGCGGGTGCTGCGAATCCGGAGTAAGTTGTGGTTGTGGTGGTCACTGGTGCTCCCAGGGAATACTTGATAATAGGCTGTGGTGCCTCATAAGCTTCTGCGTACTTAAAAATGGCCGGTGGAGCTGGTGCACTATAGGCAAAGGCATGATGAGCACTAAAGGCAGCTGGAACAGTCACAGTATCCGAAACAGGAACAGCTACAGGAGCAGGAACTGCCACGGGTGTGGGCACAGCCACGGGAGCTGGAACCGGAACTGGCGAAGGCACCGGAAATGGCACTGGCACGGGCACAGGTACTCCCACGGACGATGGACCGTGAAAGAAGCTTCCGAAGGCAGGAGAACTGAGGCACAGCACAACACTCAACAGAATACTCTAGGTTATAAAAATATTATATTTTAAGTAAATATTATTAAAAACTTTAATTTCGCTTTGCCCTTACAATTTTGTACATTTTTCTCCCGTTATGCTTTCTTCCGTTTTCAATTTCCGTATTAAGTCACTTCTCTTCGACACTTTCACACGTAATGAATCGAATTTGGTTGACCATTGCAGGTTTATATACCACGATCCGAGAGTTGCGTCGCTCGCATTATGCTGAATTCGGGGAGGAGTGCGGGTACTAGAGGTACGAAAAGTAAAAACTCCATTAAGGGATCTGAGCACGACGTGCAATCGACAAGCGAATCGTGCGGCAAATGCATGCGACAAGTTTTGCAATGCCCCATCTTCAAGGGGAAGTCTGATGGAGACCCAGCCTTCGAAATTAATTAATTAGGGTGATTTCTTAATTAATTAAGAAGAGAGTTTTTAAAGTATTAAAGTGTGACTCTAGAAGATTCAAAGGAATTTATAGTTATTAAGGTTTTTGTAGTATTTATTCTAAGCCATTCATTGATTTTAAATAATAACAGCTGGCCTGTAACTGTAACTATAAATAAATTCAACAATTTTCTTTAATGAGAACAGTTCTACTTAAACAAAGATTGTCCTTTTTTCCTTTCCTTCCAACAAACCCTCTAAAACCAAGTTAACCCCTAATTACAGCTTAAATTATGCTCCTACATTTTTATATCTCAACCAAGATAAGTCAGCCGAGTTCAGGTGCCATTAGAATGAACACACTTTACTTGGACACATTATCCATGGATCACATTTACCAAGTGCAGTCCCACTTTTACTGCCGCAGTCAACGTCGCGCAGCCAGTTGCAACAACCCATTGCGATCACGTTCCAGGCACCTTTTTATGCCTTATGACTCTGATTGATGGCCGTTGCCGAAATATAAATGCCAAAATATCACACGCCAGTTAAAAGTCGATTTATTACCGCCGCCAACAAAGCCGGCAAAGCTCTCAATTAGCAGGGACAAGCCCGAAAGTTGGCAGTACATTTCGGGAATCGAGGTAACGGCCCAAAAGCGGGCAACTCGTGCTCCATAAAAGACTGAATCCGTCGTAAACAGGCGAAATTCCCGCACGGGTGGCCAATTAAATTGGCTGCCAAATGCGCGACACGCGCTCATCGAAATTGTCAAAACAAAACAATGAAACGGTGGGGAGAGGCTGGGCCGGGCTATAAACCGGGGAAAACCGGCGAAATTACCATAACAAAGTGGCTAAATCAGAAATCGATATGTTCACCTTCGCTGAACCGAAAAGCAACGAGTTTTCCACGAAGATTTCCCAGTGCCGCGCCAAGTGGAGCACACGCCCAGCTCTTGAGAGCTCCTCGAGAGGTTGCCCCGCGATTTCCATCGCTTTTCCACCACTGCCGATGGCAACAGGTGCTCTTGAGGCATCATCAACCACACATACATATATATATAATGTAATGCGTACTAAATCGCTGCACGTGTTTATCTGTTCCCACGAAAACGAAACTTTGTTGCAAGCTACTTGGATTCACTCAACTGGGAGTAAGTTAGCTGGAAAATATGCTACAATGTGGCTAAGTTATTAAGGAAAATTTACATGCATTCAGAAAGAACTTGCATACAATTGTACTTCAATTGATTCCATTTTCTTTGACAAATCGGGTTTAGTTTGTGTAACGAAAGCATAGCCATAATTGCAACTTTATTTGAAATATCCTTGAACGAATACTTGATATTTATAGAATTCATAAACCCTTCCATATTGCTCATACGCAGTGTGAGCTGTCAACGAACTCAGGGCAATGCAAGGACATCTGGTGTGCGCTCCCTGACGCTACTGCATTAGATTATCAAGTGCAATTCCCTTTTACAAACAACAACGAAATAATTAAGAACGGGCAGAGCAGTGGGTGGGCTTCTGAGTCAATGCCCCTGGTCGAGGTCAACACGAGGAAAACGTGTGCATTTCCACAGTACGTGCAGTTCCTGCGGCCTGCGGATCAGCTTTCCCGGGAAGTGGTTTGACCCTTACAAAATTAATTTTCCATCTTGTTGTGCCAACTGTGCTCGGGAATCGTGTTTCCTTTGGCCAGAATCCAATTTCAATGCAGGTTTTAATTGCAATGCCCGGGGCTAAAACGAGCTCTGCTGGTCCATGCATTCTGGGAAAGGTCCTTGCCCTGTAAACCAAGTCAATGGCTTGTTAATAATGCTAAACAGAAGCGAAGAGCAAATGCAAACCACTTTCCGCTTGAATAATTCAATTAGGCTTTGCATACTCTCGGGCTAACCGGAAAAACTCAAGGGAAAAGTGTAGAGCTCAGCATGCGATGGATTTCCACTCAAAAACAACCAGAGGTATGTACGAGGTTGTGGGAATTCGCTGAGAGACGGTGCATGTGTGCCATGAGAGCAGCTGCCACAAAATGCATCCACTTAGTGTCACTCGACGGACGGGCTTGAATGAATGAATATTCATGGAATGGGAGATGTAGGAAGCAGAATCTTAGCCCACCTTTGTCTGCGAATCTGCGGATCTCCGAATCTGCGAGTCTCCGAAGGCTGTTGCCAAATTATCGCTTGACTGGCCAAAGGCACCGATGTAGTAGTTGTCGCTGTAACCATAATTATGACATGGTTTATGATCAGGCGGCATAATTTATTCCCAACCGAACTGCGACGAATTAAACTTGTCTTGGGCTAATCGAGCTGTGCACTTTGTCAAGGTCGAAGAGCCGCCAACAATGGCTTATTGTTATTATTATATTATTATTACGTTGCGCGCTATGAATTATATTTAACAAGCCCCACCCTTCAAAACGGCATTTCCACTCGGTTTCCACAATAAATTAAAGAAAATCATAAATCGATTTCAAGTTAGCCACTAGGCAAATATTCATACAAGACTTTTCAATTTTCGCATGAATTATGCGTGGCTTTTTCGGCCCAGGATCAGCCGTACGGCTAAAAAGGTAATTAAGTGGCTCAATTCACTTTTGAGCAGCTCTTGATGTGCTCCAATTTTTCACTTGCGAAACCGGGCAAAAAGCATTTAGCTGAGACATTCGGCCGGGCATTAATAAATAGATATTTCAACGCACTTTTCCCCCGCTTTTTTTTACCGGTCAACCTGTTGACGGGCGCACGCGTTTGTCGCTTGAGTCTTTCGTTTCTCCGCAATGATAATTGCCAGGCGGCGGGGGGAGTGGCCACTTGGCCGGGGCGTTGCAATAAAACAATTTTGATTGCTATTTTGATTTTCGTTCGTTGTTGATTTTTTGCTTCCTTTGAACAATTTCAAAACACTTGACGGCTGGCGATATGAATCGAGCGAGTTTCCCAAGTCGCTAAATTAATTTGAAGTGCAATTGAAGTGCCGAATGGGAGTTGAAAATCGTGGGGATAGTGATGCAGTGAATTAAGAGTTCGGCGATGGAAACGCAAGCAGGTGTCTGGGTGTGAGATATTCGTGACGAGGCTGCTTAGTAATTCGATCTCGGATTAATAGAATAATATCAGAGATTCAACTTAAAAAGCATTTTATAAAGAGTATTATTAAAAGCTGAATATTTTTTTTCGAAAAATTAATTTCAATGCAAGCAATGCAATGCAAGCAAACAAAATAGTTTAAGCAAAGTAAAGTTGTAAAGAATTCCATTATTATTCACTTTAAGACCTACAAATATGTTTTTTTTTCTAAATTTGGATTTCAATTTTTGATTGTAGTTAATTTCCTCTATTTTTAGTTTAAATATTCTTACCCTTAAGTCCCTTAATATATATTAAATAAATAAAATACATCATAGTTTAGTGTTTAGAGTCATTTGTATCGTTTATTTACAGAAAGTGTCAAAGCCACAAGGGCAAAGAATTGCACCTTTAGAGCAAAATCAACGAAACTTGATCCTTCCTTCAATCTCTCGCTCTCGCCACCTCCCGCTTCAATGTCCTTAGTTCTCTAGATGTCTCTGTCTCAAGTTGAGTTCTTGGTTTTTCTTGGGGGGGATTCTGAGGATTTTGAAATTTGTACACAATTCAAGTTTTTTGTTTTTCTGCCTCTGACTACGAAATGCACATGCAAATTCAACACTTTGACGGCAGCAAAATGCGAATTATCCACTTCAAGGGGTCGTCAACGGGGGCTTGGTTTCTTCAGGACGAGATCCTTAGTGCAGGTATCCGTGTCCAGCGTAGCCCAGACCACCGTAGCCGGCGTATCCCAGACCGCCGTATCCGTAGCCGCCATAGCCGCCGTGGTAGGTCGAGGTGGTGTGCAGGGCAGGAGCGGCATGGACCAGAGGAGCGGCGTGGACCAGGGGAGCGGCGTGCACGACGGGAATGGCCTTGGTGGCCACCTTGTAGGTGTTGGCATAAGAAGTGGCCACCGGGTGGGCCACAATGGGGGCGGCGTAGCTCTTGATGATGGGGGCGTGCGAGATCACGGCCGGAGCAGCGTAGGCCGGGGCCAGGGCGGCGCCATATCCCAGTCCATAGCCGTGGCTGTAGGGCGCGATCACACCGGCATTGGCGACGGCGCACAGGGCAGAGATGAGGGCAATCTGGGGAGCACAAATTGTATATAATCCCTGAATCCCTGCGGTATCCTTGGCCTTACCAGTTTGAACATTTTGCTGGCTTTGTTTTGGGCTGTTGCTTTGACTTCTTGAGTAGTCGAATGTGTTATGCTTAGACGTCTCGACGGGCCCTCGTATTTATACCCGCAACATGAGAAATATTCTGACAAATCTTGGCCCAAAGAGAGGGAGAGCAAATCGCAGAAACACGCCCGAAGCTTTGTGCATTTGCCGACCAGCGAGCAGATCGCGAAAGAGATCAGTCGCGATCGGTCACGCGGCGGTTTCGGCTTAGACCAGAGGCCCCCTAGTCCCCAGTCCCAGCGCTTTTCATGGAAAACCTCTATGGGCATTTAATTCAATTTACTATTTTTTGTCAGCTATTGTTGGCTTCCAAGCGGCGGCAGTTGCTCTAACGGATTTTGTTTTTTTATATATATTTCCATTCATGTCGGTGGGGAAACAGACAATTGTTTTCCCCCGGTTTCCAGCTGAGAAAATGCCAGTTTTGATTCTGGTTTTGTTCTGCGAAGGCATTACTTACAAATATTCCTTAGCTGTAAATTGGTAATTAGCCAGGCAAAATATGGTAATTTATTTTTGAGAATAACAGACGAATAAGTAGAAAACTTAAGCGAATAAGGGTTAAAAGTCTGTTAACATTTTACAATTCACTTCTTAGATTTAAGTATGCAACTTCAAATAATTATGGAATTATGACACCGTGTGTCTTGCAAATTGAAGTCATGAAAGGAGAATTTTTAATTTTATACTATTTTTAAGAATATAAGGATATCCTCAAAGCACATATATGTATTATTAAAATAGACACACAAAAACAATGCCTTGATAATGGCTGTACCGGGATAAATGTCAAGAAATCAGGATAATCTACTTTTTTTAATAAAAAAATATATAAATATTCAAATATACAAATACTCTATTCAGTAGAACGCACAATTTCCACTAGCCAAATCTTATAAACCCATTAAACATATCGCTCTTTTCCAACTACTGATCTGCAAATCCTTTCTAAAAGCCAAGCACGCACTTGATTATCAATCAGCCTGGCCAGCCGATTGACTGACTGACTGACAGCTCATTACTGATATAAAGATCCGTAGGTGTGGAAAATGCTGTTGCTCGCAGGCAAATGATCAATCGGAGCTGCCTCTCCACGCACCAAATAAGCCCATACTCTGGTCCGTGAAAAATTACCCACTTTAATAACTGACAAACACACTGAGCCTGGGGACTGGCCGGGCTAATAGTGCAGTTGGCCAGTTGCAGCTGCTTCGCCTGTATTTTGCATGCATTAATTTTTAACTGATTTGCTATCGCGCGCACACACGGCGTATGCGTAACTTGGGTGGAGAAATCAATTGGAAACAGAGGTAAATCATATTTACTGGCTTTGGAATGGCCTGCCAGGTTTCCTAATAGCCATGCTTAATTCCTCTATCAAATCACAAGATCTGCCGAGAACACGAGGCGTGAAAAGAATTGCAAAACGCTTGTTACGGGCCTTGGAATCAAAATGTTTTGATCCGAATTTTGGTTTTGAAACCTAGGGTTCTGTGTGTCTCCCAGGGCGAACAAAGCGCGACTTAAAGTTTATGACGCATAAATCAATAAACAATTACGATGGCGACAATTCTGTGCGGCTTTGACCCTGGGCATCGCTGCTGATTGGGCTACAATCTGCATATCAAGGGGGCTTAGTCCGAGCGAGAGTGAAACCAAGTCGGAACCCTTCACCAGAGGCAACACCTCGTGATTTGGCCCGGACCCCGGGCGTTATGCAAATGCTGGCCAAATTGTCGCATAAATCTAAATCGAAGGCGGCTTGATTGACACCGGACACAGGATGCCAAATTGCGTGGCTATCGATCGTTGGATCGAGCGACCTGCCCAAAAACCGCAAGACCAAAACTGCCACCCACTCGGCTTGTTGGGTTTCTGGGCCTGGTTCCAGGCCGCAGCTGACCGACCGCCTAGCTCTACTAGTGCTCTGGTGTAATTGCATTTTAATGGCCTCCCAATTGGGCAATATCCATCCAATTCGCATTTCCCAAGCGACGCCCAAAACTCTTTGATTGCCAACAAATCATTCAAAAGTCGAAATTAAAAGCCGTCAATTTTCCAAAGCTCAAACTCAACTGCAAAGAGCTTAACTCAATATATATTTTCCCCCTCTTGATTTATGTGATTTTTATGGGGAAATAGTCACCGAGTCCCGGGACCTGAAATTTGTCAGCCGAATTCTGGCTAAGGAAATTTCACAAGGGGGACACTCTGGAATGCCATAGAGGTGATTAGTTCGTCTCACCTGAATTGCATTAAAACAAGCATGTGACCGCAAAAAGTTATTATTTAATTTGTTATAGTTTTACATAATTGTTGGTTGGGCGGTTCGCAATTTGCATAGCACAACATACATAGTAGTTTTACTCCCATCTGTGGCTGTGACTCGAGTGTGGCCAATTAAGTATTAAGTATACCACATGTTGGACGCTACTCGGTCAAGGTCGTGCTTACCCCAGTACCCCAGTACCCCAGCCTTTGTCACAATGTCGTGCATATTACACTATAGCGAGTTGTACAACAATTAGACGTTTTTATAATGATTAATAACAAGAGAGCAACGGCAGCGACAACTCCCAAGTGCGAAACTGTAACAATGGCCAGCAGAGAGTCAAGACTTTTTGATAAGGTTAAGGAGGAATGGGTACCCTGGGAATAATTTGGGTAACTTGGTGCTTATTTTATAACTTCAGGCTGCTTGTTAATTAGTTGTTACTTAAAGGTATTTATTTATAATTCGAAATTAATGTGACTATCCTTTGGTAACCTTCTTATGATTTAACAACCAATATATGTACATAAATATTATACTTAAAACCAATATGTAAAGTTTCCACAATAATTACAAAAGACTTATTTATGTATTATTAAATCTCATGTTTCTTAGTTTATCTACCCAACCAAATAATATTCCAAATGAATGTATGGTTTCTCTGACATTTAAGAATCAAGCTTAAAACCAATTATATAGTGCTGCTGCTAATTAAGCAACATTCTTCCATGGAAGACTTTTGCAAGCCATATTTCTTTAATGAGTCTCAAATATCATTCCGTAATTATTTTCCTAGGGTAGCAATCAATGCTTGGATTTTCCACAGAGACACAGACACCGCTGTGAAAAGCCATGGAAACACACTCGCCGACAGAGAGCCAAGTTTTCATTAATGGAATTAAAGTGAGCTAAGGTGGATTAGCCCCATCCAGCCCCCTTTTTGTCCTCCCTACTGGTAGCTGCTTTACCTTCAGCTCAGCTCAGCTCAGCTCGAGGTTGGGCCAACAATTATCATTTGCAAAAGTTGGTTTCATTTCGCTTTGAAGTTCTTTTTGTGCGGGGACATTGCGCAATGTGGCTCATGGCACGTAGAGCGTTTCTGTTATTTGTTTAATAACATTTTCAGTTGTTGTTGTTGTTGTTGTTGTGGATCAACCATACTGCATACTACATATAAACTACATATAAACTATTTTGGTCACAGATCATTTGACAGCTTCACTGAGTGCGCTCGCGCGCTCTCGGGCTCTTCGGGCTGTCAATGCAAATATACTGAAATTTGCTTCATAATTAAGTAGTTAGATCGCAGCTCAGTTGCAACAATAACAAACTAAAACCCAAAAAAAAATATACATACATGTTGAACAAGTCACGCCCCTTTCCGAGCTCGTAAATTAAAGTTGTGTGTCGCCAAATTGTATGCAAATCGCTTGACTCCCCCAGTTGCTGAGATTTATGCGAGGGGCTGTCCAAATTATTTGTTATTCGATTAGTGCTTTTTAATTGAATTTAGTTCTCGTGTGGGTGCGCTTGCCCCTCTCAATTCCCCTCTTAGAAGTACCTCAGTATTTCTGGCGAATTCCATAAAGTTCTAATGCATCTAATTTGACTTTCACTTTTTGCCACCGCTTATTGTTGCCGCACCGATTGTTCTAGACCAATTCGGTGACTTGTGTGGTTACTCACCCTGAACTTGAGCTGAAATCAAATTACTGGGCAAGATCCCAGGCATGATTGCACACACCTGTGGGGGCAGTATCTATATCTTAATCAGGGGTGGCAAGAAATTAAGTCACGAGCATTGAAAAGGCTAAGGTTGAGCCACTACTGATTGAACCATATTTATCACTTATCACTTATCATTTCATTGTGCGAAGGAGCTTTTTCTGCTGATGTTTAGAGAGTTATCTTTACTATATATATTTACGATCTATAAAATCCTCCACACGAACATCATTTTGCCATCCCTAAGTCGCGCTCTATGAACTGCTAACCCTGCTCAAGTTCGCTCTGCTTTGGTTTTCTCACAAACAAAAGCAGAAATAAGCTGAGAACAGCGATAGCTATAAAAAGTCAATTAGACTTAATGATAGCCGCAGCTAAACATTAAATCCATGTACGTAAATTACATAAAAAAATGAAAAAAAAGCTTCAAGAAACCAGAAACGAGAAACTCCAAAACGAATTCGATTTGAGAATAACAACGCCGGCCGATCAACTCCGCTGGGAGTTCTGTGCAATCAAGGAAGTCGTTTCCGAGCTGCAACCGACAAAAAACTATTGCTTGTGCGTCGGGTTTTGTATAATTCAGTCATTAAAATTAATAAGACAATGCAGATCACACGCCCCACAAAACAGCACAAGAACTGGCCAAACGAGGCATTTCCCAAACGTTTAGGCCTGGAGGCGGATGTGGCTATTACAGATCTAATTACATGGCGTATGAGCGATTTTCAATGCTGTTTTCGGCCAGGCCAAGTCGCACCGATAACACTCAGATAAGGCCAGCTTAAAGTGTTGCTACTTGGCAACAGCAACACAACCACAGTGGTTACTGGAAACTAATTAAGTTGCATGTTCCATGCTGACAACCTCAGAGATACAGCCACAAATGCAGACAAGAGTTGAGTTCGAGCCAGTCCCAGTGGACAGCGTCAACTTCTATTAGCCAAACAATTTAAAAACTCTTGTCCATTTGTCAATATTTCAACTAACCAGGAGATTGTTTATGGAATTGTGTGCTTAAAATCCAGGCTTAACTTGTGCTTTGTAAACACATTCATTTCCTTATAGAATTAAGCTAGACTTAATCCCACTTAAAGTCTTTAAATAAATTAATTGAAGTATTTACTCGCTCCTTTTGGTTAGACAGAAATTCTGCAGCTCACAAATCTCCGGTTAATTAACCACACAGGCCAGCATGGGTTAAGTTGAAGCCCAAAGCTTGTTTAAGCCATGAAAAGCTTAGAGTTCAAGCTTCATTTCAGGCCCACAGCTCAAAAGTAGGCAGGTATTATACAGTTTTTATTATAAAGTTTTTCCAGAAAAGATAATAAAATTGTTTAAAAAGCAAACAACAAGTTTTTCGCTTAGATGTATGTATGTATATTTTTTAAATGTTTTTTTAAGCTCGGTTGCTCGGTTTCTGCAAGTGGAAATATTACACCCGGCGGTAAGTGCCGGTCAAAGATTTATGCCAACTACCGCTAAACATTCAAGTGATTTACACGTTTAAGCCGGAGTTGTGTTTGCCCAGAAGCCAAAGTGGACCAAATCCACTAACAATGGCATTCTGCTGCAGCGGCTGCGGCAACAATGAGAGCAACTTGGCCAATGATTATATCGTTCCGGCCCTGTCAGCGTCTTGTTATATCTCTCGCTTCTGATCGAGCTCATTGTGGACTGTTTTTTTTTTTTGTTGCTGCTTATGCTTCTGTTTCTGTGTTTTTCTTCTTAATTAAATTAGAGCCAAGGTCGCCTCAAATGGGCTGGGAGCCTCTCGGCGTGTATGGTTAATTAAAACCAAAGCTGGGAGCCACCAAAAACCCGACAACATGTGGCGTTTGATGCTTGTTGCGTTGGTGGCGCCCAAAAATAGTTGAGGAAAACCCAGTCAGGCGGGGCCGAGAGGCAGGAAAAAAGGCTGGAAAAAGAGTTTTTCGGCTGCTAGTTATGCTAATGGTTGTCCCACATTTTGCGTGCCAGTCAAGTAGAAGAAATAAGCCAGGAATCCAAGCTGAAACTGGATTGGGTGTGGGTGCGGGTGTCATGCTATGGACCAGGTAGCATTTCTGTGGGTGGCTAGACTTGGCTCCATTCAGTCTTTCGGCCTGAACAACAGCCTCGACTTGGCTCGCTCAGTTCCGCCCAAATGGGTCACTAATGAGCCATCTGGGCCTGGGAATTCGCTGGAGGAAAAACGCAAAAAAACACCAGCTGCTGAGCCAAACCAAAAAATAAAGCACAGACAACATTTTAGATGATGGCTCGATTGTTTGTGCCAATTCTAACGTAAAGTAGCTAATTCCCTTGGTTCGGGGCCTGTATAAAACCCGAGTGACTTCTTCAACTGCCAAACACAGTTGCAGAGTTCACCCAGCGAAGATGTTCAAAGTTGTGAGTTGCCTTAAATAATATTTATAGGAGTTGGTTCAGAAAATAACTCCTCCATCTTGTGCAGGTATTTCTTGTTTGCGGATTGTTGGCTGTCCTGATCCAGGCTCGTCCCAGCTACTTGCCCAGCTATGAGACCGTGGAATATGCCCCCAGTGTCGTGGGCTATGAACACCTGGCCCTGCCCGCCGCCGTTTCCCATCAGAGCTCCACGGTGGTTCACGAGAAGCGTCCTTATTGGCGTCCCATTGTGGATCACAGTCCTCTGTTAAAGACGGCCTATGCTCCGGCCACCTCCATCTCCTACGCTCCCTTGGGCTATGCCGGTAGCAGTGCCGGCTGGTACGGACCCGAGGTCTGGAGCGGAGCCAGCTATCCTAGCATCTACTTGAAGTAGAGGTATCATTGGGGAAGCCTTAATCTCATGCTGCATTTATGCTGTGAACCTCTTTCTTTACTTTGCAATATTTCAAGTCGAGAATTATTAAAATTCATAACACAATCTAACGTCACAATAAAACCAAGAAATGGATTCCGTGATATTCTTAATAATTCTGAGATAAATTAATCACTTATTAAATAATACGAATTAGTTTTGAGCTATATTTTCAATGGAATAAATGATCTTACTGAAGAATAACATGCTGTATATTATAGTTTTAATAAGATCTGTAGTGAAGGAGTAATTTTCTACCCTATAAACCGAACTTGATCAGCATTTACAGTTGAGTCGATATAGCCATGTTTAGTGGTGAAAAATATAACCTTTTTTTTTAATTTTAAAATATTATATTATTATATTAGTAGAATATTAAACTAAAAATTATCACAAAAATGCTGTCCGCATTAAGAATTATACTTTGGCAAAGTGATGGTTAAATTTTAATTTGATTCGTTTAAAAAGTATTAAATAAAAATATTGATTACAGACATTTCTGATACATTTTTAAATATTTAATTCTTTAACCTCAGAAAAAACTCTTTATATTCCCAGTATATAGGTATAGGTTATTGTATTTTGGATTTTTTTTTTATTTTATTTAATATTAACTATTATTCGAGTGGAAGTCATGACAAAGTAAATTGCTTTCTAAATTGTTTTAGTAAATCCAAAGGGATAAAAACACATTCTTTTGGCATTCACATTTAGTTAACTTTTATTCGTTTTGTATTTTTTTTTCGCTAAAATTCTTTCGTTCTCGTTGATGGCTTTCTTACCAGGCGCTGGCGGCGTAGGTGAGGGGAGCATGGTGCAGCAGGGGGGCAGGTGCGGCATAGGCCACCGGAGAGGAGTAGGCCACGGGGGCGGAGTAAGCCAGAGGGGCGGTGTAGGAAGGATACGCGGAGTAGGCGGCCACCGAGGGGGCGGAGTAGGCCAGGGGAGCAGAGTAGGCGACGGGGGCGACGGTCTTCACAATGGGAGCGGCAGCCACGACGGGAGCAGAGTGGACGGCAGTGGTCTTGACCACGGGAGCAACCACATCCTCGACGACAGGAGTGCTGTGCACCTGGGTAACGCTCTGGTGGCTCACGGCAGTGGGCACGCTCTTCACCACGGCACCCACTTTGGCGAGGACGGGCTCCTGGACGATGGTGGTGGCAGCAGGGGCACTGTAGACCAGAGGAGCGGCGGCCAGGTGACCGGGCTTGGCGGCGGCGACGGCCAGGAGAGCGGCGAGAACGAACTGCGGGGAAGAATAAGGGCTATAGTAATCCAATTCAGCGGGATCTGTGGCCCAGAGATCCTTACCAATTTGAACATATTGGTAATGGTTACTTCTTCGACTTGTGTCGCTGCAAAGGGAGACAGACTTCGAATGTGTTGAGCTGAGGGACTGTCAACGGCTTTTATACGTGAACTTCACTTTCGCAGCTCCCACACACAGGTAACTCTGCACACGCACCACGAGGCTCTTGGCCATTGAGGCGGATACAATAAGCCATAAGTCGAACGTGCCTGAACGGATTCTGGCCGCTGTCTCCGACTCTCCAGGTTTCGAGTCTCCGAGTCTTGGCCATAAACCAGATTATTATTCGCGGCCAATTCTCCACCGCTCCTACTCATTATTTCACTTATTTTCGGCCTCGCACTCGCACTCGCACTCGCACTCTTGGTTTCATTTCACAACTCACTCACAGCCATTGCGAACTCATTAGTCGCACGTACTCACCTGGCATTTATTTTCTTGTATCTCTTTTTTTTGGGGCAAGCAGGAGAACCAAGGGTTATACTTCTAATTGGAAGTCAATGGAAGTCAATTTCCGACTCAAGCCAAGGTCGAAAAAGCAAGAAATCCTTAGTTGGTTTCCGAGAAATGGCTGATTATAAACAAGATGATTATCTTAAGACTTTACCAAGTAAAAAAAATGTATATCTCTGCAAAACTTTAGTTATTAAATTGTTAAAGTATCTAAGGTGTTACTATTTTTCAGCCTAACACCTGTCTTATAAATAAACCTGCATTCTTTCCCCAGAAACCTGGTACTGACTTGAGGTTTGTTTCAGTAGAACTTGAGTGCACCTGTGCACTGAATACATATGTCCTTAGAAATAAAGGTATATTTTTCTATAAAAGCAGCATTTTCTTTTTGATGCAATCATTGCATTTGAAAAAGTCGTTTAGAACTGACACACAAGAATGAATTTCCTATGGAAAGTGGTAGGCAATTTAAGGAGCAATAAGTATAGAAAATATATATATGAAAAATGTTATTCCTAGATATTTATTTGCCTCTGGCTGGGCATCCACTGCTGCGGCGGACTTGTCCACAACCGTCATGATATCGAAAAGCGAGAAACAAATACAGCCCCAAAGGTGTGGTGGCTTCCAACAGACTTCCTGAAAACCATTCTGACGCCCATAGCGAATTTGGCTGACCAAATCGAAGTAAATATACCTGGACTAGCAAGCTATCGCACAGAGGATAAGAATGATTAGAGTCTAGTTGGCGAGTCTAAATAAGTAATTTAATTAATTAAATAAATGGTTATACTACATATATGATATATGAGTACAAATTATTCAGTGAAAACAAGAAGAACAAGTTCATTGACCAAGAATGCCAGCCATTTGCCAACCAGCGGGATATCTATTTGTCACCTTCATAGGTGAGGCGTTTGCATGTGTGCTCGGCATATGTCCAGTGTTTATTGAAGGAGCACCTGCAGCAGGAAGTAAGTACGTGCCAGAGGGCAATGAACCAGGACACTTTCAGCATAGAAAGCTAGTTAAGGCCACCAGGCAGGTTCTACAGGGAATCATTATAAATTCTGATCACAGAAGGTGGAAAGGGAGTCCTGCTGAATATATAAATACCCTACGAGGAACTTAAATTTAAAGAGAGTTTAGAGAACGATTCTTATTATATGTATTTTCAATTAAATAAATATATTTCTTAGTTATTGGATTTCGTGTTTCTGCTCTTGACTCTACCTTACCTTTTAGAAAAATTATACATAACTTTACATGATTAGGACATACATCCAAATTATCAAGGCTTTCCTGTTACTAAACTTTAAATATTTAAACCAAACAAAATATATATTAGGTAAGCAAAGTCTTTAGCCCACATAAACAAAGAGTAATGGCCTGAAAGTAAAGCCGGTAGGAAAAGCAAACACCTTCGCACATTTTCGAGGCAAAACATGTATTTATTTAAAATTCGTATCACAAAACCGTCCAGCTATGCATCCTGGTCACCTGGCCGGGGTTGGAGGAGTGGGACTTAGACTGGGAGTCGCACTGGGAGCGCTTTACCACACACCGGTGGCGGTGTAGGTCAGCGGCGAGGAGGCAGCCACATGGGCGACGGGTGCCACGGCGGCATAGGAGCTGGCCAAGACGGGAGCAGCAGCGGCATAGGTAGAGTGCACCACTGGAGCGGCGGCAGCGTAGGTGGAGTGGACAACGGGAGCAGCGGCATAGCTGGTGTGGACCACGGGAGCAGCAGCGGCATAGCTGACCACCGGGGTGGACTTGACCACAGGAGCCACGATATCCTCCACGACATGCGCCGAGCTGTGCACCACCGACTGGCTCTGGTGGCTCACGGCAGTGGGCACGCTCTTCACCACGGCTCCAACCTTGGCCAGGACGGGCTCCTGGACGATGGTGGTGGCGGGGGCGGCATAGACCAGCGGGGAGGACTCCAGCAGGTGACCGGGACGGGCAGCGGCTACGGCGAGCAGAGCAGACAATACCACCAACTTGAACATTTTGGAAATAAGTTTGGTCTGTATTGACTGATGGGTGAAGAGTGAGTGTTCGGATTGAGTTTCTTGCGAGAACTGTTGTCGATTGCCCGGCAGGCGTTATCTTTTTATACGGCAGCCACAGCGGACTGTGACCTTCCCACTTTGACGCACAATTCGAGTTGAAGTTAAACCCAAATCAGATTCTGGCCGGCGATCAATAAGCAATTAGCGTCGGTGGACGGCTCAGCGGAGACAAGCGAGCCATGAGCTAGGAGTACACAGGGAAATAAACAAATCAATTACAGACAGACATTTGGCTATATAATAAGAAATTGGAGTTGAAAACTAAAACATTACACTTTGTAATTGGATCGAAGTTTACTTATGTTGGTGTGCAAAATATTATATTAACCATTATTTACGGACTAAATATTATAATGATGCCATTAAGTAAATAAACCTTTTTGCCTGTGTATAGTTCGAAGCAATCCACTGCCATTAGGCCCTCTTGAGTGCCATTAGGGGCTGGGGGACTCCTCTGCAGCTGCATTACTTGCACTTTGAGGGCGTGAGTCAGGGTCAGCGTGCAGTGCGTGAGCTTTTGGTTTCAGATTTGGGGTCTCAGAGTGACCAATTGCAAGTCTCATGTTTTATGGTCCGAGCGAGGGCCGCTTTATACAACTCATTTTGACGGAGCACTGACTGAGCTCGTAAATGTTTTAATTAAACCACACTTTGCGGCTTTTGCAGCGGCGCCGTGACGCGACGCGAAAGAAAATATATTTTTTAAGCATATATAAGACACCAATTTCGGCTGAACCATTATCAGTCAACTTTGTTCGCTTCAGCAGCACAACACAGACCAAGAAACAAAAATCCTTCAAAATGTTCAAATTGGTAAGTAGAAGAGAAATAATTCGAAGGGAAAACCATCCTCTAACTCTCTTTTTCCTTCTCATCCCTCAGGTGGTGTTGTCTGCTCTCCTTGCCGTAGCTGTCGCTCGTCCTGGCCATCTCTATGAGTCTCCTGTGGTTTACTCCGCTCCTGCTGCCACAACCTATGTCCAGGAGCAGGTTCTGGCCAAAGTGGGCGCCGTTGTGAGCAGTGTTCCCACCTCGGTCTCCCACCAGAGCCAGTCGGTGGTGCACAGCTCGGCGCATGTCGTGGAGGATATCGTGGCTCCTGTGGTCAAGTCCACCCCGGTGGTCAGCTATGCCGCTGCCGCTCCCGTGGTCCACACCAGCTATGCCGCTGCTCCCGTTGTCCACTCAACCTATGCTGCCGCTGCTCCTGTGGTCCACACCAGCTATGCCGCCGCTTCTCCCGTTGTCTACAATGCTGGCTGGTAATTCGGAAAATTGGACTCTTGGAGGCTCTGACGAGCGATCTGGATGGTTAGAAAAAAAAGCTGTTCCTATTGTAAATACAGTTTAGTTGCGAGTAAAATGTGATTCTTAAAAAAAAAACAAAAAGTTGCCTTTATTTGGGAATCTTAAGGAAATGTCACATATAATTTTATCAGTAATTTATTTTGAGCTTGCGTTTATTAAACTTTAAGGGTCTTGCATAGAACCTTAACTAATTGGGGAATAAAATATTTACTTATGAGTTACATTGCTTATGGTATAACTCAGTCTTGTTTATTTAAAATAACGTGTTATATTATCTTTCTCAATAAATGAAGTATATGAAATGAAGTAAATGAATATAGTTGTCATGTTTCACTTTTTTACAACTATTTTCTTCAGAACGTGACTAAATTATTATTTAGCTTAAATTAATTTATTAACTTAAGTAGACCGCCTTAATTTATAATAATTCTAGCAAGCAGTGCCCCTACATTGTATATACAAATCTCGCAAAAAATTAAGTTGCTATAGAAGCCGAAGACTTTTTTATAAATAGCTTACATATGTCACTTAAGAGACCCCTGTTTCTTTTTAGTCATTATTTTTTAAACAAGTTTGTTGTTTAATTTGTACACTTTTTAGGTCAAACAATTATATTAGGTAGTTGGAAATATAACATATTTTTATGCAAACCACATTATCACGATTTGTGAGTTAAGACACACATTGGCGTTAAGTGTTACAATCTCCTCTTTAAAATGTTTTAATTTCAAAATACTATTAAATATAGAAAATAAACACAACATTAAATAAGTACCACAGGATAATTCTGAGCATGAAACATGGATTTATTTACATCAGTCGAAATGTGTAAGCAAAAAAAAACAAAACAGCTGGGTAAGGAGAACGAATTAGCATCGGGTTGGGTGGGGAGTGTAACTGGAATCTGTGTAGTTGCTAGCCCACGCAAGGACATCGTCTGCAGGACCTTTACCAGGACGGGGCCCAGCCGTGTCCGGCCCACGAGGGCGACAGCAGGGTCGTGTGCAGAGCCGGAGCCGCATAGGTCTTGATGATGGGGGCGGCATAGGTTTTCAGCACCGGAGCCACAATGGGTTGGATAATGTGGGCAGAGCTGTGCACCTGGCTGATGCTCTGGTGGGAGACAGCACTGGGAATGGTCTTGATGATGGCGCCCACCTTGGCCAAGGCGGGTTCGTGGATAATGGCCGGAGCGGCATAGCTGTGGCTCCAAGGATCAGCCTCTAGGTAACCTGGACGGGCAAACACCACGGCGAGCAGAGCGAAGAACACCACCTTTAGGAAGGAATTTAAAAGTAATATAAAATTTATTAGGGTAGAAGGACACTAGTTTCCTTAATTGGGAGTAGTATTTCTTTAAAAAATAAATCCCTAATGTAGTCACCTACTTTAAGGACCCCAAGACTTGGGGTTACTTCGTCAAATTCCTCTTTCAATCGACTTACCAACTTGTACATTTTGCTAATCCTGGCGATCCTGTTGCGCTAGCTATTGGCTGAACTACTGAACTGTGGGTCTGTGTTGACGCCTCGCCGAATTGTGCTGCCAGCTTGCAATTTGCAACTGCTTTTATACTGCCAAAATCCGAGCAGGCGACCATGTGCAACCGAATCTTAAAATGCAGAAAACACAATAATAATATTTTTTTCTTTCCTCCTCCTTCAGAGATCGTTAGGAAAAGCTGAAAAATAACGCCAACGGCCACTGGCAACAGCAATGGCAACAGAAAAGCTGCCAAAGTTTGCATGTGCAGCAGCTGATTCGCTTTGTCTTCGCTCGGGGTTTTGGGCCAGGCCCCCCGACGACTCCCCAACGGGCCAAAGCCGGCCACTGCCCACCTAAGACATCGTACCCCATTAGGTCGCAAAAAAAGAAAAACGAGTAGAAAACCAGTCAAAATAAAATGCTGTCTGTCGCTGACTGGTGGGCTCTTGGCCCACTCGGACAGCAGGCCAGTTGGCCAGTTGGCCAGCAGCCGCCACTTGCATCACTTCAGGCCCAGAGTCAGGCATCGCAAAAAAAAAATGTGGTTCACTCTTGTCATTTTCCTCGAAGCTGACCGTGAAAATTCCCCGTGGCTGCAGCACGCACACAGAGCCATTACAACCCGCCCAAAGTAGCCCAAGTTCAATGCTAACGCACTTGCGTGTTTCTGTCATGGCCATAACTGGCTCCAAGGGGGCCATATCCCCGTCTCTCCATCTCCATCTCCATCTCCATCTACAATTGTTGCGTCTGCGTCTGGGGCGAGAGAAGGCCGCGTCTTTTGGAGGCGGAATCGGTGGCAATCGTCACTGGATTGGGAAAGGAATGTGCGCAAAGTCACCAGGCGGGCTATTTGCTTGCCCATCACGTCGGCCAGCGAACGCGAAACGAAATGGAAATGAATTTCTTCATATTTTTAGCAATCTTGACACAGTGTCTTTTGTTTTTTTAATTTTTTACTGAATTTATTTGTCTCGGCGGAGAGATGAGTGTCCAAAGACAGAATGCTTATGAAGCTACTGAAAAGTAAACAAGAACTAGTTAGCTTTTAATAGTGGCTCATAATTGAAATATATGTGGGAATTTAATTAGTGTCTATAATAAGGTTTATATACGAGTTTTCAAGTCATTAACTTTTATAGTTAAATAGATAATAAAAGCTAATAAAAGCTACACTAAAACGGAATTCAGTTGTGTTAAAACTAAAAAAAAAAAAGAGTTAAAGATATGGTTCTGTTTAATTTTTATAAATTTATTTCAATTGAAAGGTATTTATAAATTAAATAACGTGTTCTTAAAACTTTCATACTCTTAAAAAACCTGTACAATTTTCTTACTGAGTTTACAGTATTTAGGATTTTATGTTAGACCAAAAATTTAACAACAAAACTCAGTCAGTTTTATTTATTTTACTCTTTTAGTATATAGCTTTATTTATTTAACAAATGGATTATATATCACAGGGATACCCTATTACCCAACTAAGCCTGGCAACTCTTATTGATCACCACATTTCTGTACTTTATTCCCCCTGGCAACTCCGGCACTCCTTGCCTTTCTCCACCCCGTATGTTGTTTTTTTCTGGTTATGCTAATCTGGAATTGCAATTGTCTGGCATAACAATGGCCAGCTAGACGGCACAGCGATAAAGAGCCAGAGCCACACTCAGCCACATCCCACATAGAACCGCAGTCTCGGGACTGGAACTCAGGCTTGGACTGAGACTGAAACTGGGACTGGTCTGGAGTTCCGCTTTGTGTAATAAGCAAACATCGACAGCGATGGCGATTGCGCAGGCGCGCAGATCGCACAGACACACACACAGGTCCAACTGTACTTGCAGGGCACAGTGGGTAGAACAAATAATATATGAGATAAAAAAATTATCTGAGAAAAGAACTAAAGAATACTGATTACTTAATATTTATAAATATAATAAACTATTAGAACCTAAGTACATAGTTCCTAAAAACTCCATTGTTACCTGTAAAAATTTGATCAAAAACAATATATATATAATATATTCCAATATCAAAATCACTTATAAAGCTTGAATTAAAAATACAGGAAAACAGAGGCCATATGTTATATATATAGTATTTTATAAATAATTTGTTCTTCTGAAAAAATTACAAAATTAAGGGAAGAAATTTGATCACAGAAATTATATTTATTTATTTGCGGATTGCTGATTAATGAATAATAAGTTTGTACTGTTTTCTAGTATTAGACCACTGTTCCCTGTTTGGTGTTTGACTTTGGTTGTATTTGCCGCCGTTATGGTGATTTGTCAGCAATTTTTAGCATGATTAATGAACGCTTCGATCTGGCGACATAACTCCGCCTTCCGCTCCGCTTGCCTCTTTGTTAGCCAAAATTCTTGAGTGACTTTTAATAGATTTCAGTCTATTTGTGGTAAATTCCTTGGCAATATCCGGGCTATGTTTTTACCAAAAAAAAAGATCGATAATAATAATAATAAGAAAAAGAAAAAACAAACCAAACACCAAGTGCTGTGTGCCGTTGTGCCAGTATCTCTGGTGGGATCTGGCTGCGGGGTAATGTTTTGTTCCCCATGTGGCCACCGGCCAAGTGACAGTTCTGCCTCTGTTTCTGTATCTGTATCTGTATCTGTTTTGGCCAATACATTGCATAACCCCAGCAAGAGAGCACTACTAGCCACATTAAGAAATTGCCAGGCAATTATCATGCACACAGGGGGAACCAGTTCCCCGGGCAAACTTTTATCGTCGCCGTTTAGCACCAAACTCTATTTCGCTTTTAATTAGTGGCATTCGCGTTGATCTCCGACTAAGCGTAATGAACAACAATTAAGCCGTGCTTAAAGATCAATTACTTAGAGGGGGCAGAGTGCGGGGGAATGGGGTGTTGACAGTCTTTCAGACGTCATTACTTATCGGGCTTGTTCTTTTCTTGGCCATAATTAGCTCGGTCTCTTAAATGCTTCCGAGTCTTTCATGATCAACCTTTGATTTCCCATTGTGTAAGCATGATTTTTTATACTGCTAATTGCCTTGAAGGTTGGTGTGTGGGGCAAACGTTTTGAAACGCATGATGTAAATAATTTATAAAGTATATTTTTAGTTCTAGGCATTTAGTTGATGTGAAAGTATGAAATGTTGTATTAACATTTCGTAAGGATTCAAATACCAAGACAACCTTTTAACTATTCCTATCACTAAGGCAACTCAAAACTTAACCCATTAACTTGTCCATAAACTTTAAGTACAAAATCACTTCGCTTGCAGCCAACACTCCGCGCTAGACCAAAGACCGAAAATAAGTTGACCATTATGTTACGTGAAATTCAATATTTCGTTGGCTAGAAAAGCGCTTTGTTGGCCAAGCCCGATCTGTCGGATCAGAAGGCGCCAGCTCTAGTGTATTGCCAAACACTCCCGGCCACAAATGATCCGACCTGTCCCGTTGCCACAGTTCACTCAGATGTCAGAGCGCTGGATACTTACACTGGAAAAGAGTGAATCAATTTATTTCAAAAGCAAGAACTATAAAAAGTTAGAAAATAGAAGGAATTTTTGGATCAGACTATCTGCTTACCGGAAATAATTGTCAGGATATCAGGTGTGGCAATTGGTCTGTTTATAAATATAAAGAGACCAATTAATTTTTAAGGATGTCAGGATTCAAGCACGTAAATTATTTTTAGAAATAACACTCCAAGTCTAGATCTTTGATTTACTAATTTTCTAAGTAATATTCCGCCGAGTGCATTACTCCTAATCCAAACCCAAGAAGGAGCATTACGCAAATGGCGGCCGGTGAGAAATGTGCTGCAGCTGCGGCAAGTAGAGCGGCTGGCAGGCGAAATAAAAGGTGGCTGGCAGCATATAAAATTCATTTGCTTGGCCCCCCGAGTAATTACGTTCGACTAACTGGCTGCCACTCTGGCGGATACTCAACGAGCTCATAGCTCATAGCGCATAGCACCCATAGCAGGTGGCCAGCGATGGATAGAGCCACCAATTGGCCACTGGCCACTCGCTAAGGTCAGATGTGTCCATCAATTGAGCAGCAGCATTCTCGGCACAGAATCGCCAGTGTGTGCTGTGCGACTGAGTCAGCGGATGCCCGACTTGGCTCGCAGCTTAATTGCAATAACATTGAAAAATACTCAAACAGTGAGATTCCGCGCCAGAGATTGGGCTCCCACTAACCCACTGAACTGAATCGGGCTCTTTTTGGGTGGAGCATGCTTCGTGGAGCGAGAGGTTGCAACACACTCAGTGCAACTCGCTCCAATCCCAGCCAGATGCAGTGCTTCCTGGTCGCGATAAGCTCGGCAATTGAATTCACTTTGGGCCCCAATTTCGCTGTTCGGGGAGTGCTGTGCTGACCAGGGACCGCCGCGAATTGTTGTGTAAATATTTACCCGGCTAAATGCAAATCATGATTAATTTAAGCGACCCGACTAAGGCTCCTCTAGAGTATCTATTCCAGCCACTGACATTTCAGCACTTGCTGTCCGTGTTGCCTGTCAAAATACCAAGCGACATTCTAATGAGCTCGAGCTCGTGCTCAGCTCTCGGAGTCAAGTGTTCTAGTTTGCCATGGAGCCATGGAGCTGAGCTGAGCTGAGCTGCCGTTCGTGAACTTTTCCAGCGGATGACAGGGCACAATTGGAAGCCTTAAATATCACAATCGATGGCAGACAGCGGCGAAGCCTCGCAGCGCCGGTGAAAATAATAGCACTCGAGATGACAGCCAGAAATTCGGTTATCTGTTTTTCTTCTTTTTAAATTGATTAGATTTTGGCTTGATTTTGGAGGCTGATAAAGGGATTTAAATTAACATTAGCTGTGAGGTTAAATTTAAGGAAATAATATTAAAATTCGTATTCTGTAAACTAGATTATATGAGTTTAAAATCATTTATACAGCAGAAATTCTTTGATCAAATTATAAATTAATCTGTTATAGTTTTGAATAAGTTAATATATAAATTAATTAATAAACTTACCAGACAATATACGTAATTCATATAAAGCAAACATAGTAAAAATAGTTTTTGACTCTATCTTATAGAGTTATTTTAAAAATTTTTCTTTTAAATGTTGATTATTTCATTCGTCCCAAATATAATTCCAAGCCAAAGCTATATCTTGGATTTATATCGAATTAAATTTGATTGTTATAAAACCATAGCAAATAAAAATAAATTTGGTTAGTAACTATTTTACTGCAAAAACCATTACATATTAGTGCTATTATTCTGATCGCAATCGTTGGTATTTATTTTATGATGACAATGTCTAGATCTCGATTTTCACACACTCGCAAAAAAAACCAGGCAGTTCTTGTGGCAACTTCCCAGACCTGCAACTAATTTCCACGATAAAAAAAAATGCTGCAACAATTAAATTGGCAAGTGTGAATTTCCGCTGACCAAGAAACCAAAGCTGAGGAGCCCGAAAAAAAATTACGAAAAATAAAAAATAGATAGCGATGCTGCAAAGCCAACAGCAATTTGCAGGCCGAATTGCGAGTAGTCAAGGTCGCAGCGTCCAAATGTAACACTGGCATAAATTATGCTCTAACTGCGCACCAATACACGGGCAGCAGCTGGTCTTAGCTCCTAACGGTACGAGTGCAAATTGCAGCAAAAATCGCAGCAACTGCAGCAGCAACACCAACAACACGAGCAGAAGCGGCAATTACCAGTGCCAATTGCTGCAGCAAAGACATCGAGAACAGCGAGCAGCGCGACGCGACAATCGCTGGGATATTATTATAAACTTGCCAGCAGAGCAACAATAACAATAACAACAGCAAAGATAAAACAAACAACAATTGGCAACCTTAAAGATAAACATTCTGAATGAACACATAAGCAGATACTCTATAAATCAGAGAGGTACATTTGCTTACATGTCAAATGGGATAATGTTAAAATGTTGACTTTTTAAATGAATACTTCCAAATATTTTATATTGCGAAGGGGTTTTAGCTTTTGTAATCTATTGTAGGGGGTTCTTCAATATATGTTCTTAGAGTAATATTAAAAATTTTAGATCTGGGATAAGTTTTTACTACATCAAATTAATTCTTACCAAAACATTCCGACTCCATATCCATTGATGTCCAGAAAAGAGCATCTCCTGTACCAGTTAAACTTCTCCTCCGCCTGCTTGCCACCGCGTTGAACCCAAACCGAAGCAGAGTTCAGCGCTTGGGATCGGAAGGGGTCGATGGATGGATCTCGTCTCAGACGCTGCGGGTAAACAATGCGGCGCTTGACAAAACTGTGTGCGAAAAAAGCAGACAACGCAAAGGCAACCATTGAAATGGAAAAGAAACGAGATGCAATTACAACGGCAACAGCTTCAGACGGCAGACGGCAAGCTGCAAACTGCGGATGCAGACGCTAAGTTCCACAACATTGAAGCCTCGCAGCAACGGCGGATATGGCAACTGGGCTTCAGCTTCAGCTTCAGCCTCTGCATCGGAGCATCTGCTTCTGCCACTGGAACTGCAGCAGCTGTTGCCGGTGGGGGCCAAGTGGCAAGTGAATAAAAGCCACCTACAAGCCATCGAGTGGCATCAGTTGCCAGCAGCCAACGAGCCACCGAGGATTAACTCAACCACCCACAGCATGATGAAACTGGTAAGGATCTAGGGAGAGGGAATACTCTAGTAGCAACAAGGATTAAGGATTCTCCCTCCCTTTTCCTAGATACTGTCGCTGCTCTCCGTCTGTGCCTTGACAGCGGCTCGTCCTGGCTTCCTGCATGGCCACCATCACCACTATCCGGAGTATCCTCTGTATCCCCACCACCATCATCATGTGGAGCCACTGCATGTGGCCAAAATTGTCCACCTGCCCGCCGCCGTGTCCCACCAGAGCTCGACGGTGGTGCACAGTGTCCCCCATCACATCATCAAGCCAGTGATCCTGCCCACAGTGGTGAAGACGGTGGTGCATCCACCCATCATCAAGGCCTATCATCCTGCGCCGCTCATCAAGGCCTTCCATCCGTACGATCCCTTCCACCTGCACCACCATCATCACGATT
The DNA here is from genome assembly GCA_008042675.1 of Drosophila seguyi. Taxonomy (NCBI): domain Eukaryota; kingdom Metazoa; phylum Arthropoda; class Insecta; order Diptera; family Drosophilidae; genus Drosophila; species Drosophila seguyi. Next base: position 92,361 of record VNJU01003919.1, on the reverse strand, counting down.
TCCATGATTTTCATCACTACTAATCGATTGATGAATTAACAATGCTGACCTGACTGATGATGATCGATAGCGATAACGATAGCTGACTACGAGGAGGATGATGATGATGATGATGATTCATACCTGTGTATGCTGAGTATGTATGCGTGTGTGTCGATAGCCGAACTGTTGAGTCGTAAAGGATGTTTCGCTGTAAGCTGCTGGATAATTATTCCGCCTAACCTTAATATACTGTACATAAAAAAAGATACAATATCTAAAAGATTGGTTTACTTTTAGTGGTTAAGTTGGGGATCTTAGAAAAGGTTAAATTTAGATTTAATTTTGTAGGAAGATAATTTTTACTAGCAGATGTAAGTTCAATTCTTTATGGGGAAGTGTATCTTAAGGATCTTATAGGTGTAAAAAGCAGCGATAGCATTAGGAATTGATATTTATTATTATTTTTTATATTTAGTATTAGCCATAACATATTTTAACCATAAAATATTTATCCAAATGTAATCAAAGAAAACGATATCCCCCGCTTGTACCTATTGAAGCATACTGTCTCCGCAATAATTAATTATTTCCCTGCTTCCTCTAGCCCTGTGACAAATAGGAAATGGATACTAGAGGTGACGTCAAATGAGGTCTGATCTCTCTCTCTGTGTCGCAACAGCTCCCTTTGGCCAACCGTACGGAGTGACATAATTGGCGCGTAATCATAATTAACCGAAAAAATCATTCGATACATTCGGTTCGTCGTCGGCGGATGGCACATTTCCCATGGTGACAACACACGTTGGCCCTCCATGTGGCAACCAAATGCATTTTCGCAGCGTTATGCAAATCAGTGCATAAGCAGCATGATGAATGTCTGCAGGGGCAGGAGGAGGAGGAGCAGCTGGTGTTGGCCAAGCGAGGTGATAAATAGTCACTGCTGTGTTACAGGCAAATTTCCAGCCCATTGTAAGCCAGAAGGGATCCCAGTCTATTTCAAGTTCAAGTCTGTTTTGCCTTTGCAATTGGCCGGGCTCTTTGCATAAGCCAGAATGCAAATTGCCCCCACACTCGCGCTCACACTCACACTCAGTCAGAATTATTCACATTCAGAATTGGCTTAATCGGCGAACATGGCCATAAAGCCAGGCAAATGGGATATATTCGAGATTTTAATGTGACATAAACATCTAATTGATGTATTTATTATGGCCAATTTGCAATGAATGCGAACGAGTGTTTGGACCTGGGCGTAGTTCAGGGGATTTGCTTCTCGGTTTCGCTGCCAAACAAATAAATTCGTACTTCCTTGTTTGGTGCATTAAAAACAAATCAAAATCAATATCAATCAGCAGTAACCCTGAAAAGTTTTTGGCTTTTTGTTTTGGCCTGCCTTTTCATCGGCCAATTTAGCAGTAAATCGGTTATGCTTTAAGCCAGCGGTCAGCGACCGGCAAACGAGGCAAGCAAATAAAACACAAAAAATAGTAAGTAAATAGATTTCGGCAAGGTAACTGCGGTTTTTGTATTATTTTAGAGACACGTGATTCGGTAGCTCATTAAAGGTAAACAAACGAGCAATAAGGCAGCTACAAAGTAAAAAAAGAGGTGTGGAATCGATAGCATTGGGATTATTTTTAGCCAATAATATTTAAAATATTTTACAGAATTTAATTCTATATTTTTTAGTCCGCAAATGGAAACTCGTAGAACTAAAGAACACATTCAGTAAGAACAAAGAGCCGTTCTTACTCTTCAAAGATATAAGTAAAAAGTTCCTTTAAGCCATACCTAAAATTAGTTTTCTCTCCCATTAAAACCGGTGCATTTCCTGATCCCAATAATAAATCTGTTTAAATGTGTCTGATGTGCAAGTGTCGCACTATTGCACAAGACAAAATCGTATTGGTTTTGTAGATTGGCCGAGCCCCGAGGCAAGTTAGCTGAAGTTAACCAACTGAACTACCAACTGACCGCTGGCCGCTGACGTTATTGGCAAGTCACATTAATCAACGTTTCGCCAAGTTGGGGACGTAATTTATGCAAGCCAAAAGTGCAAAGAGCAACCCCCTCTCAGGCTCAAGTCGCTTGAGTTAATTCTTTTGTGGAGCTGAGCTGAGCTCTCACATTACATATTTTCCCCCTCACATGATTCTATTTATTTGTCTGCTTAATTGCGCGACGCATGCAACAGTGTCAAGTATACGCCGCATAGTCCGCGTGCCTCGAAGTGGGACTGGGGAATCAGAGTGGGACAGGGGATTGGGGATTGAGAATAGCAAGCAATCCACTTAGAACATGTCTCGCATTGCATAAATCATAAGGCGGCGAAATCGAATAGAAACGAATCAGATCGCTGCGAAGTGGCCAGTCAAGTGAGGGAGAACCTGTGCCAAGTGCACTGGGAAAATGTGATGGAATCAATGGTTTTAAATTACAAATTTGTTTATAAGTAAATTAATTTTTTATTATAGGTCCAAGTACTACAGAATTTTCATTCTTTATTCAGAAAAAATTGGCATTTTCCAATCAATTTTAACTTTTAAAAGATGTATATCTTGTTTTACCATTTCCTTCACTGAACCACATAGACCTTAAGTCTGTTTTACATATTATATACTCTTAATAAATATTATAAATAAATTAAGTCTGTTTTACATATTATATACTCTTAATAAATAATATAAATAAATACGTTTTAAGTAAGGTTCTATAAACATTCTGACAGTGCACGTGTGTAAGACGAGAACCTGCCCCCGGAAGGGTTTGCATTTGGTTTGATTTGGTTTCGTTCTATGCGGCTTAACTTGGCTCAAAAGGCCTGGTGGCTTGGGGAAAATGTGTGTGTTTGTTGCCAGGTTAAGTGAGTGCAGAGTGCAGAGGCGTGTTGGCGCGACCCATTTAGAGAGCGGCAACTGCAGTTCTGATCTCGAGTATTTTGTATAAATAGGCCAGTCCAGCGGCTAGATCTATGTCAAATCGTTCTAAACCATAGACAAAGCAAAATGTTCAAGCTGGTAAGGAAATTGCAACAAGTTTCAGATAATTATCTGCATACAACAAGAATTTTTTTCGAAGGATAATTATAATTTTCATACCCCCTTCCAGTGCATCTTCGTTGCTCTCTTCTGCCTGGCTGCTGCCGCTCCTGCGCCTGCGCCCGTGCCCGCTCCTGCTCCCGCTCCAGGACTGATTGCGGCACCTGGACTCGTGGCTCCTGGTCTCTGGGGACCTGCTGTCGTCGCCGGACCCCATCTGGTCGCCGCCCCCCATGTGGTGAGCGTTGTGCCCGGCGCCATCTCGCACTCTGCCATCACCCAGGTGCATCCTTCGCCGCTGCTGGTCAAGAGCATCCACGGCCTGGGACCCGTTGTGATTGGTTAATCTCCAGGAGATTTGAGTCGCCACCAGGAACATATCTCACTCACACACGCCTGCCATAATCAACTCCTGTTCAGCTTTCTGGAAAATCACACATCCTGTCTTCCGCCATGCCCTGTTTATAAAGCAAGCAAATCCAGCAATGAGAGTGAAAAATACACAAAAAAAATGTTTAGACACTAAAATACATTCCAAGCAATAAAATACCTACCATACTTGTTATAGCGAGCGAAAATTTGTATTAGTTTTTATATTTTTTAACAGTACGAAATGCATTATATTGGTTTTGCGAGAAGCCTGAAAGTAGGCAACGAAAAAGCCTTCTGCAGTCTGTATAAGACTTTTATAAGATGGCTGACTTAATAGGAATTCTTCTTTTAAAATTAAAGGTAATAGTAACTAACAATTTATCAAAAGAATCATTTCATTTTAATAAATTTATTTAATTAATCTTATATATTATTCATAACTCAGTAAAACTCAATGATTATCTTGTTATGGCGAAACGAAAAAACATTTATTTAAACAAAAAATCATAAAAACTGTATCACATTTGTATCCTTGGATCCTTAATGGTGCAGGGTGTAGGCCAGAGGAGCAGCATGGACCACAGACTTGACCAGGGGAACGGAGTGAACCACTGGCACGGAGTGAACCACGGGCACGGAATGGTGGACAACTGGAGCGGCGTGGACAACGGGAACGGAGTGAACCACAGGAGCAGAGTGGACCGCCACGGTCTTCAGGACGGGAGCAACCACAGGCTGGACCACGGCTTTGCTGTGCACCTGGGTGATGCTCTGGTGGGAGACCGCAGAGGGGGCAGAGTGCACCACGGATCCAACCTTGGCCAAGACGGGCTCGTGGACCACATGGTGGGTCTCGATCAGACCAGCGCTGGCGGTGGCAACCAGGAGGGCAATGATAGCGACCTGGGGAAGATAGTAAGTTAATTTCAGATCCTGTGATCCCCGCTGGATTCCTCGCAACTTACAAACTTGAACATCTTGAATTGGATTGTTTTTTGGGTGAGCTCAGAGAGATGACTGATGCTGGTGAAGTCCGCAGATGGGCTTTTATAGCGAGTAACCAACCCGGGCTAAGGGCTCAAACAGAGACCAACTTCGTATGCGAAGCTGTCCACCTTGAGGGGCTTTTGATAAGAGCCGAGATACTTCAGACCACAGACTTGAGACTTCGGCTTTTGATTTTGGATTTCGGATCTCTCAGATCTCCGATTTTGGACTCACGACCTGAGCTTTTGGCACTCGGCTGCCGCTGCAACCAGAAATCATAATGAGCCGAGTTCGCCTCGGATTCGGCCCTCGATCCGATCGAAGTCGGGTCATGCAGGGGCGTAGTGAAGGTCAGCGGTTGGGTCTGAAGTACCAACTAGCCCCGGGTTCTATATAAACTTGGCTGATGGTCTCCAGACATCATCAGTTAACCCCTGAATCTTCTCAAGCCAACAAGCAGCTTCAGTCGCTTTAGCAAACAATTACCAAAATGTTCAAATTTGTGAGTAGCTCAAGGAATACATATCCTGCAGATCTGACCATTTAATCCTGTAACAGATCGCTGTCGTCGCCCTCCTGGTTGCCACCGCCAGCGCTGGTCTGATCGAGACCCACCATGTGGTGCATGAGCCCGTCCTGGCCAAGGTTGGATCCGTGGTGCACTCTGCCCCCTCTGCGGTGTCCCACCAGAGCATCACCCAGGTGCACAGCAAGGCAGTGGTCCAGCCAGTGGTTGCTCCCGTCCTGAAGACCGTGGCGGTCCACTCTGCTCCTGTGGTTCACTCCGTTCCCGTTGTCCACGCCGCTCCAGTGGTCCACCACTCCGTGCCCGTGGTTCACTCCGTGCCAGTGGTTCACTCCGTTCCCCTGGTCAAGTCTGTGGTCCATGCTGCTCCTCTGGCGTACACCCTGCACCATTAGAAACTTTGATTGTTGGTTTGTTAAAAAAGTTAAAAAGAAAATTAAATAAAACTCCACAAAGTATTATTGATCCATAGAAGCGAACGTTGTGTATTAATTTATATTAGTAGCCGGAAACTGAAATAATAACCATTCTTGGAATAAGTAACCTTCAATTATAATAAAATTATAAATGATATTTCGTTGGAAACCACATTTTTATGGTGCCAACTTGATTGATCACTTTGTCTAAACTAGAGCTATAAAAGTCCCATATGAAAGCTTTGATTATAATTTCATAATGGCAAAAACAGCTAAAATTATATTACTCATTGAAATTGCTGAAAGAATATTTAAAAAATATATACAATCTATGAAAATCAAGGCCTTATAAATATATAGGCTGCTAGTATCATTTTAATAAGCACAATTTTCAGATGATATTTTCTATTACCTCTTAATTTTTAAAATGAAAAATCACATACAAAAAGGAAATCTCTCTATACCTATTTAAGCAACCTATTAATGTATCTAGTTAAGACCTATTTCAAATGAACTAAATTAACACAGTTCAACCCAAATAAAGCTCAGGCAACCACTAAAAACTTTAAATTAAATCTCAAAAAACGAATCTAAATTTAGAAACCCCTCTCTGGCTGTCTGAAGGATTAGTTCCATCCACTTCTGTTTGTTTTATAAATAATTTATAACAGTTTATTCAAATAACAAAAGCAACAACAATCCACGCCTAGTGCCTTAATGTAAAAGGTTTGCCATAGCAGCAAAGTTCAAGCCGAGCCGACATCGAGATGCCAGTGTCCGTGTCCGGGGTTAATGTGGGCAGATCCCTCGTCAAACTCCGATTGCTGTACGAGTACCCAAGGCGGTGGCTTTTGGCAGAACATTTGTAAACTTGGCTGGCAGCAGGAAATGTCAGATTATGGTGGATTTGGGAGGCCTGAACCAGTGCAAGGGCAACAACGATTACCAGGGTGTAGAGCAACTGTGGAGAGTATTTAAAGCTTAATAGAAAATCGAAATAATAAGATGGCTAACTCACCATTCGATGCATGTTGAGGCAGCTGAAATCTGGATCTAGTCTTAGTTTGAATTTGCCACTGCGAAACTCCAGTAAGAACTCATGACCCACTGAGGCCTATCCACCGTTTATATAGCCAATTTGTCAATCGATTTTTGGCCAAATGACAAATGACACGCTCAGTTTGGCGAAGGTCTAACAACGGGCCTACTTAGTAAAGTAATTGAATGGACCAACAAAGAGTTGTTGACCTGGTCAGATAAGACATACATATATAAAAATTATAGTTACTATATAATAAGTAGGGATATATTATATATTCAGGAACTTAAAGGAAGAACTAATTTTTTACTGCTTAAAACTAAGAAATAATAAAATCAATTAAAGACAGTATATATATAAGTTTCCTACCTTATCCTGTCCAAGTGCCCCAACTCTTCTTCCCATCCTTCGATGTCTGATTGAATTCTACGAAACGTAAACAAAAAACAAAAAGAAACAATAATAATCAGCAAGCATCACTTCATAGAATTACATGACGCAGACACAAATTAGGATTTACGTTGACGCTGAAACCGCATCTCGATTTGTGCATAATTTTCTGGGTATTCATTTTCCACATTACGACCGACAGATGTTTATCTTAAGTACGTGTAACTGTCGCTCGATCCAAAGTCGAGCCCCAAAAACCCGAAAAACAAAAAAAAAACAGAAAAAACAGTCGCCGTCCAGCTCGAAATTGTGGGTTAAGTACGCGTGGGGCTTGTCCGGCGGGTAACCTTGACATAGGGACTGAATCTGAGTCTGGGCATGAGGCTGAGGGACTGAATCTGGGACCGTATCTTGGTCCCAGGGCAGGAGGGGGCTTTATCTGTCACTCGAAGTGGGCACTTAACAGCTGCTGGCTGCTGCAGCCGGTAGCTTGGCCTGGCTTTATGGCCATGAATCACTTGAGGAGCAGCCGCGCACCGCGTCCATCAACTGGACCCGTCGCTGTTGCAATCGCTCTTGGCCAGCTCCAGCTTTAGCTTCGATTTGAATGCAGGGCAGCACATATAATTTATTGAGCTTTTGTTTTGTGACCCGTTTAATGAAGGTCAAACTGTATCAATTATGGTGGTTTTTCTGGGGTTCTGATTGGGGTCAAGTTTCAGCTGGAAGACTGAAGATTGATGTAAATTTTAGAAGTATTTCAGCACTAACTCAAGAGAGTTTTGTTTAAGTTTAAAGTTGAGTTTCATTTGTCTAAGCTTGAGCTCTAACTAACTAGAATTAATTTCTTTATTAAGGTATTTTCTCTTTTCAGGTTTTCAAGGCATTTAAATCTCAATTTTCCTTCCGTTCAAGTTGCTTCTCTGTAGCAATGATTTATAAGATTACCTTCTATTCTTAGCTCATGTGCTCAGCTTATTATCAGAACAAGGTCCTGACCTATTCCACTAGAATATCCACACACCTTTCTTTGCGCTAACCTTTAATTATCTCAGCATCTCGATATAGCTCACATTATGTGATCATTCCTTATCCGATTCCCATCGCTGGCATTTACACTTCCACATGAGGCCACATCAATTCATTAGCCAAGGAATCTATGAAGACGTTATGTGCTTAAAGGTCTCCTCTGCGTCACATAACTTATTGAGGCAAACTGGGAGATGCACATCCACATGATGCCTTCGCTGCCGGGGGCATGCAACGAAGACAAGACTTCAATGCAACTCAATTACGTTAAAGATGTGGCATCCGAAGGATAACCCACGCATTGTGGGTCCAAAGGAGCCCCTCATTTGCGTAAGCGACCGCATCTAAGGCCAATTACTTGGCCCATTGTCAATTGATTGGCCTGGCTTGTTGTCCCAGCCCAGCAGCTCAGCTCGGCTTAGCTCCACAGCCACTGCCACAGCCACTTCCACTTCCTCACCCACACACAAAAGAGGCAGGCGGTCGGAACCTAGGTCAGTTGACGAACTGCGTCTTTGATAAGCGCTTAGAAGCCGCCAATGAGCGGCAGCTGGAAACCCGAATTATATTTTTATTTCAAACCCAAAACCCAAACCAGTTTGGGGCTCAAGTTCAGCCAAGTACTTGGAGCGACAAACAATTGAGGCTGGGACCAAACTAGGCAACTATAAAAGCCGCCAGCTTGGCCTGTCATCATCAGCAGTTGCAATCGATTCAGCAATCACAGCAAACCCCCAAAGCCCAAACCCAAAAATGTTCAAATTCGTGAGTGCCAAAGTGGAAGTAACCTGAAGATATATCCTTAACCAAGTGCTCCTTCCATAGGTCGCCTTCTTCGCCTGCCTGGCCGTGGCCGCCGCTGCCCCTGGCCTGATTGCCGAGACCCACTCGTATGTGCAGCCGGCGGTTCTGGCCAAGACCGCCTACGTAGACACCAGTGCCTCCTCGGCCATCACCCACCAGAGTAACGTGAATCTGGTCCGTAAGGTTCCGGTGGCCTATGCCGCTCCCGTGGTCCATGCCGCCCCTGTGGTCCATGCCGCTCCTCTGGTCAAGACCGTGGTCGCTGCCCCCGCTCCTCTGGTGGTGCCAGCTGCTCCCATTGTCAAGACCGTCATCCCCGCAGCTCCCCTCTACAAGACCGTGGTGGCCGCCCCCGCTCCTGTGGTCCACAGCGTCATCCCAGCCGCCCCCATTGTCAAGACTGTGATCCCTGCCGCCCCGCTGGTCCACACTGTCCTGCCCAGCGCCCCCGTAGTCTACTCCGCCTATCACAAGTAAATCGATTGAAATCATGCTGACACTCTTGCGATATAATGGTCAAATGAAAAGAAGAGTCAATTAATAAAAATAAAGAATTTAAAGAAAATAATATCTAGCTTGCTTAATATTTATTTATATTTAAAGGAGTAATTATGAAAACTAAAAAAAATATTTGCAGAGCATTACTAAAGCATTTTACTCGTTCTTTAAATTTCTAAAAGCAAACGTTTTTTACAATGCTTGATTCCAAAAATAACGAATTTGTCATATAAAATTCCCATACAAATTAATTACTTACTTTCATGTACCTACATTTATCAATTAATTATTGGTTAATTAATGGCTATCTTGGATACAATTTCATAGCTATTTAATACATTTCTTATTTCTCTTTACAAATAATAATATATCTATATATTTCTGTAACACTTTAAAAAATAGATTTGCAAATTAATTTTTAGAAATCTATAACTTTTCTGAAATTTAAAATCTAAACTGCAAAAAATTTTTGCCAGCTTTAAAATTCTCTTAGAAAATTCACCAACTTAACCTTAGTAGAAATAATATATTCTTAATATAATCTAAAGAATTTAATAGTCAAAGGGACTCATTATTTAATTTTAATTTCTTAGATTATGAGTTAATTTAAAATTAACATCTCTTAGACTTATCTAAAATAATATTTTTATAAGAATAATGTCTGTTGTTGCTGATCAAGACTATATATGATTTATAAGGTCGAAATAAACTCAAACATCAATTATAATACCCTACAAGGGTTTACAAATTTAGCAAGCAGAATAAATAATCAAAGAAAATATGCTCCAGATATAAACTATTTAAATTTAACATAAAACACCTATAAAGACATATCGAACATGATCATTTGGGATGAAGAGACACGCAGAGATGTAAATAAAAATAAAATAGATAATTGCCTTGCATAATTTATTTTTAACATAGCCGCAAGCATCTGTTGCGGTTTTTGCCTTATTATAATTTATTTGGCGAATCGGCACTGAGCTACCGACTTGGCCAAGACTGTGAATACTAATGAGTCGCGCCCAAATAAAAGTCATTCAAATTGATTATTTAAATGCTAATTGAGTGTGATCGGATCGATCACCTATTCAAATTGCTGAGTGTCCAAGTTTTAACTCAAAACTCAACGAATTCGCCATCCCTTTAATGACAAAAATTTCACAATTTCTAATGTCAACAATTGAGTTTATTCACAGAAGCAACCATAACAATCTGTCGGAGGAAAAACAACAAGTTCCCTAGTGGTGGTAGACATGGGCGAGGGGAGCAGCCACGGCAACGGTCTTGACCAGCGGCACCACCGGCGTGGCAATGGTCTTGACCACCGGGGTGGAAATGAAGGCCTTCTGGTGGATCTGGGTGTGGCTCTGGTGGGAGACGGCATGGGGCAGGGTCTTCACCACGGGCACAGCGGCCACATGATGGACAGCTGGAGCCACATAGGTCTGGTGGTGCACAACGGGAGCCACGTGCTTCACAACGGGCACAACGGGGGCGGCGGCCACATGATGGACAACGGGAGTCACATGCTTGACCACAGGAACCACAGGGGCCACGGTCTTGATCACAGGAACCACGGGAGCCACATGTTTCACCACTGGAACCACAGGAGCCACGGTCTTGATCACGGGAACGGCAGGAACCACATGCTTTACCACGGGAGTGAGCACAGCCTGGTTGTGGAACTGGGTGAAGCTCTGGTGGGAAGTGGCCACGGGAGCAGAGTGCACCACAGCGCCAACCTTGGCCACAACTGGGGTAGCCACGGCCACATGGTGCTCCTCAACGAATCCCGGAGCGGCGGCGGCAATGGTGGCCAGGGCACAGATGGCAATCTGATTGAAGATTCAAGAAATTAGGATACCAGATCCTCCTGTGGCTCCTTGGATACTTACGAAGCGGAACATGTTGAGATTGGTGGTGTTTGGTGCTTTGGAGTCGACGAAGTGACTGATGCTGATTCGGTGTCGCGTTTGCGGCTTTATATGGCCAAAAAGATACGACTGTCCTTCAGCCAAAACCAACTAACGAGCAATTGGCAAACTCGTTTGCTTTGCATTGAACTTGAACTAAGCTCGAACCCTCATTAGCCATATCAGCCACAATCGATTATGTTTAGGCCCGAAAAGGTCGCGAATCTCCAACAAAGGCCCACAGATTGATACCGAAAACCGATCGAACGATCGAACAACCTATTGTCAGCTCCCAGCCCAGCAGTGAAGGTCTCGCAAAAACGAGATGAAATGCATTTTATTCCACGAACAAAGTGACCAAACAGTGGCTGGCTATATAAAGATCCAACTGCTTGCCGGCACGGCTCCAGTCCGTAATCTGTATCCAGAGTTTAGATGCGAAAGCGATGGGGCCGACGTTTGGGTTTTTCTGCGATTGAGAGAACAAAAATCGAGATCAGGCTCAGGATATTCTCGTCCTTGGAGTGGACAACAAAGGAGCACAGATAGTGGCCTCGTAGACCCGCCATAATAAAAGGTAGAATTACCACCATCATCCTCCACAACCACGCCGTTTGCATCTCTCGGCTTGTGCAGGGTGCGTCTTTCCCTGATCAGGCTCTCGTGGTATTTCAGCGCCGTCATATCAGCCGTCTCCTCCGTGGTCCGCAGGACGCTGAGCATCATCGACGCACTGGGCACACGTCCATGGCGGCAACTGATGCTCACCATTTCCGACATACCTGCAATGATAGTAGCCTTACTTTGTGTCTCCTTTTTTTGGGGCGGTGTATTCTCCATAAATCAGAGTGAAAAAGTAAAAGTGCTTTGTCATTAGGTATATTGAAGGATATGTCAAAGCCTTCTAAATTACAAAAGAGCGATGACGGTTGGGAGTCGTAGGGTAGCCTTCAAAAGGGTTGCCAATTTTATATTTTATTATATAAATATTTTTGTATAGAAAAAATAAGACTGCAAATATAAATATATTTATTTATATGTATTTTGTCAAACTGTTATACAATTAACGATCTTCAAGACTCTACTACATAAATTAATATTTTAGAAATTTATATTCTTTTAAAATGATAGAAAAGCAAATTGTATCTGCAAATTGAATCTGCTTAACCGATTTTGTAATATACGAGCTTAATGTTACTTTGACCTTAGCACTTTTAACTAATCAGCTTTTATAAACTTTCAAAAACATTTACACCAAAATAAAAAGAAATACTTTACACAAATTGTTATACTGTTATACAAACAATCTTTATTTACACATTTAACTAGCTAATACTAAGCATATCCATTGCCTAACTGCCGGGCACATAAACCGGACTCAGATTGAGCAGTTCGTAGCCCGTGCTGCCGCCCTCCTGCGTGGCCTTCGTGTGGAAAGTCCGATTCAGATTTGTGGGCTCCACATAGCCCAGCGCCCTGCCCATAGGCGCAATGACAAAGCGCGTCTGAGTCTGTGATGAACCCTGGTAAGAGACCACCGATGGTGCGGAGTCGATGAGAAGACGTGGCGCCTCCGTTGCCGGCTTGGCTAACACCAAAACCAGCGGGACAATGGCCAGAAGTATCTGAGACAAAGAAGATTATGTTAAGGTTTAAACTTGATAGAAAATAAGTTTCTCGAAATTTATTCGCAGCGAAACAGAAAAAATATAACATATGATTTGTTTATTTAAAGCAAGTAATTTAAATTCAATTAAAAAATATAACTATTCCTAGTCCGTTTTAAAAGTAAAAGGGAAACTAAATAGTAATGCTACCATTACCATTACATTACAGCAATTCCTTTTAAAATAAATGATACTAGACCTGATAAAAATGAACCGCTTGGATATCTCCTATTATGGTTTCCCGCTTCTCCTGATATCGAGCCACCCTAACGGAGGAGCATCATCCACATTCCACTCACCAGATGCCGCATGGCAACTATTTAAGCCTAATGGGGCGATTACGGAGACAGTCGATATAATAGGCAATAAACACTGAGAACACCACCGACGACGAGCTGAGGTGGGCGGATCAAAAGTCGGCTGTAGTGGAGCTAAGTTCCCCCTTCTGAGCAGCAAACTCACGGCGGAGCGAGTGGCAAAGTCAAACTGAAGTGCTGTGTGAATTGCTGTGCCATGAAATCGCGGTGAAGCAGTTGCTGGCCAGGACAGGGGCGGGCTTGGAGCATGCCAGGGGGGTGATCCACTCGATGCACCCCCCAGCACGCAGCCCCTGAGAAAACAGCACGATCTGCGATCGAAGCGATGGAAACACGCGCGCGCAGTCGCGGTTATCTTGCAATTGTGGGAGTGTCTCAACTTGGACGCAGCTTTACGTAAAGAAATAAACCGAAAAAATATAAAAAAAAGAACAACAAAAATCAAATATAAATAAATACCGAACGCCGCAAATATTGTAGTAATAGTTGGCAACAACAACAACTCGGCAACAAAACCTACAACATGCGACGGTACGGCGTCTGCGCAACTCGCTCTGAAGGTTGATCCACTCCACTTCGCACCTCCGTCGCTCCAACCGCAGCGGCTTGTATGCTTGGGCATAATTTATATATATACTTATATACAGATATACTCTATCTATAGGGAGGAATTTACATTCAATCGTAAATTTATCCCGAGCAAATAGGAACTGTTTGCTTTTTATAACTTTAACATATTTAAGTATTTTTTTATATAATATATCATATTTTGTAAGTATCTTTCACTGGGAAAAATGTTGAGTCAATCGATGATGATATGTGCTAGGAAATAATAACCGATAATGAGAAATATTTATAAAAATATTCATGTCAAAAATACGTCAAGAACTCATAGGTTGCCAAGGCCTTTTCAGAACACATTGCTAATATTATATATTACTCGTTCTCTCTTTTCTAAATTCTAATAAATAAATTCATAATTCATATTTCAGGCAGCTCATTATATTCCCTAGAGCAGGGTATTCCTAGTTTCGGTTCTAGGCAAATATTTATTTTTCGCTTGACGTTTCAATAGTTTAACAAAAAAAACCATAAGTGAATAAATAAAACTGCCGTCGTGGCTTCTTACAGTCTCTCCGGCTCTCCGATGTTGAGTCAGCCGACCAGCGGCCGTATGATTCGGTGATTAGCCGGAGGCGCGTAATGGAAGCTCTAATGGAAGTGCACACGGCCCCTGAGAGGCTGTCGGATTGGAGTACTTTTTGATTAATTAATTAGCTGCAAGACTGGGCGACCTCTTGGTCAAGGAGTCCTCTTGCTCTGGCTATAAATGGCAGCGGCACACGTCTAACGGTAATTAGTTGCCCACTCAAGTGACCATCATGCACATCGCCGTGGGTAATCTTCGGGGGCAGTGCCCAAGTGCTTCTTCTAATTTCCTATCTGTATTCCTATTCACACAGGTTGTTTGTCTCCTAATCGCCTTGGGTGTGGACTCCAGCAGAGCAGCCACAACAATCCTGCATGGCAACGGAGCGGACTCCAGTGCCATTTCCCACCAGAGCTTCACTCGATTGTCGTCCGCGCAGCCGCTAATCCTCCAGCATCACGAGCAGCAGCAGCAGCAGCGTCATCTGGTTGTTCCCGCTCCTAGGATTGTCAACAGCCACCACAGAGCGATTGGGGAGCAGCAGCAGCAGCAGCAGGTGGAGCGGTTCTCCCAGGAGGAGGAACAGCAACAGCTTGAACCCATCTCGCGCCACCAGACACCCGCCCACCTCACATACTCCGCCCGTCCGGTGGTGCACCAGATGCTGCCCCGGATTAAGCCTGTGCGAAACATCAGCTTTGCCTCGCTAATCCCTGGTCCTCGCAGCCTGGCCACTCATAGGAATCTGTCACCAGTTTAAAGTGGCAAAGCAATCTACGGGAAAGCTTCCTTTGGCAAAGAGAAAACATCAAAAATCATTAGTATTTTAATACACTTTTTGTTAATTTAGTTTTGTAAAAGAGCATTAAAAATTACATTAAATTAATTAATTCTTCAAAGAAGACTACGCCTAGGTTTTTAATCATAAATCCCAAGTTCTAACATGTAGACACCTGAGTTCCGCTTGTCAACATTTTCGAGTTCGCAAATTCCGTTTATTATTATTCACTTTTTATAGACCATCAATTTTACACAAAAAATTAATGAAAACTTAAGAAAAAAATCAATCAAGGAGGACCAAATTCGGAGTCAACCGGAAAAGGACTTCCCAGCCAGAGAAGGCCACAAGAAAGACACAAAAAGAGAGTTGGCAGCTGGGGGGCGATGAATGAACGGTCTATCTTGAAGCAGCTCCCCAAACATCTGATCTTCCGCATCCTGCACTTCGCCCTGATCTCCCAGCAGCTCCGGGACGAGCTGGGAGGGCGTGCTGGGTCTCGGGGGATCAGGTCGAAGGGGGACTTCTCCAAGGCGCTGGAGTGGCAGCCGTTCGCCCTGTGGCTGTCCAATATCCTTCTGAACTACGCCGGCGACATCATGGGCAATCTGCTGCTGGGCCTTCTCCCTCTGGAGCCGCTCTGCAACATCTCCGATGTTCTGCTCAGTTCGCTTATCTGGTAAGATTATTTTTTCCATGAAGTAAATTTCACAGAAATATGTATGACAAGATTTTTTCTCTCAATCAGGTACTGCATATTTTACTGTCCCTTTGACATTGGTCACAACCTGGCCAGCTCGAAAGGCTTTCGCATCCTGGCCACCACCATGTCGACGATCAGCCAGCTGCAGCTCATCGAACGGGGCGTCCACGAGGCTGGTCAGGTGTACAACAACGCCATCGTTCCCATGCTAGTTGTGGGCACTGTCATGGGCAGCGGAGCAGAGGTCCTTAAGCCGATGGCCGGGATCCTAATGAACAGGTGTCAGCAGAACCAGTTGGTCTACATAAAGATAAGCAAGTGAGTGGAACATATTGACATTTTAGAAATGTTAGTTATTATTTTTCCTATAACTAGCAACTCCAAGCTGGCCTTGTTTCTCTCCTGCCTCTTTGTGCTGGAGATTCACAACAGTCCCCTAGTCCTGGGCCTCACCCGTCATCAGCTGCTGGTCTACTCGCTGGTGATGACCATCACCTTCAAGTTCCTGTCACTGGCCTACCGCACGGAGCACTACCTCTGGCTTATGGAACACCGATTTCATTACACCTTTTTTGGGGGCCTTTCGGGGGATTTGAGCAAATTCTTTAAACACCAACGAAAGGCCGAGATCCGGCAAGGGTGGATGCACTCGGAATATGATTGAAGCTGTCGCTTGGATTGCGCAATCCGACCAACCCTCCATAGCCCCTCCAGACTTCAGTGGGGAAAGGGTGTGGATGGTTGGGCGACGAGGTAAGCGGCTTAGGTTACCTCTCCGCCCAGCCAACCGATGGAGGAACGGAACGGCAGATGCCTCGCTTGATCGGGTTACGTATGCTAATCAGCTTAGAAGCATCCGCGGGAGTGGACAGAGCACTAGAGCAAGGGAACGCTGATGCCGAGTGCCGGGTTACGGCCACGGGTTAGTGGTTGCCACTCCGTCAGTCTGTTCCTCCAGTTGTACAGTGAAATTTCAGTTTCAGAATAAATCCCCAAAATAAAAAATAAATAGCCACACTTCCTAAATAAGCAACCTTTGACTTCTATGTTATTTCTAAAAGTAATATCATTGGATTCCAAGTAGCTCTCTCATCAAAATGTCAGCCAGACGAAATGTAAGTCCTCCCAAAAATCGCAAAATCAAAGAAAAGGCAAAGCAAAGTCACTCCGCCATGAAAACCATGCCCTGTCCGGACATCGTCAAACCCAAGAAAGAATCCAAGGAAGAGGAAGAAAAGGCCAAGGATTGTCAACGATCCAAAAGCTACACCACTCCCGCTGAGAAGCGTCAGTATCTCGAGAACCAGGTGGTGCCCATCCTGATGGAGGGCATGCTAGGCCTGGCCCGTGAGATGCCACGCGATCCCATCGGCTATCTGGAGAAGTTCTGGCTCCAGGAGAAGCACAAGTGCGACATCAATCTGCCACAGAATATACTCTGATCGATCGATGTCCAGTTCCAATCAAATTTCAAATTATCAGATGATTAAATAAATGTTTATGGCGCGGTGTTGAGTTCAGTTAGCAATGCATTTTCCTGGTCAGTGAGGCGAGGAAAGTGGGTCTAGGTCCAGGGGCTATATAAGCCGATGCCTTAATCTTGCCCAGCATCATTCATTCGTTAGCTTGCGGATTTTGAGGAAGTCTATCATCATGTCTAAATTGGTGAGGTTATTCCTTGAATATTAAGGATTTCTACAATAAAAAAATATAATCCTGACTCTTCCAGTGCCTTTCCGTCTTGGCCCTTGTGCTCGTCCTGGCTGGAACCTCCCAGGCGGCCAGTTTGGAGTGGCCCTCGAACCTGCTGGCTCTCAGCACGGGAAAATCCTCCCAGCTGCTGCCCATTGCCAGCGAGGATTCCGTTGAGTTGTCCGAGAGCGGTGCAGGATCCATTATCTCCTCTTCAGGTCAGCAGCAGCCGGAGGAGCAGTCCCAGGAGGAGGAGGAGGAAGAGCCACTGACCCAGTCCGTCATTGGCAGTTCGGATGCCATCGATTCACGTCTGGTTTCCTCCAGCATTCCCATCTCCGTGCCTCTGCCCCTGATTCTGGCTGCCCGCAATGGACTGCGAACGGTGCTGACCATCCAGGAGCCGGCTGTGGCCAAGGTGGGTGAGGTGGTGCAGCATGTGCCCACCGCTGTATCCCATCAGAGCCAGACTGTGGTGCACGATCACAAGCGATTGGTCACCCCCATTGTGGCTCCGGCCGTGCGCACCACCCAAGTGGTTCGCCAGCAGCCGCCGCTTGTGTGGACCGTTGCCTCCGATCCTCGCCTCGTTCTGATCCGCAACTAAGGATGCCTGGAAGCCAAAGATCAACAAGATGAACTCGCCAAATCTACGATACGCTTCGTCTTTACCTAATTCTATTTCTAATTTCACGTTTCTGGACTTTCTAACCCACAAAACTCTGTCTCTACGCTGTCTTCTGTCTTCTTACTTCTGCCATTTTCTGTAGAATTCTTCTTCTGTAGTGTGCTTTTAATAAAGATTTCGCATTTGAACATAAGGGGAATTTGATTATTTGGGGAGTTTTGTTATATAAATTGAATTAAGGAATACAATTGAAGTAAAGATTTTTCTATTACTTTGGCTTAACTATCAGTCTCTCCTTTATAAATATCTGTCAATTACTGGCCCTTATTTTCTATCCTATGCGCTATAGCCCCTTTAGTGTCGTACTAAACCATTTTTGTGTGAAATTATTGTCCTGCATTTTGCATTTGCACTTCGTTGGCTTGAATTCTTGGGGCGTTGACGCTGCGACAGGAAATCAATAAAGTTAACGCACAGCGCCTGCCCACGAGCACAATAAATATGCCATCTCCACCCCGCGGCTCCCACTGAACACTCCGATTGTGTGCAATCAAGATCTCAGGAGGATTAGGCAGACGCAGGGTCTGGGTTAACGCCCAAGTCTCTTCTCATGTTCAAGGGCTCTGGGGCCACTCATTTAGAATGGTTCGTCCATTCTCCAATCTGGCGTTCTTTTGCTGGACTATAAAAGCTGAGGATTGTCTGGCCCACAGACAACAGTCAACTGAAGTGAACTGAGCCAAGAAGATGTCACAAAGAATGGTGGGTTTTAAGAAAATCGTAACTAGCACATAGAGAAGTCTTTAAAATCACGGAGAGCTCTATTTAGGAGCTCTTTAAAGTTGATTTATGAAAATCAAATAAATTAATTAAATAGATTCATTTTTCTTTTTTCAGAATGTTTCCATCCTCCTCCTTTTCTGCCTTTTGGCACTGGGACAAGCTGAGTTGCGACTCTATCATCCCTTGTTGAGCCTGCATCAGCAGCCCACGCTGGCCAAGGTGGGTCATCTAGTGGACCATGTACCCACGGCGGTGTCCCACCAGAGCTCCACCATTGTCCACCGAAGCGTTCCTAGGATTACGCCACTGCTGGCCCCTGCTCTGCGTACCACCTATCTTCACTATCCTAGCTGGAGTGTTCCACTGTACGAGGGAGCCAACACCCTGTACAGAAAGTAAAGCTCTGGACAGCAGGAACCCTTCAATCGGAGTCAAATCAGCTTTAAATTTCAAGCTGAACAGCAAAAAAAAACTTTAAATTGAATTGAATTCATTCGTAACTCATCTTCAATCTTACACAAGATTAGGTTATTAAATAAATTCAAGAAGCTCCGAGAGAATTGCATTGGGGATTACCGAAGGGCGGTGTACTTGTACTTGTTACGGCTAATACCGATTTCCCAAAAGGGAGACGACTGCCAATTAGATTTCGTGCTACGCTGCACTTCTGATTGAGTGTTGGGTGGCTGGATACGAGTATGATCCGACTGACGTCACCAGATATGCAAACAAACGCACGAAATCGGCATTGCTTTGGTATCCTGTATTTGAGGGGGTTTGTTTTATTGGTTTATTGAATGTTCGAAAGGGGATAAAGCAATTTAAGGCCAGTTAGTCTGGCAAAGTAAGTTAAATGAACGAGTAGGTGGTGTTTTACATTTAAAATCACTTAAAATATGGCCAAAATTATGGTACAAAGTGTTACTTGATTTGAATGAATCCTTTCTTACACCTTTTTAATTCATTTTAAATGGACAACGTTAAAATTTATCCCTCAATTTGTCTTCAGATAAGTTATAAAATATTTTTGTTACTTTAGTTATGATCTGTCAAGAACTTAATTAAAACAAAAAGATTATGATGAGTATTATTTAGCTTAACATTTTAATATAAATAAATAAAATTAAGCGGTACTTTAAGACCCATCTGCTCAAAAAGTCGGTCTATTTTGCGGGTGCAGCGGTGCAAGGATGATTGACAAGCCGTACGCAAATGTGTCGCCATTATTTCGTGGGCCCGCAGGCCGTTGTTCTCCATACAAATTTCAAGAATGCCGGCATTTTCCATAGGAATGACCCCGGGTCAGTAGCCGAAAGCCGATGTAGCTGCTTTTCCCCGTAGAACGAAGGATGTGAGAAGTATGAACTGAAGCAGGACTTTCACCCAAGAGTGTGGCATTGCCAGGGCTTCGGCTTTTATCAAAATATTGGAACAACAAAATATGATAAACAAGAAAATGGAGGCAACAATTCATAGAGATAATGGAGCAGCCTAGCGAGAAGTTTCAAATGACACAATACAGTTTTTTGAAACTGAAACCTTGAACCCCGCGAAAGGGCTAAAGGTCAAGTCCCGTCGGGGTTAAGTCCAACAGCGGTTATGCAATCGGCGGAGGATTTATTGATGCCACTTAACCGGTCACAAAATGACGCAGAAAGCTAAGCTGATTGGGTCCAGCTGAATGGGTTATAATTCCCCTGGATTGAATTGCACAAGACTGCATTCGCTGCAATAAGGTTAAAGCATCAAGGCTTTGGCCAGGGCGACCCATCGATTGCCCCATAATTGCATTGTCTTTGCCATGCATTCAATACCTGTCATTCGCAGGAAACCCAGCTATCCCAGTGATGCAATGCCATAGAGGCGTAGTTTCCTCTTCTCCACTCGCTCATCACCATCATCATCATCATTATCACCGTTGAGTGTATGCGTTTCAGTCTGTTTGCAGCAGCCTTTTGGGCTCACACCACTTAATGACGAATGGCCTCCCAAAAGGCTGCTCCCATGAATTGGACAATGAGAGGCCCCCATCTTGGGGCCCCGTCTCCAATTCGGTTCGGTTCTCCCCCCTCCTAGGACTCTCGGGTTCATTGCATCTCCCTGAGTCCGGGTCCGGGCCTGGGTCTCTGATTGGGTGTCTATGGCCACTCTCAATTGGCCCTGGCCCAGTGGGTGACCTGGATGGCTCGACTGCTGGGTAATCGGTTTGTTTGTCTACCACAAACGCCATTTGAATGCATCGTTATGCTGTCATCTCGGTGCCCCATCGCACCAAGAGACTCCTATCGATGGGTGGTCCCCTCTAGGAAATTTAATAACTTAAATCTAGAAGAAAAAGGCAAGGAATTTTAGACTCTTTCAGTGTTGGCAATTTGTCCTTGATTTATAGTTTTTAGATTTGACAAGAGGAAGTTGAAACATACCTTTTTTAATAAGGTTTTTAAAAATTTCAGCAGAGTGTGTCCTATATTTTGTAATGTATAAATATTGAAAAGAATGAATAATCGTTATTAAAAATAATTAATACACTTTACATTTATTATCATCTTTTATTAAACAATTTTCTTTACTAAATAAGCAGTAGATATTCATGAAAAATTATTAAATCAAATGTTAGAATGAAAAAAAAAATCTTGAAATAATATCACAACAAATATTTATTATCAAATTCTACCTTCTACAAATATTTAAAAAATATATTAACAAAATATAAGATACATCCTTATTGTCCTTATTCAATTACCTAAATCACTAAGTATATTTTTCTCAAAAATTGCCTGTTGGCAGCACTGTTAAAATCAAAAGGCAGACCCACTTAGCATAAGTGGCTAACATACAAAATTGCCTAAGAAGTTCCCCAAGTTTTCCAAGAATCGAGAACCGAAACATATTAAATATTTGATGTAATACAGGAGTTTCTGCTTAAAGCGCAATTATCAACCAAAAAACAGACAGTAAACAAACTTTATGGAGGAGGCTTTCACTTAAAGCCAACTTGGGGAAGGGAGAACGGAAGTTTTGCGGCATATAACCCCCCTACCCAGTTTTCCGGTGTGGCAAGCAGCGGTTTTCAAATTAATTTACAAATGTTCAGGGTAGGTAAATCTGTCTGCGTCCAAAGAGATGAAGACAATAAGCCGTGTTAAATGAGCCCAGGTAGTGTAAGAGCAGTGAAAGGGCTTTTGATGCGGGTGAAATAATTCGGGTTATTATGTAATAGCCCTGGGGAACAGCTGCTGTATGCTGGGGACATGACTCACTTATCTCCGCCCTCCTTAAAAACTAATTTGCTACTTGCTACTCCATGGGTGAACGACCTTGACTATAACATGATGATTTCAACAAATAAAACGCATCGATTTTATTACAGGCAATTTCGCAAAGAAACAAAACGACGAAAACAAAAGCGTAAAACTCATTCAAATGCCCAACGCATAAGCGCGTTTCGAATACAAACGAATAAATCAAAACGAAACCGAGTACTCGTATGAATCATATGAACAACAAGCTGCTGCACACGAGTGCATTGTTGTTACTATTATTATTATTATTATTATTATTATGTAAGCCCCAAGCAAAGCCAGCCAAGCGATGCTATAGCCCCGCCACAAGCTCAAACTCGTCTGGGGTTTCCCCAAGGCCCACCAAAAGCGGTTAAAGCCAATTGAGCCGGCAAACAGTCAAGAATTGAATAGGCCAACACACAGACAGCGAGACCGAATACTTCATTGCAATTGGGTTTTCTTGGGATTTTCCCAGTGTTGGCGAATTTTCGGGCAAATCCATGGCACAGTTGCGGCGATTGCACTCGAGAGGCAAAATGCAGGGGCAGCCATGGAGGTGGATATGGATGGCAATGCAGGATATAATGGGAGGAATTGTATAATTTAAAGTGAGGCTTGAATTTTCCCAAAAATAACTAAATGTAGGAATTTCTGAAAATAACTCCATTCAGTCTGGTTTTAAATTAGAAATGTCTTAAGCAAAGTCTTATTTATTTATTAACTCCCAATATAGTTAGAGCCAAAACAGTAATTTAATAAATAGAAAATTAGCTTATTTTAAACAGTTCAACTATTTCTTCATATATATTACTACCATTATCAAGTTATTAACAATTCATTTAAAATGCTTATTTCAAAGCATTTTAACTTAGCTTCATAAAATAATATTTCTGCATCAATTAAACTCACTTTCTTTCCCTCAAATCCAAATTAAAACACATTTCAGACCAGTTTCATTATTTTCTTATCCAAAATTAAGCTCTTTAAGCATATCCAACAAATAATCGAGTTAAACTTGGCTTAAAGAGATTGCCAAATTGCTTTTGGCCAAAAGGTGCCGCGTGTGGGTGGAAGACCTCAACTTGTTGAGCAATTGACACAAATCTAAGCCGGGGAGTCGCCAGTCCAACCTTGAGCCAGTGACAATTTTTCTTTTATTTTTTTTTTTGCTTTTAGGTTCGAAGACTTTGTTCGCTTTGGACTTGAACTGCTGCCAGTGAGAAAGAGCAACAGAGAAAGGTAGTGTAAAGGCATGTGAGCTTCGCCCAGAGGAAGCTAGCCAAGTGGAGCAAACACGATTCCCACTCAAATCCATTTGGGCAAACAATTAACAAGTCGGCCATAATTAACATGGACTATGTATGTTGTAATTCCCGAGCCCAAAAAATGTGCAAAAAAGTTGGAGCTTGCCATAAATAGAAGCAAATGGCTGGGAAAAAGATACGAGTATCTGGATATCTCGATTGAAGTTCCAATAACAAGCCCCTGAACCTGTAACCCCATCCGGATTACACACTCTCCACGGACTGGCATTAGCTGTCACCAGCCGAGGTCCAAGTTCAAGTTCAGTTCATCAGCTTCAGCTACTGTTGGGATTTACCAATAATAGTTGAACTTCAGCCAACTGGCAAGATGGATTTTTAGAAAATAGTTTTGGGTGGAAGTAAGACGAAGATTACTATACACTTTGAGAGCTGAGAAATATAATATTCAATATATTTATTAAGAAATCATCTTATTATTCCTTATATACCTTTCAAGTATTCCTGGCTATTCTAGTCCCAATTTAATGCTGAAGTATAGTATATTCATATCTGTTAAGTTTCTTTTGGAAGCTGACACAGATTTAACAGAGAGATATAATAACATTACGGAGTTTTTAAAAGTAAAAACTAGTTCTAGAAATAATTTCCGTGATGCTTCCTTGAAAGTAAAACCTGAAGAGTCCTGAATTGTAAGACATAAACTTTATTATTAATTTTTGTTTTTGGTAAACAAATACGCAGAAAATACGTATAATTAATTATAATATATATAATTATCTGAGAAATATATACAAATACAAATAAATAAAACAGTAGCTTCTTATATTTTGTAAAAAAAAAATCATCTCATAAATGAATATACCCAAAAACAAAAAAGAGTAAACTCAAAACTATCGTTAGCGGAATTAAAAAACGATGCGAATCAGGTTCGACGCACCTCCTTCAAACAATACTCGAAAAGCCCAAAGGCCTCACCGGCAACCCAATAACTCCGATGAGTCATAAAAAACCCGATGGTCAAAAACTACGACACTACACCATCGATTGATAAAACTCCACGAATTAATCACGAACGAACGAATAACCGAAAGGTGTTTCCCAAACAGCCAACAATAACAGCTCGAGTAAATCACAGTGATTAGCATAATTTCCGAAGATCTGTTCATTATCAACTTTCTTGGAAGCCAAGAGTGTTTAACATAAAACGCCACTTAAGTGGGGGGAAGGGGCTATCGAACCAAGGTCAGTAACACACAAATCGAAGCCACTGGATCCCAACGAGAGTCACTCGGACAACACTGACCACACACAACACGGGCTAAATAATGATCGTGATTATCAGCGGCGGCACGCGAACGTGATCATCGTGAATAAGTGTTAGGGGGAATGTCTCTAATTTTTATGAACTTCGGGTAATTCCGCATAGCACTCTTGGTTCACAATGAGCCAGGCTTTTGGCTGAGGCGAAAATAAAAATAAAACAAACTACCGACCGACCGACCGCTGATGACGTTTGCATTGACCATGGGTTAAAAACCAGACGATATTAACCGAAATGCACCAGTAAAGGGGGGAAACAGCTAAAGACGAATGTATGCCAAAAGATCCGGTTTGAGGCAATGCCCAATTTTACCCCTTTCATGACGATTTTATTTCTTTATTTTTTTCAGCTGCTTGGCTCCTCTCTGACCCAATTCATAATTGCGGAATTGCATAATCCCGGTTTCTCAAGCAACGCGCCTTTCCGGGAAAGCTCTCTGTTTTGGTTATTCATAATGTTTTTGGCCAAAGCCCCCGCCTGAAGACAACAAACTAATGTGGAGATTTACACATAAACACTAATTTTTAAATGGGGAAATATTGGTTTTATGACACGCAGTTATAGCTGCAGGGTGTATTTGATAATGATAACCGAGAGTTTTCCGGCTAGAGCCACGCTTTCGGGTGACCTCCAGTAGTTAGCAGAATTGGGGATTTGAGAAAAAACCCAAAATCGAGAAGTTATTACCCAAAAAATCCAACGCAAACGGTGAGAGAAGGAGAGGTTGCCAAACATTGTCGCCGCCGCTTTTATGCCTTTTGTTTTGGGCCCTCGATTCGCAAAACGTATACCTACGCGAGATAGAGATGGCTATAGCCTTTCGGAAAGAGACGGGGCAACGTTGGAGCTTGCTGCGCCTGCGCAGCTTTTGTATAAAATGTGCGCGGCGAACGAAAGCGAAATCAGTCAACGATCTGCAGACAAACGAGAGGCACACCATTCAGTGCAGAAAGTGAGTGAAGTGAAAGGATATATCTCAGCAACTTGCATAAGGATTATCGAAAAGAAACTGAAACACCCAATTTGGATTAATTTTATTTAAAGCACAAAGAGGTGAGTAGTGAGTGAAGTGAACTCAAGTGAACCGCGATTGCGCACTAATTACAATTAGCTGCGTTTCAAATAATGGATACTACATAACATATAATATAAAAGACTTTGGCTGGTCAAGAGCCGATGCGCCCCCCCTCCGCCGCGATCATAAAGCCAATTGAAAAGGCAAAACTTTCACTGCGAAAACAATGGAAAAACTTTAATTTTCCACACCCAGCGATCAGCGTTTAGCATCGCTTACGATCATTTCTCGCCAAAGAAAACGAACAAAATGCTTGCCGGCAATTTGCAATGCAACGCTGCACACAACTTCCGCTCGAAAAGCAGGGCTCCAAGACTTGAGTTTGCAGTTTGCACTTCCAAGATACATTTACATAACATGAAGATAAATTTAAAATAACACTCGGAGAAACACTTACGAAAAGTTTTACGCTAAGAAAAGCACAGGATCTGATATCAGGAAAACTAGACATTAGATATTCCAAAGCTATTGTTATAACACAACTTTGAATCGGAAAGTTTTTGTTCGAAAATTAACCAGAGTTAACTCACAGTTAACAGAGCGATATTCAAACCTGAAGAGATTTGACGTGAAAAATGGGTTTTGAATTCAATTCACTGAGATTTGTAAGTTTTAAGAATGTTATTTTAATCTGCGACAACTTTTTATATTTATATTTCAAAGATAAGAAATTGGAAGTGTTAATTTTAACTTAAGCTTACAAAAATCGAAAAATCTGTTACCCTTTAGGTAAAACCCTAAAAATAAAACCAGGTTTTAATTAAAGTGTAGCAATCTTTGAACTAAATCCGCCCCCGCTACCATCCCATACGATCCCAACTCCGGTGACATAACTGCAATGCAAACGAGCATAAAAAGCGCAGAAAAGCAGAAAAGAAAAGTAAGTTTTATAAATTTTTTTTTTACCAGAAACGATACACGAAGCGGAAAGCGGCTGTCAAGGCGAGAGATCAACTTGAGCGATGTTCGCCGCCGTCCGATTGTAGTCCGCGTAGGCTTGCCAAATCCAGAGGAAAATTACCTCATAAATTACAGGGAGCTCTCGGCGAGAGACCTCTCTTTCTCGCATTTTGAAAGAAAAGTAACGTACAAAATCAAGCAATTAAGTGCGACGGTCTGCGACCTCCAACGAAAGTAAAAGTCTTATACGGCGGCACTGCGTCTGAGTCACGGTGAAGATTTCGTGATGCGGACCGGTTTCTCGGCTTCGTTATGGATTGGTTAAGCCAAAGATGGCAAGAGGGATAGGTGGATAGGTGGAGAAATGTAAACTGGCACAATGACTCTCGGGGTAATGGTGTCAAGCTTGGCCGTTGTTATGTCATAACCGATCATGATCATGACTAAAAGCCATTTATTTCAATTTATTTCCACTCGAAATTGAATGCGAAAAAAATCATGAAACACTTTATTTTGTAAATAAAAATCAATACAAAATTTATTAGTCTAATTAATTATCCTCTCTTCTGATTATCACAGATCTACACAATGAGAATAAGAGCTAGCCTTTTGGCAGTTGTCCTGCTGGCCACCGCAGCCCTGGCCGAGGATTCAAGCTGGGGCAACGAGTGGGCGCCCATGGAGGATGCCAAGCCCAGCCGACGATCGGTGGACACCAAGCCCGCCGACACGGCCGACATTCAGGGACGTTACCTGGTCCACGAGTCCATCCAGAGCAACAGCACTACCAGCCAGATCGATGAGGTCATCGAGCAGCTCATCAACTCGCGTCGCGAGGGTCGCAATCTCGGCGAGTACGACGCCGTCTATGCCGATGGAAACATCGACCAGGCTCTGCAGCAGGGAAATGATCTGCAAGCCCGCAATCTCATCCGGGACAAGCTGTGCGGTCTGGGCTTGATGAGCTGTGATGTGGAGGAGAAGCGTCCCTTCTACTCTACCATCTATGCCCAGGGTCCGCCGCCTCCTTCTGGCTTCGGTGGAGGTCCATATGGTCCTGCCAAGCCCATGCCACCACCAAGCTACTTCAGCGGTCGCCCGCCCATGGGTGGTCCTCCTGGCCCCCTGAACTCCTTCGGACCTCCACCCAGCTCCCTGAACTCCTTTGGACCGCCCCGCAAGGTTGGCTATGAGGGACCCTACAAGCCAATGTCTGGACCTTACCGCCCCACCGGTCCCGGTGGCTACCTGGAGCATCCTCCACCGTCCGCCATTGATGGCAGCTCTGATGGCATCACTTATACGAAACCACCACCCGGCGCCCTGATCTACGACAGCAAGCCTCCAGGACCGATCTACACCGGAGGTCCTTCTGTGGGTGCCGGACCCGTTTTCACTGGAGCTTCCAACGGAGTTCCCCCCTACAACTTTGAGAATCCCGAGGGCGGCATCCAGGGTGCCAGCTCTGCCCCCAATGGCTTCTACTCGCAGCAGTCCTCCGCCTCCTCGTCCTCGGCCACTTCCTCCAGCACCAAGGTGGTGGTGGGAGCACCCCTCGATGCAGGACTCCAGCAGCATGTGCATCATCACTATCACCACGTTGAGGGTGGCGAGGGAGCCAAGGTGCCCAGCGTGCCCATTCCCATCGGTGCCGGCCAGACCATCAACACGGACTTCAGTGCCTTGGCCCAGTCCTCGGCCACCTACACGCCCTCGGTTCAGACCTCTTCCGGATCCAGCTACTCCCAGTCGAACGCCTTCAACGCTGGCTTCAATGGCGCCTCTCAGGGCGGACTCCTCTCGCAGAACGGCTTCGGTCTGTCCCAGAAACCCGCTGACCTGTACAAGCCCAACTCTGGAGATCTGTACAAGCCCAGCTCTGGAGATCTGTACAAGCCGAACTCTGGCCTCGGTAGCTTCGGCAGCAGCGGATCGGGTGGCTTCAGTGGATCGCCCAGCTCCAGTTATCACAGCCAGAACCCGGACTACTACAAGAAGGAGCTGCAGGGTGGAGCCTCCAACCAGTACAACGGCATCTCTGGTGGCTACCAGGGACAAGGTGGATACCAGGGTGGCTATGACACCTCTCGCCAGCAGATCGTGGACTGCCAGTGTGTGCCCATCTCCCAGTGCCCGGCCGCCGACCGCATTGGACGCAAGGATGACCTGATTCTGCCCATTGATCCCCGTAACCTGGGCAAGGACATCGAGGCCCTAAGTGATGATGTTGCCGCCGGCAGTAATGCCACCGCCCCTGCCGATGGAAAGAAGGCCGAGGAGAAGTCGGACAAGGATGACAAGAAGCGCTCTCGCCGCCAGGCCAACGGTGAACAGAAGGACGATGATGCCAGCGATCTTTCGCTCGATGCCCAAGGGGTAAGTGTCTAAGTAGTTCCTTCTCGGAGGATCCCATAGTCTTAGTTTTAGGTAGAGCCCGACTAATGCCAAATCACACATGGTTCACACGGACCACTAATCGAGTTTTAGCAAAGCTGCCAAGCTCCACCTCCCACCCACACATCCAATCAATCAATCAATCAACCAATAAATCAACCAACCAATCTGACAACTGCACCCATCGTTCAACGCTCCAAGCTCAACTAAACACCCTAGCCGGGTCCAGAGTGCAAATCGGATCAGATTAGTCACTAATCCCAGAACTAAACCAGCTAACCAAGCACGACCTTTGTGATCGCACGCCTGCAACCTGCAACCTGCATCGTGAAACCGGAAACCCAACTCCTCCTGTAGCGTCTGTTCTTCTGTATTTCCCCTCTTGAAAAAAATCAAACAACAATAGAGACAGGCGCCACTCGGAGGATCTCCACTGGGATTGCCCGCCCTCCAGGCCATCGAGCTGATCCAGCGGAAGGTGCTGCCCACCTATGGTGTGAGCTTTGGTCTGCCCTATCCCTCGGGTGGCTATGGAGGCTACCCCTCGAATGTCCTGGGCGATCACTATCCCGCCCAGAACCCCTACTTCGGTTCGGTGGGCCCGAATGGTCTCAATCTCGGTCTGGTGAATGTGAATCCTCTGGTCTCGGTGCAGGTGGCCAAGACAGAATATGGCGAGAAGGTGGTAAAGCCGCTGGTCAATCTCCATGTCACTCCGAATGCAAATCTCATCCAAAAGGTGGGAGACTTCTTCAAGCGGAAGCCCACTGAGCAGTACAGCACCCATTACCACCACCACGACCACTACAGTGGCTATGAGCATCACGACTACGACCATCATGGCCACCATGACCTCCACGATCATCACTCATATGCACCCTATTATGGTGCCTCTGCTCCTGGACCCCACTACAGTGTGGAAATGGTGCCGAGCACTCCGATCTTTGAGTACCACAGTGGTCCATCGGCGCCGACTCAATATCACCATCACCACGAGTCGTCGTCGCCCTACGAGAGCTCCTTTAACTCGATTTATCCGGGATCGGGTCCTGGCCCGGACTTTGGAGGCTTTGGGGAGTACTCGCAGCATGTGGAGCGAAGTGCCAATGTGAGCGGCAGTGGTGAACCGTCCAGTTCCAGTCGCCGGGGAAAGCAGTTAAACCTGGGACCCCTCTACAGCATTCCCACTCCTGCTCCTGGTGAGGCGGCTGGCAGTGATCGGGTCACCTTTCCCAGAGATCGCAGGCGCAGGAGCGTCGAGGAAGATGGTGTGTGGGCGGGAGCAGCTCCTGAGGAGCAGGTAACCATGTGTTGATCAAGGCAAACCGAGAGAATCTTCTAGTCACACTCCCCTAGTAATATCTAGCTAATGTCTCCCCATCACCTTGATCCTTTCAGCGCGCTTACTATGGCAACCGTCCCGTGGAGAAGACCTGCCGCATCAACGAGGTCTGCTGCCGTCGTCCCCTCCGTCCTCAGGCTCCGCCCCAGCAGCAGCAGCTCGGCCGCTGTGGAGTGAGGAACGCCGCCGGCATCACTGGCCGCATCAAGAATCCCGTGTACGTCGATGGAGACAGTGAGTTCGGCGAGTACCCCTGGCATGTGGCCATCCTGAAGAAGGACCCCAAGGAGTCGATCTACGCTTGCGGCGGCACCCTCATCGATGCCCAGCACATCATCTCGGCGGCTCATTGCATTAAATCGTAAGTTTTAAATTCCCTGAATAGAACCCAGTGAGAGGATTAACCTCGCTTTCTCCTCCTTCCAGTCAAAATGGCTTTGATCTTCGTGTGCGTCTGGGCGAATGGGATGTCAACCACGACGTGGAGTTCTTCCCCTACATTGAACGCGACGTGGTCTCCGTGCACATCCATCCCGAGTACTATGCCGGCACCTTGGACAATGATCTGGCCATTCTGAAGCTGGACCAGCCCGTGGACTTCACCAAGAACCCGCACATCAGTCCCGCCTGTCTGCCCGATAAGTACTCCGACTTCACCGGCGCTCGTTGCTGGACCACCGGTTGGGGCAAGGATGCCTTTGGCGAGCACGGAAAGTACCAGAATATCCTCAAGGAGGTGGATGTGCCAATCCTGTCGCATCACCAGTGCGAGGCCCAGCTGAGGAACACCCGCTTGGGATACAGCTACAAGCTTAACCCCGGCTTCGTTTGCGCCGGCGGTGAGGAGGGCAAGGATGCCTGCAAGGGTGATGGCGGCGGTCCATTGGTCTGCGAGAGGAACGGCGTCTGGAATGTGGTGGGCGTGGTGTCCTGGGGCATTGGATGCGGGCAGGTTAACGTGCCCGGTGTCTATGTTAAGGTATCGGCTTACCTGCCCTGGATCCAGCAGATAACCCAGAGCTACCAATGATTAACGGAGCAGCAGGAGGAACAGGAGGGGCGGCCATTGGTGACTGCCTACCACGCTGCAGACACCATTGAGGCAATACCGGATGATGCCGGCGCCGCCTCCGATGAGTTCGTTTTCCACTTCTGAGCGAAGCCATCGTTCAACCCCCCCGCACACACTTGTGCAACTCTCGAATCGTCTCGATTGTATTGCATTCGTCATCGTATTTATCAGCGCCGTCACTTTTATTTATTACGAATGTTTCTTTGATTACCCGTTATGCTACCTACCTTGTTATACACTTATATATATTACGCGCCCTCACGTCACTTCACCTCAGTTGTTGCCCCCTCATTAGCGACCCACGATTGTTACTTACTTTAATTGGCGGCGGAGACGCACTGGCGTCCGCCTTTGTTGATATCAATTGTAGCTTGTAGCTTGTACATTCGAGTTCCGATTTTGTCTTGTAAAATAGTGTTTGTCATAATTAATTTATTTATATATTTGTAAATTAATAATTATGTATTTAAATAAAATAATTTATGAAAAAAATATAATAAAGCTATTTGCTTTTTCTACTTGGACAGTCAGTAAACAAGATTTAAGAAAACTTTGACGGAGAATACTACAAAATGTTGCTGGCAAAGGTGGCTAAGATCATGTAGGATAACATCCATTGCTTTTGGCAACACATCGAGGTTGCAAAGGAGTATGCATTATCTAAATGTAGTTATTTATTTTATAAAATACAATTTGGAAAGCAACATTTTTCCTTGCAACCTTAAGGAATGCTTTTTTAAAATTTCATTTTCTAGTTCCCTGAAACTTAAGACTCTGGACTAGCATGGTGATGCTTATCACGAATAAATATATTTAAAAGGGTGGTGAGCTTAAGAGTACCTACAAAATATAAGGTCTTATAGGAAACTGAAGCTACTTTCTTGTTAAGTACTACCCACCTTATACAATATTCCAATTAAAATAATATTTAAATTTTAATTGAAGAATCGCAGACTTCCCCTGTCCGTAAATTACAATATTGCGCCTGCCAGTTAATCTGTCAGAAAGCGTAATCCCCTTAAAAATAAAGCTTTCCCTGCATCGCTGCACTGCTCTGAGCGCGTCAAAGGCGCCACTTTAAGTTCAATTACAAACTAGTGCAGCACATAAAATGTAAATTAAATTTTTAACATTAACTAACCGAAAGAGGCAGACCACTTTACATTATGTCCGTCTGGTAGAAAAAAAATAGCAAGCGTGCCAACAAAGCATTAAAAGACGCCACCGAATATCTTGGACCCAAAGGCGGTCGCCGGGCTTCCTCTATGCGGTGGATGCGATGACCGTACGGGTAAGGTGCCTATCTGGTGTGGACCCAACTCCACGACGTGGGCAGAGCCATTCAAATAGCCCAAAAGTATGAAAACCATAACATGGCCATCGTCAGTTAAATTTAAAAACCGCAACCGACTTTCCGCAACTTAAAAAACTTTCTGCTCGGCTGACGTCTTTGAGAGACTTATAAATTGGGCACCGCCATCAATGCACAAGCTCAATGCAGTTCCAGCAGCGCCAGCGAGATGTACGACAAAGGATTACGCTCTCTCCTCGGCCAGCTGGTGATGGGTAAGCCGGATCGAGGTGCACAGGATAAGTGGAATAATCATATCCGATATTTGTAAACCCTACGGAAGGTCCTAGTGTGGTTACTGAATGTGATTAAGAAAACTATTAATCGAAACAATTTCTTTATGGAATATTAAGTTTATAGTGCTTCTGAAAAGTTGATTCATTCATTCCCCATATCCTTTTAGTGCTTCTCTTGGCCCAGGTCTTGGGACGTCTGCACAAGAGGAATGGTTACCATTACAGACCCCAGCAGCCGCCACCACTCCACCAAGGTGGATACTTCGAACCCCATCATCCTGCTGTGGAGCCCCCGGAGCCGGAGAAGCCGCAGCACAACCCCAAAAGCTACTACAGCCAATCGGGAGGCGGAGGAAGTAGCTCGGTGTCCTACAAGGGTTCATCCGGTGGCTATAGCATAGGCAGTGGCCTTCGGTCCATTGCCCAGGGATCGGCAGATCAGGCTCACAGTGCCGTGGCCAATCAGCATGCAGCCGCCAAGCAAGCCGCCTACATTGCCCAGAACACATTAGCCCAGGCTGCATCCCAGGCGGCGGCCACAGCTCAAGCCGCTCTGGTCGGCAAGCAGGTGGTACTGCAGGAGCTGGAGCAGCAGGCGGCAGAGGCGCAGCGCTCTCTATCCCGAGAACTGGAGCAGCTGAAGGCGGCCAAGATCTCGGCCAAATTGGCTCAACAAACAGCCCAAGCAGCCCATCACCACATCTCCGTGCTGACTGCAGCCGTTAACAATGCCAAGTCCGTGGCCGAACAGGCGGAGCAAACGTCCACGGAGGTAAACAATCAGCTGGCCTCGCAGTCCACGATGGTGGGCCAGTCCAAGAACCGGCTGGAGCAGGTGGAGGAGCAGTTGCACCAGGCGAGAGTGGACTACGCTGCCACCAAAGAGTCTGCCATCAAGGCGTCCAATTCCGCAGCTGCTGCTCAGGTGAATGCTTCCAAGGCGGCCCAGCATGCCACGATAGGACTACACGAGAGTACCAATCAAGGACACGAGGGTCAGGAGTCGGAAGGACACGAGGAGGAGTCCTACGACGAGCATGTGGACACCAGTGGCGTTGGTCACACGGCCGGAGGTGAGGATCTAGGTGAACATGTCAGGACTCCGTACCAATAAGGATGGGTTACCAATTACCAATCCACGAATATGTTAAGCGAAGAATAGTTTAAACATTATTTATGTAAATAAATGGAAACATTCAAGTCAAACTTAAGTGGCTGTGACTTGTCGGTAGATTCAAGTTTATACAAATTTACATTATGTTTTGTTTATGGGTTAACTTAATTTTGAAAACTAAGACAAGATTTAACGAAATTATATCTAGTATACAAAACTAAAACTAATAAATTTACTAGCTAGACAGCTAAATATAGTTTTCAAATTTTTCTTTTTTAAATTTGAATGTTCACCTCTTGTTAAGCGCACAGCTCTGACAGCGTTGAGTAAAAACTCTGGCAACAATATTTCTCAGCCTTTCACAAACATTTTTTCTAAGGTATTCCGCCGCTTTTCACTAAAAACATCATTCTCCTAGGGTTTTCTCCAATTTTGAGGTCGTTAGCAGCAGCGTTGCCAGACTTTGTGGTCGCCAGGGACACAGCTGCCGGACTTTGCTGTGGTCAGCGATAGAGTTGCCAGACTTTGCGGTCGTCAGCGACAAGGTCGTCGCAAGTATGGTAGCGCCAATTTCATCAGCTGCTTAGACTTAAGTGTGGCCAGCTTACGTGTCGGGGATATCGATGTTCCTGCCGCTGTACTTCTTTTTCCAAAAATTCAATTAAAACAATAAGATAACCTGCAGAAATGGCCCAGAAAGTTATTAAGTACATCGGCCGGACCACGGACTTCCGCGGCAACACTCTGTGGGAGCTGGTGTCGGAGCTTCCAAACTGGGGAGTGGGCCGCATGCTCATACGTAACATGTTCCAGCGCTATCCGGAGCCGTGTTATATGCGAATCCTGAAGGTGCAGGCCGTGGACGAGGAGCCGGGCAATGTGCGGAAGGTGCGGGTTACCGTGGAGAAGACGTGGCGGGGCGTGAAGCAGCCAAAGCCGGTGGAGATCTACAGCACCAGTTACAAGGCGGATTACGAACTGGTGCCGGAGGACCAGGAGGCAAAGTACCTGAACAACAACAAGAAGGTGGAGCCGGTGGTGTTGCCCACCAAAATCGACCTGCCACCGCTGCTGCGGGAGTACGTGACCGAGGAAACTGGCGACCGCAATCCCCAAATGAAGGTTCACTTTAAGCTCACCCACAACAAACTGGCCAGGTTGGCGCAGGAGGGCGAGAAACCCACTGTGAGCTTCGGCGTGGGCCTGGGACAGCCGAAACCCGTCGCCGGCAAGCTGTACGAGGGGCTGTTGTAGGACTGAGACGTTAAAATATTAAATACATTTAATTTACACATCAACTTAATGACTAAACGAAAACGTAAGCTATATGTACACGGGTTAGACTCGCGAATGGAATACGGTTGATGGGAATACTGCCATCACTTGCTACTGCAGGCCTCCATGGTGCGCAACTTTCGCGTCAGGTTGTCCACCTCGAGGCCGAGTACGTCCAGGTTCTCCTTGAGAGTGATATTCTTGAGAAGCGTGTCTTCCAGCACTGTCTGCAGCTTCTTGTTAATCTCCAGAGAAAGTTCGAGGGACATGGCTTTGTTTTCGCCGCCGCCCGCCTTCGAGGATCCTCCATAGATGGCCGCCATGATGCCGTTGCCGTACTTGACCAGCTCGCTTTTGTTTTGATCGCTGCGGGAAGTGGTTAAAGCGCCGGCGGTCTGGTCCCTGAGCATGTAGTGCTGGACCACCTTCGACTTCTTTTGCACTTCGATCACCAGAGCTGCCGTGTGGTTCTCCAGGAATTCTATGCGCTCCGTTTGGCGAGCGGTGGCCTGCTGGAGTCGCAGTATCCGCTCTACGAGCACTTTCTTGGACGGCACTGCCTGCAGGTCCTGCTGTGGAGCAGGCGGAGGTTGTACTGTGGTGGCGCTACTGGCTACGGTTTCGGATTCGGAAGACTCGCTGGCCCGCCGGCTGCTGCTTTGCAGGCTGCCGTGGCTACTGGTTCGACTGTGGCTACGCTGGGGTTGAGGATTCTCCGTTGGATAGCCGCCATTAATCGCCTGCTGGCAATTGCTGCAGTAACTAATAGGCATGGTCTTGGGTTCTGAAATACCTCTTTTGTACTTGTTAAGCTCCCGCTGCAGCTCCTTCACCAAGGTCGCATGCTTGTGCTGGGTGGCCTCGTAGTCTCCCTGGACATTTTCGAGCTTCTGCTTGGTGAGCTCGTACAGCTTGGTTTTTTCGGACAAGTGCTTGGCCAACAGTAAGCGCTCCTCGTTTTTTTCCGTAGCCTCCGAACTAAGCTGCTGCTCCAGTTGATTATATTTGAAGTCGTAACTAAGCTTCTCCTGCTTTAGTAACTTGTTTTCCGCTTCCAAACCAAGAGCCTGCAAAATAAAAGGAAACTAATGTAGACTTTTCATTATAAGATTGAAACAGGGACATCCAAGGCCTCGGTGGCGCAGTTGGCAGCGCGTAAGTCTCATAATCTTAAGGTCGTGAGTTCGAGCCTCACCCGGGGCATGTACGTTTTTTGTTTTTTTATTTTTTTTTTTAATTATTTACCTTGGCTTCCGCCAGACAGATGTCATTCTGCAAACGCACAATCAGCTCGCTCATCTCCTTATTAATACTGAGCAGCTCCTGATTATTGACTTTCAGCTGTTTCAAATCGGATTCGTTGTCTTGGGCCAAGACTTCCAATTGTTGGACTCGCGTTTGCTCTTCTGCCAGCTTTTCCTCGTTGCTGAAAGGAATAAAAGCATGTCATATAGGACTTTTTAAAGTAAAAAGGACGTGTCCTTTAAATCTTACATGGTATTTTGCGTGCGCAAGAGCTGAAGCTCTTCAAGCTGACCTCTCAGTTTTGCGGAGTTGAGCAACTCATCGCTGTAGGAAGCCTCTACGGAGTTGTGCTGCTCCTTTAACCGATTCAGTTCCTCAGAAAGTTGGTTATGCGATGTTGTGATATCCTGAAGCTGTTGAAGGAGTTCCCTGTTGGCTTCGCTAAGTTTTTGCTGGTCCTTTGTGACTTTTTCCAGAGTCTCAGTCTTGCTGGTGATCTCATGTTTCAGAAGTATTGTATTGGCTTCAAATTCCATTTTGAGTTTCTCTGTAAAGGGTAAAGGATTTCATTAAAGATATCTGAACTAAAGTTTATAAAAATCGAACAGACCATTTGCCTTCTCCTCTAGTTTATTGGGAGCATTTCTTTCCTCCTCCAGCTTGCGTTCAAGAGCCTGAAAGTGTAATAATATTAGAGAAAGGTGAAAAGATTCTTGTGTAAACTAAACTTACCGCCTTGGCCTCCGCCTCGTACCCGAGCTTGTTAATGTGATACTTTAGTTTTGACTCCAAGTGGCCCATTTCGGTTTTGTACTTCTCGCACTCCCGCTGATACTTCCTCACTTCGTTGCACTGATGAAGGGGAAAGGATAAATAGAGATGATAGCAGTCAAAGCGGCGATCAAGCTTACCTTCTCATCGATCACATATGTCATTCGGGACTTCTCCTCGCTTACGGCCTGGAATCTGGTGGTCATGTTCTTCACCTCCTTTTTGGCCTCGGTCAGTTGCTTCTCCACAGCCTCCTTTTCCTTCTTGGCGTCGATAAGGAGTTTCTCCTTAATGGCAAACTTGATGACGGTGGCTTCTTTCTCCTTGTTGGCCATGTCCATTTCCTTGCGGCACGCCTGCTTCTCCTTGTCCAGAATGGCGTTCTCCCGCTGGATAAGGGTTATCATATTGTCCTTCTGGCTATTGGAGGTTCGAAGTTGCTCCAATTGGTGCTCGTAGCATCGACGCTGCTCCTCCAGTTGGGCAAGGCAGTGAACGTGGGAGAGGATGTCGTCCTGTCTAGCTTTCAATTGACTGGCCTGTTCCTGTTCCTCCTTTTCCTGTGCCTGCAGGTCCTTGAATCGCAGGGTGAGTTCTGCAGCTCCTTCTTCGACTGGCACTTGCTCGAGGACGGCCGTCTTCAGATCCTCTTCCATTCTGGCCTCATCCCATACTTCCGGTTCCCTTGAAAGAGTCTCGGACTTTGCATCGCTTTCTTCCAGCTGCTGCTCCATTAAATCCGCCTTCAGTTCCACGTCTTCACTTGATTTTTCCTCCAAGTTGTGGTTTTTTCGGCCTGAATACCCGTTTTCCGACTTCGCCGTAGCCTCTGCGTCCGACAGCCTGGCTGCCTCCGATGTTTCCATTGTTGTTTTCTTTTATTTTAGCATTTATTTAAATTTAACAAAGAAATTTGCAACAATAATAAAAAATTTGCTATCGGTTGGCCAGCTGTTTCTTGGCAAGCCCTGGCAGCCCTCGAAAGGAGCGCTATGACAACCCTATTCCGCGGCCGTCGCACATGGTGCCTCTGGTCACACTGCAATGGTGCAATGTTTTCATAATTTCTAGCCGGCGCTTGTAAAATGCTTTTAATTATATAAGAAACTGGCAGTAATGGATCCCATTGACACAACCAAGCGCAAGCCCAGACGCACCCTCGGCACACCATCCTACGCATACCGTAATCGCTTCGCTTACGCCCTGTTGGCAGCAGGAACACTACTCTTCGGGATTTGGAGGTATCTCGAATGGAAACATCCAAGTTAACACGTTTTTAAATGATTTTCCCTTTCAGCCTGACGCCCATTCAGCGCATTTCCAACGAGAAGCTTTCCGCGGCTTTGGCCCAAACAGAGGAGGAGCGGGATAGGAAGGGACTCTTCGAGTTTCCGGCTCCGCGCACAGCGCG
Organism: Drosophila seguyi; assembly: GCA_008042675.1. Classification (NCBI taxonomy): domain Eukaryota; kingdom Metazoa; phylum Arthropoda; class Insecta; order Diptera; family Drosophilidae; genus Drosophila; species Drosophila seguyi. The sequence goes on along the minus strand of VNJU01003919.1, from coordinate 53,590 downwards.
TTTTATCAAGGAGGCCATCGAGGAGAGTGAGGAGCAGAGGGTTAAATAATGGATCGTCAGACGCGGCGGGCGAACTTCAAAAACCTGCAGCAGGCGTCTAACAAGCTTCGGTAACTCTTAATTAAACCCAATATTTGTTGATGAATAAAAAGAAGTTTATTAACCATAAACCTTGTTTTCTTTTCTTTCAAAGATCGACGCGCAGCACTACCCCACTGACCGACTATTTTAGCCCTCCAAAAGAAGACACAAACACCAAGGCGGCTGCACCGCCAGTTCCAGTGGAGACCGAACCTCCCTTGCCCAAAATAAAACCCATACGTGCCAGTAATGTGTTCGAAAAACCAGGTCCGAAGCCCAAAAAGGCACCAAAACTTAAGAACAGCAGCAGCTCGTCCACGAGTACTTCTCGCCGGGGGCGCGGGAGGAGTAAGCAGCAACCCAGCATCAGCAATTTCCTGCGGAATGAACAGATCTTCGCCGAGGTCACTGCACAACACTGCCTGGCGGATAACTTTAGTCCGGACGACATCGAGATGGCGCTGGCGCTGTCCAAGTCGGAGGCTGAAAAACGGGGATGCCTGCGCTTGAACGATGAAAACGAGGAGGAGGAGGCCGTGGTGGACCTAATGGACAATGATGTTGAGTCAACAGAGAACATAAGGCGCAAGCTACAGAAGTATGGCTTTCGCACGGCGGCCAAAGAAGGTGTGTGAGATCGAAATACCTTCTATAGCATTTAATATAGTACCTTTCCTCTTTAAGATTACAAATCCTTGGCAGTCTTGCCTGTTGTTGCTGGAAAAGGTAGCAGGCGCGGCAAATGGGCCAATAAATTCACGGCCTTAACCCTACGAAATGCAGAAGTCCAACAGAAGAAGCTGGAGGAGAAGTTGTCCACACTGTTGGCTCAACAAGTGCGCACCAAGGAACTGAAGGAGAAGGACCTCTTGATGCCACCCTACCAGCTAATCAGCGCCAACCTTCAACCACTCAGAGCCTCAAGGAAATCTCAAATCCTTCACGAACCTGGCGAAGGTGCCTTAGCAGATTTGGGTCTGTACTATGTGACCGGCTTGATTGAGGTAAGCCAGACGCCAGCCGACCATCTACTAAAGAATTGGGCTGCAATACAGGGAAGGGACTTATCCCCGGAACGGGCGACTCAAAAAAAACTGAACAAGCAATTTGAGCTTGTGTACGCGGAGTTGGAAAGGCATTTTGGAGATCCTCAGGAGATAGATCAGCATGTGGTGGACGAACTGGATAAGCTGGAAAGGCTGGTGGCGGAGAATATGATCGAAGATACCTCCAAGTTGGATGAAGAGGATTCATCCTCTGCCAAAAGCAGTCCATCGAAAGAGCCCCCTGATAAGCAACAGAAAATGACCAAGGATGACAAGGAAAATGAACAGCTGCCAACCGTAACGACCTTAAGCGTTCCCACTCAAATGACTCGCTGCACTTCTCCCGATCTCTTTGCTGATTCCGACGAGGAGATGGATATCCCCACTATATCTGTCTCCAACGAACCGGAGGAGCTGCGAGATTTCTCCCAAAAGGTCTATAAGAATAGAAGTCCGGCTAAAGAAGTGGAAATAATAAGCAGCAGTGAAGAACCTACTCAAATACTCACCTACGAAGTCTTCTCGAGTTCCAGTGATGAAGAAAAGAAAGCTGACTTAGATAATGATTCCCAAAAGATGGTGGAGCCAAGTTCATCGATATTATCTCCAAAAATATTCAGGATGAGTGCCGTCTTCGATTTAGACTCTGATATAGACAATTTCAACATCACTTCCACGTTGGGCTTCAGTTCCCAGGCAGAAAGCTGTCCGATCTCCAAAGAGCTCTTCCTCAAATATGCCATACAGGATAAACCTGCAGAAGAGAACGAAGAGAAGAATATGAGTGAAATTTCCTTCAACATGAGTAAGAACTCGCAGACTTCTAAACAGTCATTCCAAATAGACATCGTAACCCCTCCGAGCAACACAAAGGATAGTTCTAGCTTTAGTGAGCTAAACTTCTCCAGGAACTCATTGCGAAGGAGTATCAGCTTGTCAACCGATAATAGCTTCAAGAGCCCCCTCAACTGGAAGATTAACGGCTCCGCTGAGAAAAGAGAACCATTACCAACGCCATCCTCCTGCCGCCACTCGGATGCTAGTGTGGATTTGACGCAAAACAGCGATGATGACAACGATGTCATCCTGCTGTCCGATGAGGAGATCAATTACTCCATTTGGAAGGCCAACAAGTCGACAAAGGCGGCTGCCAACTTCGAGGATGAAAGCTCCGACAACAGCAGTTTATCTTCTCCGGCGGCTAAAAAGCGCGCTGTTCCCCACTTCCAGACTGAGGAGGATCTAGATGCCTTCCTGACTGGTGGAAGTTTACGTTCGCCCAACAAGAGTACTCTCAGCAAGGAACGCGCGGAGTTCGGCATCCTGGATGCGGCTCCTTCCCAACCATTCAGTTTCTCCCAGCTGCAGAGTCCCGTTGGCAGGCATGACTCGCCATCAAGTAGTGATATCAATTGGGCAGAAGCTTCGTTTTTGGATGCACCAGATAGGCCTTTGGTTCGCAAGAGCAGCCACAAATTCGATGATCTGCTAGCGATCATTCCCGATGCAGAAGAGCACAATTCGGACAACGATTTCGATGAATTTGATCAGTTGGTTTTCCAAAACAAAAAGGACTCCACCGTGGCAGTTTCAGAAACGGAAGCTATGCCCAGTGGCCTGGATCGTTTGTTAAATGCGGAGATTAAAATGCCAGTGGCAGAACCAGCACAGTTGAGCGTAACCAGCGATGTGCCGGATCAACTGGAAGTCGCCGGAAATGTGTACACCATAAGTGTGTGCCACAAGCCAAAGCCGGATTTTGCAAGCCTTCCAGAATCGGAGATTCTCCAGTTGCTCTATAATTACGGAATCAAGCCGTTGAAACGAAAGCAGGCCGTGAAAATGCTGGAGTTTATCTACAACCAAACTCATCCCACTATGCAGGCGTTGCCTTCTCGACCAGAGCCGCTCGTTCGCTCCAAATCCACCCCTGTGATGTCGACTAAACCACGTTTCCAGCTGGCAAAAGCCAACCCAACTGTAGACTGCCTGACGCCAACTGAAACGGGGAAGGATTTCAAATTCAGCGATGCCCCGGGAGACGAGCTGCTGCGCTTCTCCCAATCCCAGCCGCCAAGTCTGTGCGACGACTTCGAATTCTATATCCTGCAGACGAACGTTTCCAAAAAAACGCCACAGCCGCTGTTGCCGCTGCACATAGCCTGGCACAATCTGCTCTGCGCCAATCCTCGCCTGCACGAGAGCGTGCTTATGTACGAGCCCATCGACCTGCAGGAGATTTATTTGTACTTTAAGCAGATGGGTCATCGCTACGATCCCAAGGAGTTGAGGGGCTTCCTGGATCGACGGTGCATCATCTTTCGGTATGAGCTGGCTGCTCCCGCTAAGCAGACGGCGCGTCATGTTAGAAAGCTTACTAAGGAACTGCCGTCTAAACGAACATAGATTTATTATTATAGCCTTTGCACACGTTGTATCGGTTTATTGGTGTCCGTTGCACTTACTTCCTCTTTCATTGCATTGTATTTATTTACCCAAATTATTATTTAAGAATTGATTATAGAATTGTACATTATTTTTGGAGCTGTAAAATTTATTGTCCAGAAAAAATTGGAAAATTATTCAACGAATTTCTTATTATAAAATTGTTGGAAGCCAATTAAATACACTTTTTTCGGGAATGTTAACTCGAACTTTATTTAAAGTGATTTCAGTACACAATATTGGGGAGAACTGAGCGGACAAATACAAATGTATAGAGTTTGCATTGATATAAGCAGATGCAAGATATACTGATAAGTTGTGGAAATATGTATAGAATATGGGACTTGTTACATTAAATGCAGCATCTGTCGACTACCCAAAAGGGGTAATTGTATACGATTATTTTCAGTTATTTCGATCTTACACTAAGAAGACACTTGGACGGCATAATTTTCACGAGAGATTAAGGCACATTGTCTGATTGTGGTGGATGGGAAATGGGAAATGAACAAGAAACTGTTTGTACTGCATGCAAAATAATTATCCTTAAGTGCAGAGGGGTTAGTGGAGGAGCTTACGAGATGCCTACGGGTTAGTGGATAAGATACATATATAAAAAGAAGGCATGAATAAGCAAGAGAGTGTAAATTGAAGATTAGGCATAGCTAATCTCGTGCTCGTACGTCTTCTCCCGCATGTCGTCGTTGTCCGGCAGCGCATGGTGGCGCAGGCCGCACAAACGGGGGCCGTAGCGCAGCATGACAATGATCACGCCAACGATGAACAGGGCCAAGGCGGCCACGGCGGGATAGAGAAAGTAAAGAGCCATCTTACTCTTCGCTTAGATGTCGCTCTCGCGCTTCTGCAGCTCCACGTACTCCTCGCGCTGTCGCTGATGGTGCAGAGTGCGGCCCTCTGGACGCGGCGGACGCTGCTGCTGATGCGGCGGTGACTGATGCACGGGCTCCAAGTCGTCAACGCCAATCACGACGTCGTCGGGGAAAACTTGCTGGTGAGTGGTGGGCTGGAATGAATCAAGTTAGCGCCTTTTCATAGACTATAAGCTTAAGCAATGATGACTCACATGGAAACGCTGGAAGTAGGAGGCGTCCTTCAGTTCAGTAAAGTCCAATGGCGGCTGCTTGTGCGGAGTGGCCGACCAGATGGAAACCAGCCAGCGATTGCCCGTGTGCCTGTCCTGCCAGTACTTGCGGTGCTTGGAGCAGCAGCCCAAGATGATGTTCAAGATGATGATCGAGCCGAGGACAACCGTGCAGATGGCAATAGTCACATAAAACGGCGAGAAGTTGCCGTAGATGTGACCGGTGAAGTAGGGATTCTTTTCGTACGCCTTGCGTTCCTCTTCGATTGTGGACATAGTCTTTTAGGGGTGTGGTACTTGAAGGCTGCCTGCTGCACAACGCTCAATTGTCTGCAATGAACAAAGTGTCCGGTTTTGAGAATGAAGCAGGGAGAAGCGTTGCTTGAGTTCAACCACCACGCTACATGCAGCGCACCCTCGAAACCAATTGCCAGCAATTTCCAATTAAACACACATTGGGCGTGGCAAGTAGCGCTTGGAATTTGTGCCTCCACTTCTCGAGTACTCTCCAGACTTACCATCTGCGCGCTATAGGTGATCTCCAGGATTGGCACAAGTCCCATTCAGATGTCTGAACTGTTTAAATTCTTCAAAGTTCTTAATTTCTTCCACTTTGCAGCAACGAAAACAACGCCCAAAAGCCTGGCTCAGAAGTTAGAGATGACAGTGGTTCAGCTCAGGGCTGCAAGCACTTCGATTGGTTGTTATCGATCGCAGGTGCACGTGTGGCATTTTGATTGCTGCATACTTATGGGAGTGTGTTTATATATCCTATATATTAAAAAAAGGGAAACTGATATAGGATAAATAAAATGTTTATTAAATATTTGTATAATTATTAAGTACACTACAAGAATAATATATATCAATACGGTTTTTTACAGGACAAATAAAGGCTTATGGAAAGCCGTTACTGTACAAGAATTTACTACAAATAAGCACCCCTAAAATTTTACCTGAAAGGCAGAAAACCTGTTATTGGGTTTGAATCGTTTTAAATAATTAAGGCAACAAAAGGAAACAGTTAATTTTGTAATAAATAAAAACTAGACAACAACCAGCATAATAATCATAAAAATTGAGAAACAAATTATAGTTTTTCTTGAAATTACACATCATTTAATTCAATATGTAATCCTTAAATTAAATTTGATTAAATTCATTAACATGTTTATTGTAAATTTATTAAACCAAAGTTTATTGCATAATCACGGGGACATTTTTCTCCACCCTTAAAAACAAATGAAATGGCGCATATTCTGGCCGCTTGTAACATAATAAACGTAAAAATATAAACTAGTTAGAACAGGTTCCAAAGCAATTCTAAATCCAAACTATTCCAGCTATTCAATAGCCGTCTTTCCCGCTCTCCTATGAAATGGGCGAACGAATCCGAATCACTGGTCATAGGTCAGGAAGTTATCTATCCCGGTGAGGTGCCGGGCCAGAGCTCGCCCGTCGTCGGTCGGAGTGCTAAATGCAATGGAATCCATGGCTATCTCCTGGCCAATTATCGTGTGGCACTGGACAGCCCGCATCAGTTTGCTGGCAATTCCGCCACGACGGTGAAGGGGTGAAACCCAGATCCGAGATACACCGCAACTGGAAGGGGGAAGATATGGCACTAACACAAGACAAACACAAAAAAGTGTGTTCTCACCTGGTCTTATAGGTCTCCTCGCTAAAATAGTCCGTGCCATCGACCTGGATAAACCGATGGGCTTGGGACAGGGGCTGCACCAGGCAGAAACCCACAATCTGCTGCTTCCGCACCGCCATAAAGGCCACAAATATCTTTGGCACAATATACGAAGAATAGCCCAGCTCCTTGTCCACCACACCGATGAGATCCCTGAGTCGCTCGAGTCGTGCGGCCGGCGCCCGTTCATTGAGCCTCACGATGCGGCCATCGCTGCCCCATTCTGAATACACGGCCACAATATCCTCGTCGATCCAGCCCTTGAAACGCAACACATGGATCGAGTTGTGGTACTCGCGATGCAGCTGCTCTTCCTCCGGTTCGTGGACAGTGTACACCAGTCCACATTGCTGGCACTGCCGCGCGCCGAAGGCCTTCTGGCCGGCATCGATCTGGTATTGATTGGATCCTCCCGCTGCCTCAGATAGCAGTCTCATCGAGGTGCTCGGCCTACGACGCGACGATTTTTGGATAACAGGCTGCAAGCGCTGCGTGAATATGGGGAAAAGCCTTGGCTGGGCTTCTTCCGGGGTAGGGGGATTAGGAGCAGCTGCCTCTACTACTGGTTGTGGCACGGCTTCCATTTGAGCCACCTGCGCCGCCTCCTCGCTGTTCACTACCATGTACAGGTCGTCAACAATCCGATTGGCCTCCTCCTTGTGGCTGTCCGGATCCGCAATGAAGATCTCAAAGTTCTGTTCGGTGCAGATGTTGTTGCTGATGAGGAACTCTAGTAGGATATGCTGTTGCTCTATGAGCTCCGGATCGTCCGTTTTGTATGGCAATCGTTGTCGAAACACGGCAAAAGGATCGTCATCCATCTTTTCCTCGGACTCGGGCGAATATTCGATCATTTCCGGCAAGGAATCGGTTTCCATGGGCGTGATTGCCACCTTGGGATTAGACTCAACTATCTCATCTAACACTGAGTCGTCCAGATTCTTCAGGATCGCATCCACGGTGGCCTGCTCCGCGGAGAATATGGTCGACGACTTGACTCGAAAGGATCGCGGCTTTCGGCGAGTCGTTTGGACCAGGGCAATCTTTCCCTGACTGACGCTGGCCTTTATGTTGTCCGTGATCCGAACCTCCATGCAGGTGCTGCTTCTGCGGCCCGACTTGAAGAACTTTCGCTTGCTAAGATCCACAGTCTCGGAGGGCGGAGAAGTGTGGACCGTAGTCTCGTGCCGTATCAGCGGAATGATGGGCTCCAGCTCCATTACTGGATCTATGATGTCCGCCTTATCATCGTCCTCACTCAGGTCGCTAAAGTCTTTATCTGTGTCCTGCCACATGGTTGTAGTCGGGACATTGTTGTTGTTGTTGTTGGCGTCGTCGAAATTCAGCATGCTCAATGGTTTAGCCATTTTGATGGGATCCCGGGCCGTGCGCAGAATCTCGTGCACCTCCTCCACCTTGGCACGTTCCTCGCGCTTAGTGGTAATCAAGTTTTTTAGCCTCTCGTTACTCAAACAGCTTAGGATGTGATTTATGTTGGTTTGTGGCAGATGTTGGGTAATTCCAGACCGCTTTCGAATCTTGTGACGCACACCCTTGTTGATTTCCACCCGCGCTCGGGGACCGCGCTTATGCGGGGACCTTGTCCTGCTCGGTTGTGGGGCCCTGACAGCATTCCCCTGTGCTCCCTTCGCTCGCACCGCGCCGGTTCCACTGTGCGAATAGAAGGCCATGGTGGGTATGCTGCTCTCCGGGTTCATCCTGCGCAGCTTGCTCTGCGGCGATCCCGGGTCGGATTCAGTAGAGGAGGCAGCCGTGGCAGATGGCGTTGCAGGGTGCAGACGCTTCTGGGGCAGACGAGGAGCATTACGATCGACTTCTTCCTCTTCAGCCTCCGAATCTATGGACTTTTCAGTGTTGGGATTGGATTTTACCTTTTCCTGGCTAAGAGTTGGGGCCTTCAGAATGGGCACGGAGGCTATTGGACTCTTCATGTGGCCCTCTTTGCTTTTTGTAGTGGGTTCAAGGATGGGTACTGGGGACTTTTGCCTACTTCTACTGCTTTCCTGGCCAAGATCTTGGCTTGCTTCTTGAGAAGCAGCCGCTGTGTTCACAATTTTTGTGTTTTTTCTATTCCTTCTGGGACAGATCCTGCTTTGCATACTTCTTGCCGTTTGACTGATCTCGATAGTCTCCTTCGCTTGAGCGTTGCGAGGGCTGCGTCTGGAGCTGCTGGTGCAGACCTCCTGCCTGGCCTTTGGCCTAGCCCGTGTACGCCGTACTTCTGGTGACACCGCCTCAGAGCTTGGCGAGGACATAGATGAATTCGGCCGCCGCCGACATCCTTGTCTGGGCGTGCGGGGGCTGCTGGCTTGGCTGCTGCCACTGTTGCTATTCAGCCGCATCGTGGTGGTGAACAAGTGCGGCAGTTGCTCCGCGGTGGCCGTCGTCGAAGCTGCCGCCACGACAGCCCCTTTTCTGCGCCTCGTCTTGTTCTCCTTGTTGGTTTCGGGGCTGCCACGCAACACTCTCCTGCTACCAGTGGAGGCGTGCTCTGCGAAGAGGACGCCCCCGTTCGGCTTGTTGTCCTCCACATGGGGCTTCAAGGGCGAAACGCCCAGTATGTCGACGTCCTCATCTTCGTCGTCATTGATCTTGACCAATCGGGATACGGGACTGCCGAACAGTCGCCGCTTCCGCTCGGAGAGCCGTGGCGTGACCGTGCGATTGGAGCGTGAGGAGCACCCACTACCCTTCGGCGGCGTCTCCATGATCGCTGGCAATTTTTAATTCGCATTAACTTTGTCCAAATCCTCCCGCTTTTTTTGCTGCCTAGTGTTGCGAGTGATCGTCGACCGCCGATATTGGGAGCGTTCACCAACACTGTCGATAATTGTTATCGTTAAAAATCGCAATATACGGGCGATCGACTACGAATTTATTTTAGACTAGGGCTGTTGGATATTTAGAAAAATATCGTATCGATGATATATATTTTATTAAATAAAAATGTTAATATTTAATATATATAACTATATCTGATATTTTTTTGTTGAACAAAAATTTTTACCATTTAATTTATGTATATTATTTATACTTATTAAATTGTCAAATTTATGTATATTCGGACATGCATTTATAATCATTTCCAAATTATACAACCCCTCGGAAAGCACCGAGCTACCCGGGGTAAAAATATTGTAGAGGCTCGGCATAGTTGCTTTATGGGATTTCCACAAGTTTTGCATTTAGACCAAGGAAAAAATTATAAAAAAATATCAAACAAAACTATCGCATTTACGCAAACAAAAAAACACGATATATCATTTTTAGAAAAATATCGATATATTAAAATTGTGATATATTATCAACAACCCTATTTTATATCCCAGCCAGCCAAGGTCACACTAGGAATCCAAATTTAAGAAAACGGTGTCACGTACATACCGATTGGGAATTCTACATACCGATTCGGAACTCGACCCCAAAAGGTACATGTTCTACTTACCGATTGGAAACTCGACCGCAAAAGTACCTTTTCTACATACCGATTGGGAATCATTCTGCTTTTCTACATACCGATTGGAAATTAGTTGTTAATCGTGGCACAGAACATAGATGGTTAAAATAACATCGATATTATAGAAAATTCGAAAAACATCGATTCATCGATGTTTTCATCGATGTTCTTGCACCTCTACCAGCCGACCAAGGTCACACTAGGAATCAAAATTTAAGAAAAAAGGTGTCACCCGGAACGGAAAAAAAGTAAAGGCGTTTGTGTGCTATAGTTTAATATAGTGTGAATATCCAGGTGAGTCCCCACATATATTTATCGCATATGAAAGCCACGCCACCGCAAGCGGCGAGTTTAAAAAACCGTGAGAAAAAATGCGCACTGGCCGCCGCCATCTTTTTTTGTGTATGTGGTAGCAATCGAAAAACCCACCGAGGACTCGAGACATTTGTAGAGAAAAGAATTGTTGGTAACTTGCCACGCACCGCGCTGTTTTTGCTGCCGGCTGCTGCCGATGTTGCTGCTGCACTGCATCTTGGTTCGTACCAGCCTGAAAAACTGCCCTGTTTTCTTCTATCCCCTCTTGAGGTCGCGTTTGTCCGGGACCCGTAGTCGTCTTGCCGTAGTATCAAGCCCGCCCGTCGCCCTTACGCGATATATCCGAAGAACGCCGCTGCCGCTGCCCGTGAAGCCGCCGCCGCGAATTAATCCATTTTCGGGACCTCCCCACAACAAGTACAAGAAACGAAAGAACCGTGGACGACCACGTAGCGGAACCCGTTGCCGCCATGCCCGGAGCCGGCACGTTCAAGTTGTTCATCGGGAATCTCGATGAAAAGACGCAGGCCACCGAGTTGCGGGCGCTCTTTGAGAAGTACGGTACCGTCGTCGAGTGCGACGTTGTCAAGAACTATGGTTTCGTGCACATGGAGACCGAGCAGCAGGGTCGCGATGCCATACAGAATCTGAACGGTTACGTGTTGAATGAGTTCGCCATCAAGGTGGAGGCTGCCAAGAGTCGTAGGGCCCCCAACACGCCGACAACGAAAATCTTCGTGGGAAATCTGACCGACAAAACGCGGGCGCCGGAGGTGCGGGAACTGTTTCAGAAATACGGCACCGTCGTCGAGTGCGACATTGTGCGCAACTATGGTTTCGTTCATCTGGACTGTGTCGGGGACGTGCAGGACGCCATTAAGGAGCTGAACGGTCGCGTCGTCGATGGCCAGCCGCTCAAGGTTCAAGTGTCGACTAGTCGTGTCCGTCCCAAGCCGGGCATGGGCGATCCGGAGCAGTGTTATCGTTGCGGACGTTCCGGTCATTGGTCGAAAGAGTGTCCGCGCCTCTACGGCAGCGCTGGAGGCGGACGTGAGCCGCCCTCACCGCTCAGCGCCGGCGGCTACAGAGATCGCATGTACGGTCGTGACCCGTATCCGCCGCCACCACCACCACCGCCATTCCTGCGTGACCGCATCATGGATGGCTTTAGGGTAAATTCAGCATCCATATCCCGTAGAGACATCACCTTTCTGCATCTCCATGTCGTCCTACCTTCCCTCTACATCATGTATATGCCGATACTAATGTAATTTCTCTATTGCGTTCCACAGGAATATGATTACTATGACCGCCGCTTCGAGGACTCACGTGATCTGTACGAGCGTCGCTACCAGACATCGCGGATGCGCGACTTCCCGCCGCCGCCGATCTCACGCCGTGAGCCCATGCCACTTCCACCCCCGCTGAGTGGCAGCCTGCGCTCCTGCAGCGTCTCGCGTGGATATGACACTATGTTTAGTCGCCGCTCGCCGCCACCACCGCGTAGCAGCAATGGAATGAGTCGTTACGGGTAAGTGATGTCATATGCCTGTTGAATGCAAGATAGGGGAATCCCAGAAGTACTTCTTTAGAACCACCAGTTGCATTCTAGTAGCCTTTGTTTGAGGTATTGACCTTCAAGTTAATTGCTATCACTTTGATAGGGAATGTTATATAGGGGATTTTCAGGTACATATAAATCCTTATCTACGATGTTTCCATTATTTCTTTCTTCTACTAATGCTGTTGCTTTCCTCCTTTTACAGCTCTCCAACTCCGCATGGCTATGAGGACTTTAGCCGTGACTCCTTTGACGATCGCATGATATCGTCGCGCGGAATGCGTGGTCCTTCGCCTCCGGGTCGCCGCTATGCGCCCTACTGAGATGAGTTTTACTATCACGGCAGCAGCTGAGTTGCGGTCGCACTGCCCCTAACCCTTCCAATGGCGCACACTTTGTACCACACGGCGACACATGGCTCCAGAAGAGGGTCGGGACAGGATTGCTGGTTGGTCTACTGGACACCACAGGCCTACTACCATCAACCGCATTACCAACGCCACCAGCAGCAACACCAACCCATGCTGCTGCCGACTACATTTTCACAACTGTGGCTGCCGCCTTGGTAGCCACGAGTACTTTACTAAACCTAAACCGTAAATCGTATACTTAAACAGCAAGGAGATGGAACACTCGTCAATGCATCCTCCATGAGTACTGCAGCACACCCACAAGACTAGACAACGACGTGCTCGTCAGTCATACACATAAATACCCACATTCGATTCGATTCATCAATTACATACTTCAGTTCAATGTTGTGGACTTTGCGAGTACCAATAAAAGCATAGGCGCGCTTAGTCGAAAATATGCAAAAAGTAAACCTGTATTTTAAAGCTAGGGATTAAGGCAGTATTGCAATTTTATCTTAGAGCTAGAATCTCCACAGCCGCTACGCTCGAGAAACGGAGTGGTGGCTACCGTGCTCTTTGGGGATTAACTCCTCCGGTGAGCCGTCGACGTCGTTTTCGTTGTCCTGCTTATTGCCACCATTGTGCTTGCTCAGTTCTTGCAGCTCCACGGGTGTGGCCTTGTCAAAAGTCGGTGGGATGAGCAATCGGCTGGATGTTGGATAATTGCAATTATTTAATACGGAAATCCTTTTCCAAAATGACGGCCAACTCACTTGCTACACTGAAGCCAAAACATAGAGACGAGCATCATGCCGGAGGTAACCCCAAAGGTCCAGTATGTTCCCAGTCTGGTGTAAATGGAGCCCACGAAGACGGGTCCCAGGACGCGTGATAGGCATCCAGAGCCCGTCATCCAGCCCATCCAGACGCCCTGCGGTCGCGGCCCCAGCACTTTGGAGAAGATGGTCTGGATGAGGGTCACACCAATAGGATATCCCACCGAAGTGAAGGCAAAGCCGATGATAAACTGCGTCAGTGTTAGGGCTGGCAGCTCGCCACACCACTCCTGTGTGGGCGGGCATCCCAAGTATATGGGATCGTCGTCGTCCAAGTTGAGGCTGGCGTTAAAGGCCTGCGCCAGCTTGGGCGGATCCGGACCCCAGGGCACAAAGAGTACGCGGCCAAGGAACATGAGCGAGAATCCTCCCCAAATAAGCAAGTAGCGTTCCGCAAAGAACTTGCACAGAGGCGAAATCAGGACGAACGTGACCAAGGACACAATGGCTGCCGTGGTCATCATTATGCCCATGTACCAAAGGGACTCGGCCTTGGACCAGGCAAACATGTCCATTGTCAGAGAAGTGCCCAGGCTAAAAGAATAGGGCATATTACATCGCCGCAGATTTCTTGCCACTTCCTCCTACTCACGTTTCCAGCAGTACAAAGTTGAAGACGAGAATAAAGAATGCGACGATCAGGGTCCAGGCGGAGAGATAGTTCGGTTTGATGGCCTTCCAAGTCTCTCGCTCCGAAGTGCCTCCCTGCATAACCATCACCTCCCTCGCAGCTATTTTGTGTTCCTAAAGATTATATTTTTACTGAGTAAATCCTAGCAAAGTATCCTTTTAATTTACCTCAAACACGCCGGGAAGGAACATCATAAAATTGCCAATGCTCATCACGACGTTGATCCAGCCGGATGCAGTGTACATGTTAAAGTGCATCTTGCCCCAAAGCCAGACAAAGCCTTGATCCCCCAGAGGAGTAACTGCCGCCTGTAGAGTCGGACCAATAATAAATCCAAGGACCTGAGCCAGGGACACCATAGAGACGGCGTGTGTGCGTTCACTAATCCTCGTGGCAGCTGACAAATAGGATCGACACAGTGCTATATTCGCGGAACTAACTCCGATAAGGAATCGTGAGCCCAGCATCCAGTACTTGACATTATCCGGACGCAGTTCTAGCGAGGAGTACACCGCACTGGCCAACGTGAACAGGGACAGCGAGAGGAGCAGAGGCAGACGTATTTTGCCCAGCCTGTTGCCCCACCAGCCAAAGATCGGGCTGAAGATCATCTGGCCGAGGGGATTGGCGGCCACAATCAGACCCATGAACTCCTTGCCCGCATCAGGATCTAGCTGAAAATATATTCTGATAAATCGTCAATGCATAACCCATCAATGGAAGAGCCCACCTTGTTGAGGAAGGGCCAAATGCCCGTGAGGATGATGCTGAAACCGAGCGCCATCAGGAACATGGTGTAGTATATGATGCGGACGGACCGCCATCGCTGCTTGTACTCTTCCAGCGTCTCCAGGCCATCGTCCACGTCCTCGGGCAGTCTTTTTGTTTCAAAGCGAGCGGACACACGCCGCGCATACTCCATGGTCGGTTAGCTTCTTTGTCTTTTAAAGGGTGGGTCCGGATGTGGTGGCTCTCTTGGTTGGATTTCAGCGCCGATGAGTCATTCTGTAACCTGATTCGGATCGGATGTAAATTATTTTGTGTGTGAAATACAGGTAAAGTAATGTAATTTTTTTAAAACCAGGTAGGTAATCTTTGATTCTTTTTTTACAAAGTTGAAAAATCGAAAAGGGTAATAATTTTTTGAGCTTGAATCAGTTTTGTTATTATATTTAGTCGTTATATTGCTTAAAAAGTTTTATGTCATAAGGAATTGAATGATATAATCTTTCTTTCGGTCTTTTAAAGCATATTTTCCATTTCTTCATGCAAACATTTGAATTTTTTTTAAATTTATAATGTGAAGTGTTGCAGTGTAAATGTGATTCGGATTGATAATATACAGAATATAGTCCGAATTGGTTCCCCTGAAACGTCAAATCTTGAATGGATTATCTGTCGGCCTGTCGCCAAAGTCTGAGAATATGAAAAACAGTTGGGTTAAGACTTATCAGAGCAATTAGGGAAGATAAAGGCAATCAGGGAACGGAATCCGTCCAGCTGTTCCGCCTTCGCGTCGCGCGCTATATGTTGCCAAGTGCGGGTGTGTGTATGCCTTAGTTAAAGTCACTATCACTGTGAGGTTGCCTTTGTTTATATGGCTTGATAACGGTCGAATGGAACCTGGCATTTTATTACATGAATTTATCTTTGATCGTGAACAACTTTGTATTTGCTTTGCATTTGCCTTTGCTAATGTTTTTTCTGTTAGCTTGCAAGCTAAAACAATAGGGCGAAAAACAATTTGTTGTACGTTAATTCAACAAGTGTTTTCAAGTGTTTTTGAATCAGAAATTCTGATAGTTCAATGACAAGCAATGAGAAATGTGACTGACTATGTAGGGTTTTTTTTACTACAGAATCAATTCCAGATCTGATACTGATTTCCAATTGATGCAATTGTTGTTTGATGAGAGAAAGATATTCTGGTTCACACTCCAAGCACACACACACACACACTCTCTCAGAGAATATAAGATATCAAGTGGCGACCGTTGATCTCTGGTTTTCGTACACTCTTTTGTTTGAATTCAAATTAAATCTGCATTTAAATAATTATTTGGCCCGAGCACAATTATTTACTTCTTTGTTTTTGTACAAGCCACGAGTATGTGTAAATAAAAATATATACTTTGTTGCTGTTTGCGCTACCAACAACAACAAAATGGTTCACAAGTCGTTACTCTCGCGCTCCCGCTCGTTTGTTTTTGACCGTTAAGACTCTCCCTCTCTCTTGATACTCTTCCAATCTTTCCAGCAAGGAAAAGTAATCGCCCCCCGCTGCGTAAGAGGGGATAATGCACATTCACTTGCATTTCTTACCAATGGAACGCGAGGTTGCAACTGGAATGACAGCCTCAGTGAACGAACGATCGCGGCAGCAGTGCTGCCACTTTTTGAGCAAAAAAGCTGTTTTTGACTCGAAAGAAAGTTTCAGTCTGCCGCGCAAGACTGCCAGTTTAGCTTTTTTCCCCGTCAAATTTGGCTTTTTTGAACCATAAGATGCGGGAAAAAATTAAGAGCTGCGGGAAGCGGGAATACTGGATTTTTTAAAAAATGCATTCAGCATATTCTGCATTTTATTAAGTTGTCATCATTGGAAAACAAATTTACCAGTTTTTATCTATATATTGAACCTTAAAATAATATTTTGCAATGTTTGCCTACTTTAGACAAAGAGAAAATTAATTTTAAATTAATAAATATAGGAATAGTAGCTAAAACCATTCTATAGGAAGGTCAAATTGATCGTACAGCTTAAAACTATGCTACTGAAAATATCGTATGAAAGAAATTACCGTGTTTTCATTAAATTAAATAGAATGTGAAAAAAAACTACTGCCTTACAGGATATGAAAAAATTTTAATTTAATACGTAAAATTCAAAGATTCCTTAAAAATATACAACAAAAATTGATTATAAAAATAGGTATTTTAGAAAGGTATTAAATTAGACCCTAGAGCTCCCCTAAAAATTGGCCCTTGCCTGCTGCAGACGCATCAGTCGCCTCTGACGCAGCCATGGCAGCAGACCACCTCTCTGGGCCGGAAGGATAGCTGGAGCTGGAACCATTGGAGCAGCCAGGGTCACGGCCTCCGGAACGATCTCATTACGCCGTATGTCACGAAATTTGGCAATTGGCCGGCGGGGTACTTGCTCCTGCTCCTCCTCCTCATTTTCCTCACGATTCTTGGCCTCGTTCCTGATATTCAGGCTGAATACGTCACCGCTGCGGGGATCGGACGACAAGTGGCTCACTGTATCCTGCAGAACTCGCGGAATGCGCTCAACCACCTGCAGAGCATCGCGCAGCGGCCGAATCTCACGCTCCGGCTCCCTGCGCAACTTTTCCTTGTCGGCTGCCTTACTTTTGATGGTCCTGCGAGGGGTGGTCTTCTTGGTCTTCCGGAAACCCTGGGCCTTGTTCAAAGGAGCTGGGCGTGTCAAACGCGGAGGACTGTGCTCCAGGAACCACGGCTCACGGCCTATCAGCGGGGCAGGCTCCTGAACCGCCTGGCGCTTGAAACCCGAGGGCTTGGGCTTTTGCGCACGAGTGCCCAGGGGCGAGGGACGCACCAAGGAGCCGGCAAAATCATTGAACCACTCCAGGTGATCTACGGACCGCTTGTGGCGCCTGGCCAGATCCACCTCTGAAGTCTTGGACACCGTCTCCAAAGCATTGCCCACGAATTGCCTGGACACTTTCTGGCTGGCGGGCTTATAGATGGTAATGGTGGAACGACGGTTCCGAGGTGCTTTATCGGATGAAGACGCACTCCTGGCCACCAGTTCTCTTTTCTGCTCGAACTGCTGGGCATTTCGGACGAAGCGATTGCTGCTCGGTCCCTGAATGAGAATCTCAAAGGGCAGGTTCAAGGTTTTAGCATTCGTCTGCATGGTGCGGATACACTCCGTGTCCGAGTTATCGTCGTTGCACTCGCACAGGCATTCCTCGCCACAGTAGAAGCCCAAGCAGCCGCAGTGCTCGCACAAGGCCTTGCAATTCTTCTCCAGCTTCGAGTCCGTGAGGGGATTGACACGCCGGGTTGCCGGCGAGGAAGTGGTAGCCACAGTGGACGGCGAAGCCGTGGTGGTACTCGCATTGCTAGGATCAGCACTAGCCAGCTGCAACTGGATAATGACCGCCAGCCAAACGAGTAAAAGGGCCACTGTATAGCCGCAGAGGCTGGACGTCCGTATTTTTGCCGGCTTCATCATCATCGGTAGGTTGGTGGGTGCTCCGAGTGAAACTGTATTGTGTCTGGGCATTTGCTGTGCACAACCGATTTTATAACGCTGACCAGGTGAAATCGTAGATGTTCGTGACTGACAGTTGATTCTCTATATACTTGTTCGCCGGAATTTTCGCTGACTTCGTGTGATCTTGATACATTTCCGAACTGGGTTCGCTCCCGGTCTCTCTGTACGCTTCAATGGGCTGATTCCATTTCCATCGCTTGCTTTTTTTTGGCACACTTTGGCGTGCCAAGGCCGGATTCCCGCACTTGAACTTGGCACAGAACAACCAAACCTCTGTTTACAGCATTTATTACAAAAGAAACCAACTAACGAGAAGCACTTGCTCTAACGACGCTTGCCCTTTCCCTTTTTGCCGCCCCCGCCCCCGCCGCCGCCACTGCTGGAGGTGCCGCTCGTCTGTGGCTGCGACTGCTGGTGGAACGAGTCGCCCGTTTTGTTCTGGCGCGTCTTCAGCTGCGGAATCTTGCTTGCAATGTGCCGCATGATGTCCTCCCGGGAGGTAAAGTCGCTGTTGAAGAGCGTACCGTCCGCGTTGCGCAGCTGGACGCGCACACGGCCTCGAAAGTGGAGCTCGCTGCTCTTCTCGCGACAGTACTTCATGTTCTCTACCAGGAACTGCAGATTTGACACCGACAACACGTCCCGGATCTCGATGTAGGTAGGGTTCTCCACGCAGTTCTCCTTGGGCAGCCGACGGCCCTCCTGGCGTGTCTTCTTGCTGTTGATGTAGGCAGGATAAATGCAGATCCACCTGTGCCAAATAACAATAATAAGACATGTGGGGCGGACTTTGCTTTGCCACTTCTGGCAGGCCGTTCCTACCGCTCCATATCGCTGTGCTTCATCCCCGGATTCCAGTTGTTCCGCGTAGGCGCTGCAGCAGCCATATTCGTTGATGGTTTTCTAATTCGTTTATATTTAACAGGAAAAAGCTGGCAAGTTTATTTTCCACGCATGCAACCAATAGGGATGGGCAAAAAATATGTCATCGATAACACGAAACCTGAGCGAACGACCAGTGTGGCCAGCTGGCGCGGAGAGAAATCGCGCCCGTTTTCTGGAAAATAAGCGAACAAACTTGCGAGCACACTACACTTCGCGCAATCAACAAACAACAAAAGGCAGACGACACTCGAGCAGCAGGCAACAAACAACACAACAATGGAAGAACTGAACAGCATACTGCAGAAAACCAAAGATAAGTCGACGCAAAAGGAGCAGGATGAGGTACGTATCCCACGGCTTAATCCTTCCAGACCCCTGAACTCTGACATTTGAAAGTGGCGAGCCGACACCAGGGCAAAGACGCCCCCGCCACCCTCCCCGAAAAACACTAACTAACCAGCTCGCTTTTGGCCTTCTTCTCTTTGCTCCACCTTCTTTGGGGTTTATTTACATGTGGCCCACGCACAAATCGCCCCGCTCCCTCCGCCCACGACACGACGACGGTGGCTGGTTATCCAGATTCTGCTGCAGCCCTTCACATACATACAACAAATTCCTGGCAAACAATTCCGCTCCGAGTTGGCCTTGGCCTTCAATCACTGGTTGCTCATACCGGCCGAAAAGTTGGCGCAGATCGGGGACATTGTGCAGATGCTGCACAATTCCAGTTTGCTGTGAGTATATCATTTACTGTTTACACAGATGCGGTCGAACTATTAGCATCCGGGGGGGAACTTATTTATAATTATAAAGATTAAATGTTGTTGATTAATTATTTTCCCTGGCATTGCTTTAATTAAATGTTTTAGTAAGAAATGTAAGCTTTTAATGGGAGTTTTAATTAGGCATTTTATTTTAAAATAACAAATATTTGAGAATCAATTTATATTTACCTTTTTCACTTTCGACGCCAAAAAATAAAATGTAGAGTTTTCTTTTGTAATAGAAATTTTTAAGTACAATCCACTTACGCCATAAAACAAATATCTTGGTCAGAATAAACACACACCTTATATTTTAAAGCAACTCTAGTACCTGGGACTAATAGAATAACCGCTATTGCATTTGCATTTGAATACCTGTCGATATTGCAGGCGAAACTAATCATGTTTGTGGTGTGTTTTTATTTTGAATGTCGACCTTTGCCTCGTGGACTGCGCTTTTTTTTTGTTCTGCATTGTGTGGCTCTTGTTTACCTTTGTTTGTTTTCCTCACCCCGACCCCAAAAACCCCCCCAGGGGTGGCTACGCTACCCTTACCCTCCTCCAGGCGCTTGTTTCATCTCTGTTCGCACTTGCACACGGCCTGGGTCTGCCTGTAGTTTTGTATACATTTAGTTTATTTGCTTTTGTTTAGATGGATTCCAGATAAAATGCCTAATCGAGTGTGAACTTTTTCGAGCAAAAGTGCTGCTCGTGTGCGTGTGTGTGTCTTGAATATATACCGAATGGACACTCTACCAGCGCGAAGGAGATTATCCGAATTGGACACATATGGGCGCTGCTGGAGAAGCCCTTATCATCCGCAGTTCATTTCCATAACGCACATTATCATGCGGAGTGTGAGTCACACCTCTCCCGCCCAACTGGCGACCTGATTTGGCCATATTGAGTAATGTTCTCGGCTATTTGTTGGCTCGCTGTGGTGCTGCTGTGTGTGTGTGTTTGCTGGCCCCCAAATCAATTCCTAAAATTTCATCGTGAGCCCGCAGCTTTTTCTGTTTACAATTGAATTTCTTTGCATTTCATTGCTCGCCTCGAAATTGCATAAATTATTTAGATTTTTCTCCATTCAAGAGTGTAGGGTAGAGGGCAGGGCCCAGAGAGATGTGGAATGCGGCGAATGAGATGAGTTGGAACGTTACAATTAATGTCTGAACCGAGCCAATTGAAGTGTCTGCCGCTTTTAAATTAAAGTCTCTGGCAGAGTCTAGGGATTTTTCCCTATCTGTTAGCAGCCAGTAAGTAGCTTCTCTCTATGGGTTCAATGAAGCATCGAAGCTAATCCCGTCGAGCCCCCGGCCACCTGTCGCCGTCGCCGTCTCTGTCTTCCATTTGAAGGCAAACACTCAGAAATGGCCTTAATTTTGCTTAAAATCCCCGGCATTGTTCCTTGGCAGCTGTAGCATTCCTTCAAAATGCTCAGAATTCCCATTCCCCCAAGTGGCCCCCAAGTGTTCTAGATGTTTTTTCGTAATGCATTTTCATATTGGCAAAAACTTGGTTTTACAACGATGCCAGGACCTGCATCCCTCACTCCGTTCGTCCGTCCGTCATTCATGCACTTATGCCCATTGTCAGTTAGTCAGCCCGTCGTTTGTCGACAGGCATTGTCACAACTCTTGCCACGCAGCAGCAGCACCAGCACGCCCACTGTTTTCCCCATTTTCCTCAATATCCTCCTCGTCACCATCCAGGCGTCCTCCAGCAGTCTCTCCCTCTCCGCTGCTTTGTGCGTTGTCGCTTCAACGCCCACGCCTTTATGGCACACCATCCAATCCTGCCCTGCCCCATCCCAATGCCCTGTCCCTGCCAATGGCTTTGCCAGCTTTGGCGGAGCGCAAACATTTTTTAATTACGCAAATGTTGGGCTGCCCAGGGCATCGCAGTTATTGAAGCGACGCCGCCCGGCCTTAAAGCGGGACTTAAATTTACACATCTATTATGGGGCCAGCGTATGTTATGTTCATAAATATGTATGTTAGCCAGTCTGCCAGCACGAGCAGGGGGACACCTATTCGGTTGCCCGGTTGTCTGTGGGAAGTCAGAGATGGACACGTGACGGCACGGTTCATTCACACTCGAAATGTGCTTTGCGAAATTCTCTTTAAATACGTATAATTGCCACATATGGTACGTGCTTTAGTTGTGGCTTGCTAGAGCTTATTTGTTACTTATAATTATTTGGTTGAGCTAATTAGCAAAGGAATGACTAATCGGTTTCCGTTTTTCTAGAAGCTTTCTTTATTAATATTTACTTTAAAATAAGAGATGAAAAATTTGGAAATTAAATCAAACATAACGTATGATGTGATCCTATTTTTCTCTTAACTCCTATTTGGAAAAACTTAAGAACATTCTGCAAACGCAACTAGCAAATAACATATGTAAAGATAAGTAGTGCACCTTTCTAACACCCCTTAGACATTAATATATAGCTGCACTATCCTACTAACCAGCAGAAGCAATCCCAACTAGACTTAAGACTAGACGTAACTGCCTTGGACACGATCGGTTAACTGACATAGCTCTTCAACATGTGTGTTCTTTGATACTAACTTACAGCATTGATGATATTGAAGACAATTCGATACTTCGCAGAGGTGTGCCGGTGGCGCATTCTATTTACGGCGTGGCCAGCACCATAAATGCGGCCAACTACGTCCTGTTCCTGTCACTGGAGAAGGTGCAGCAGCTGGGACACCCAGAGGTATGGCCCACGCATGACAAGCTCATCATTCTCCCAGGAATGTTTTCGGGGAATGACAAGTAATATGCATTTCTCATTGCAGGCCACCAAAGTGTATACGGAACAGTTGCTGGAGCTGCATCGGGGCCAGGGCATGGAGATATACTGGCGCGACAGCTTTACCTGTCCCTCGGAATTCGATTACAAGCTAATGACCGTGCGCAAAACTGGCGGCCTGTTCATGCTCGCCATTCGTCTCATGCAGCTGTTCAGCTCTAATAAGGAGGACTACTCAAAGCTGACGGCTATTCTGGGCCTGTACTTTCAGATACGCGACGATTACTGCAATCTCAGTCTGAAGGAGGTGAGTGTGTTGCTAGCAATAAGTTAAACATTAAACAAGAATGACATTCCGCCTGTGCAGTACACGGAGAACAAGAGCTTTGCCGAGGATCTGACGGAGGGCAAGTTCGGCTTCCCGGTAATCCATGCGGTGCGCAGCCAGAAGCAGGACAAACAGGTTTTACGTAAGTACAACGTCTTGACCCCAGCCAAAGGCTCCTCACAACTCATCAACTTGGGGCTTAAATCCACAGACATATTACGCCAGCGCACGCACGACATTGAGGTCAAGAAGTACTGCATCACCTTGCTGGAAAAGCTGGGCAGCTTTCAGTATACACGCAAGGTTCTGGAGACGCTCGATGCGGAGGCGCGGGCGGAGGTAAGTACTTGTGCAGGAGGAGGACCAGGGGTGACAAGGGTATTAACCTAGTGTCTGGCATTGCATGCCTTTTATGACCTATGTAAGCTTATCTAAATGGCCAGACAAAAATTATTGAAGGGAGAAAAGAAAAGGTCATAGGAAGTGTAGTTGGTTAAACCTCTTTTATCACTGGTCCCAAACTTACTTAATACTAATGGCCTTCTTTTACCCTACACCCAGGTGGCACGACTGGGCAGCAATCCGTATATGGACCGGCTGCTGAACAAACTGCTCTCGTGGAAGACCAGCGACAACAATAGCATCACGCAGTCGAACCAGATCAATCACAACAACGTCTCGCGCAGCAGCCCCAACCAGAACACGCTCAATTGCAATTAGCAGCCAAAGAGGCAAAAGAGGGAGCAATCGTGAATTGCGAACGGCAGAGCCTCTTTTGCCGCAAATGCAAGACAGCAGCAGCAGCCGCAGGCATGCCTCAGTGCGGCCTTGCTGAATTTCCTGCAGAAACTGAAGATATTCTAAGATTTACCTATTACGTTTCCCCTTTGCCAACCCAGAAAGCTCACACAAGGTCCTATTTTATGTTTAACCAAAAAAACAGAAGCGATGACAGAACGGATATCAAACGAAAGTCAAGGATGGGAGATGAAAAAGGAATGGAAAGGACGACAAAACCAACAGCAGCCTTACAGAAAAATTGTTAAGCCAAAAGTAAATTGATATATAAGCCAAGCTTATCCGTGAGCGGGCAAAGAGCCATAGCACACAGCTTTCCAAGAATTTGTTTTATGTTTACGTTACATTTAGTTTCGCTTTAAAGTTACGTTAATTGTTCTCCCTCCCCAGAGCGAAATCTCGCAGAGCATTAACTTAATCATAGGATATATGCAATTTTTTACGCTCTTGTATTTCTATATGTGTGTGTGTTTCGTCGATTCTGCAAGCAATTTTCGACTTCTAAGTGTCGTTTTTCTCTAATCCAACTCGGAACTCTATAATGTGCACTTCCTTTATCAACGTTGTTCCATATTTTAATTGTTATGCAACAAAAAAGGCAATTCGTATACACATACGTACTATTAACGAAAACAAATTGTTAACGTTTTATGAAACAACAACTACAAAAATCAACTATATAAATACTTACATATGGAAGTAATGATAATGATGCACTGCACAGCAGTTTTTTGCACATTGCACCACCTAAAAAATATACACGTACGAGTATATTATATATTATATTTAAATATATATATATATATATTTTTATTGTAGTTATACACTGAGAAAAAAAGAAAAACTATTGAAGAAGTGGAGGTAACCAGATTGCTGAAGAGATCATGAAAACAAATTGTAAACTATGCAAAAACATTTTACAGTAGGAAAGAGAACAACTAATAGCCGAGAATTTACAGTGCACGCCCAGGGAAGAGCACCAGCAAAGCGCACCTAACATTTTGCCCACATACCAACTATTGAAGAAGCATTGAAAAGCATATTGTAAATGTATTTAAATAAATATTTATGCCAAGTTGTCAGTTGAATGTATTTTTTATTCAGTTTTAAAATAAGCCAAGAGTGTTCTTGAAGCATTTTAGTTTGCAGTTGTGGGCCAAATTTCAAAGATTTTTGTGTCTTTACTAAAAAAAAGAGTTATTTTTAACCGATTCTATACACTTTACACATTTATTTAAATAGAAAACTAACAATACGATCTTTCTACCTTCTTATATTAAATTATATTACATTATACTTAGTTTTAGGTTATTTCCGCAAGAGACTAAGTATCGTGCTCAATCATATCCATCAGCTGCAGAAACTCCTGCGAAGCCTCATCCACCTCATCCACCGGTTCATACTCCTCGTAATCGTCATCCTCCTGAATAGTCAAGATAGCATTAGTATAATAGTAGCAACAAGTAAAATAGTAACCAATTCTGGACTCACCTCGAAACCAAAGCAGTTGGTGGCACTAATTTTATTGGTCGCACTTGGTTCCCGCTTGACAACAACGTCCTCGTCTCCGTTAACCAGCTCTACGACCATCAGCTGGCCATCATCGCCCTGCAGTTCGAGGGTAAAGTCTGAGTTGTTCGGCTCCTCTTTGATGTGGAAAGTCTTCGTGCCGGTTTGCGTTCGAAGGCGTTTATTGATGATCACTGGCCCCTTGTCGGCGTCCGACTGCTTGGCCTGCTTGTTGATGATGACTGGCTTCGGCTTTTGCTTAGGGTCCACGAACTCCACGTCTCCGTCCTCCTCGTCAGAGTTAACGATTTCGGCCAGATCATAGCTCTCCGGGTTGTCTTCCTCAACAGGCTCTTCGGTGCTTTGAAGGTCCGTCTGCTTGACCAGTTTGACGATAGTTCCGTCCTTCTTTATGCGTAGATTCCTGCCCATCTTCAGGCGCAACTGCTTCTCGCGGATGTCCACTGAATTGTCGTGCAGCTCCATGTGCCGCATTAGATTACCCTTGTGCGTGAAGCTTCTCGGACAGCTGGGACACTGGTGCACTTTGGCGCGAGGCTCCGGTGGCTGGTACTCCGCATCATGCATTAGGTTTATGTGGCGCCGCAGAAGCTGGCGCTGGCGGAAGGCCATCGGACAATGCTCGCACTGGAACGGCTTTTCGTCCAAGTGGATGAGCATGTGAGAGTCCAGGTGACGTTGGGTCACTGAGGCGTAGCTGCAGAGACTGCAGCGATAGCACTTCTCGCCCTCGTGCGACTTCACGTGGAGCTTGTATTGGTAGCGGTCGGGCAGCTCCTGGCCACAACGGCGGCATGTCAGCGGCTGCTCCGAGGTGTGCATGTGCTTGATATGGATGCGCAAATCCGCTTTGCGTCCACAGGTCGTGGGGCAGAGAGTGCACTGAAAGACGGGCTTGTCCACCACGCTATGTATAAGCTTGTGTGCTTTCAGGGAGTTGGACTGCGTGAACCGTGACTTGCATATGTCGCACTGGTATTTCTTTTCGCCCGTATGGATCACCAGATGACGCTTAAGCTTGAACATATCCTGGGAGGCGTAGGTGCAGTGCGGACACTGAAACGGCCGCTCGCCCGTGTGGCAGGTCATGTGTCGGCGCAGCTTGGTCAGCTCAACGCTGGCGTAGCTGCACTCCGTGCACTTGTGCGGCTTCTCCTTGGTGTGCTTGTATCGCGTATGCCGGATCAGCTCGCCACTGGTGGTGAAGGCGTTTTCGCAGAACTTGCATTTGTGCGGTTTCTTGCCCAGGTGCGTGTTCGTGTGATTGACCAGGCCGACGTTCGATCGGAACGACCGCTCGCATATGGAGCACTTGAAGGCGGGCTCCACGTCGTGCGTCCGACAGTGGCGGGTGATGAGAAACTTCTTATTGGACGTGTACGAGCACTGCGAGCATGAGTACTGCTTAGCTCCCGTCTTGGCGGGCGTCGTATCCGACTTAAGCTTCAACTGCTTGCCGGTCAGCACAAAGTCCAAGTCCTGCTTGTCATCTGCTTCTTCAGCCGACTCCATCGCGGCATTGTCCTCGAACTCGTACACCTCATCCTCATTGGGTCTTTGCACAGAGTTGTCCGCCTCAACGGCAGCGCTGTCCACGGTGTAGTCCGCGAGGTCATCCAAGCCGGTTGCACTGATATTGGGGTCATCCACTAGCTCCTCAATCTCCCGCTGCAGATCGATGGTTTCGGATTTCGGCACGAGAGGTGTTTTCCTGGGTCTGCCCCTTTTCGGTGTCGCTACGGGTGTGGACACAGGTTTAGGTGCTGGAGGCGGGGGCATATCCACTGGCTTTGGTCTGGCTGCTGCTGCTCGGGCCGGCCGGACGCTGATAGGCTTCGGTTCCGGTGTGGTCTTAGAAGCTGTGCCTTTTGGTGGCGATTTCGCAGGGCGCAAATTGATGGCTACGGAAAATGTGTCGGGAATTTAAAAAATCCCATGGATAAACTACTAAACTATAAAATACTTACCTTTATTGTTGGCCTTATTGGTCGCCGAACGTGTGTTTTTTCCTGGTATTTCCGCCTCTCGTTCTTTAAGTTTCTTCTGCAGCTCCTTCTGCTTTTTGGGCGTCGTTTTGATGTAGCAATTTCCCTCGTCGTCTATGAAGTACTTATCCTCATCGAACTCCTCCTCGTCCTCATCTTCTCCTTCTGCCTCTACGGCCGGCTTGTCCTCCTCCTGATCCGAGTCATCCTCGAAGGCCAAGTCGCCGTCCTCCGCGTCAATGGCCTTCATGATTTTGTTCACCACCTTGTCGTCGCTGCTCTCCCCAATTTCCTTGTGGAAATTATTGAGGAACGACTTTAGGTCTTTTGCATCCTCCGCTTTTTTGGCTTTCCTTGGCATTTTTTTTTGTTTTGGTGGCGTATATTGATTTCTCAAGCATAAAAACGCCTAGTTTAATGTGCACCATTCACATAATACTTGCTGCGAGCGTCCCAATAGCAAAGGAAATTAAGTTAATGTTAATTTCGATTAATTTAAGATGTTTAATTTAGGCGTTCTTTGTAGTGCAATTATTTTCCGTCGAGACAGCTGCGCATTTCTAATAAAAGATGGCGACATATAGCATCGTTCGCGCCAGCTATCGCTTGAGATGGCACTATCGAGTGACATAAAGTCTTAAAACAATGACAGAAAAAGGTCTTTTTCCTAAATTGTTTATAATTATATTAGCCACTGTACATAATTTTAAGGTACACCCAATATGTACATTATAAAAAAAATTAAATATTAAATAAAATGTGTTCAAATGTCCACTGCAATTTGCTATTGATGATTGGTAAGAATTGCCATAATACTCTTAAAAAGACAAAACAGACAAGGACTCGAATTTACTTGATTAAAGATACGAAATTAAAATATGAAAAACTAACCTTCCACATATAAAAGTAATTACAATATTTTACTTTCAGTTAATAAAGATATCAATAACGAATTGGAATATGGCAACCGTTCGGATTATGAGCTTAACAAAGATCTAAGCATTTAAGGGAACTTAAATCGATCAGGGGTTCCCTATACGATCGAACATTTTAAATTTATTTATTTTTGCCACGTGACAATTAAAAAATTTTACATGTTCCGATAAGCTAGGTATATCGATAGCATCGATGGTATCGGCATTTTGCACCATCTGCCGCTTCCCGCGCATTTCTTAAAGATAAACCAACATCTTTTCGGCTTGCTACTCGGTTTTCACTCGTTTTAAAACCGCCGTAGCAACAAAACCTAAAATCCTCAACCGGCATTGATTCCTCTGTAAGTTTCAGCAACCGCGATCCGTAGCCGGCGTCCATAACCTTATACATTTGATACAGTTTCGGAGCCAAACATCGTGAAGTCCTCCCCACCGACAAAACAGAGACAAAATGCCGCGTCGAAAGGCCCAGACGAACAACAATAATGATGGAGAGTCGGATGCGAAGCCCACGGCGGCCAAACGCGCCCGGATCGCCTTCCACTTGGAGCTGCCCACCCGGCGGACGACGCCGGGCAAAGTTCTTGTCTGCGGCATGGGCGACATCGGTCAGCTTGGACTCGGCGAAGATATAATGGAGCGGAAGCGTCTGAGCCCGGTGGAGGACATACCGGATGCCGTGGATATCTGTGCCGGCGGTGTGCACAACCTGGTACTGACCAATACCGGAGACATTTACTCGTTCGGCTGCAACGATGAGGGCGCTCTAGGTCGTGACACCAGCGAGGAAGGTAGCGAGTCGAGGCCGGCGCTTGTCGAATTGCCCGGAAAGGCACTGCGCATTTCGGCGGGAGACTCGCACTCGGCCTGTATACTGGAGGACGGGCGCGTCTACGCTTGGGGCTCTTTCCGCGACTCGCACGGCAACATGGGCCTCACCATTGACGGTAACAAGCGAACGCCCATCAATCTGCTTGATGGTCAACTGTGCAACAGCATCGCCTCGGGCGCCGATCACTTGGTGATCCTGACCACAACTGGAAAGGTGTACACCGTGGGCTGCGCCGAACAGGGACAACTCGGCCGTATCTCGGAGCGTTCGGTAGGCGGAGAGGGTGAGTCACAAGCACGATATCTGGGTTGTTGTAATTAAACGTCCATTTTGCAGGCCGTCGTGGCAAGCGTGATCTTCTGCTGCCCGCCCAGGTCATCATCAAGCGCACCAAGCCGATGGAGGCCATTTGGGCCACCAACTTCTGCACATTTATGCGCGAATCGAGTACGCAGATCATCTGGGGCGTGGGCCTCAACAACTTCAAGCAGCTGGCCCATGAGAAGGAGATCGAGCGCGTGCTGACTCCACTTAAAACAGATTTAAAGAACGTTAAACAGATTGCCGGCGGCATTCATCACACAATGGTACTAACGACAGACCAAAAGTTGTCTGTTGTGGGTCGTCCGGACTACGGGCGCCTCGGACTGGGGCCAGACATCAAGGATGTCGTGGGCAAACTGACGCCTGTCACCAAGCTAAAGGACAAGGTCGCCTACGTGGGCTGCGCCGAAATCTGTTCCTATGCCATCACCGCAGACGGCAAGCTCTACTCTTGGGGCTTAGGCTCGAACAGCCAGCTGGGCATGGGTGATGGCGAAGATGAGGTGGAGCCAGTCTTGGTAGAGAGCAAGAACACACAGAACAAGCGCATACTGATTGCAGATGGCGGTGGGCAGCATGCCATCTGCCTGGTTGAGGTGGATGTGCCAAAACCGCAGAAGCAGACGGTCGGAACTAACGGCAATAAGTCAGCGTCGGCACAGGAAGCTGATGAAAAGAAGGCCGAGACGGACAAGACAACACCGCCAACGACAGAGAAGGACGAGAAGGCAAAAAAGCCATCAGCCAAGCGCGGTTCAAAAAAGACATAGGACTTGCACTTTTGCAACAAACGTTGACTTTTTTCAGTCGCATTGTGGCGATTTTTCATTTACGCTTACCCCTTTACACGTTATCCATGGAGACTTAACTTTCGTTTACATTATCCTGAGAATTCCGCTCTTAAGTTGCAACACACTATTTCAATCCATAATTGTTTATAAATAAATACGTTTTGAATACGAAACTGTAATAAATTTGTATTTAAACGCAAAATGAAACTAAATTGAGATTTATTTACAAACTAATCAACTTTGATCTAACATCGACATAATCAGTTTAAAGTTTCTTTATATGTATTATACAAAAGACATATACCCTACACACACATTTTCTTATTTATAATTCTTGGCCCAGGCAGGGAGGAATGGGAGTAGCGATTACCATTGACGATAACTAAAAAATGCAAGGGCAGTGGGAAAACCCGGAATATTATCAAGAAGCAAAAATTACCTACTTCTAGCATCATATATGAAGACCAAAGGCGTATATATGTATATGTAGACATATTGCTGGGGGTGGGTCGACCTGTAGAAAACTCTATTTAAAGACTTAGGACTTCACAGGTAGTAGCGGAAGAGGGATTTCATATATTCAGTTTGCACTTGGATTTGTAATAAAACTATATATTATATGAGTACAGTTTCCAAGTAAAACATTTAAACCTGGGTAACAAATCGGTCTTTTTAACAGGCGTGGGGTTTGGCTTGACTAAGAGTAGTAACACGGCCGATTGCCTCTCGCTCCTGGGTCGACTGTGGCTAGAGAGGTGGTGGTGTTGATGCTGTTGATGCTATTGACGCCATAGTTGCTTCCCAGGTAGAAGCTTACGAACAGGATGCCGAAAAGAAGCGACAGTGAAAGGACGACGCGTACCAGCTTCCGGGCAAAGGCAATGAGCCCAAGCAGATGGCCGCCAGCTGCAACGCCACCCAGCTGTCGGTCGGCAGAGCCGCAAACGTAACATCTACGGCATAGCTGCAGCTGTGCTTGAATTAGAGCCTCCAGGCAGTCGCCATCGGTATCGTTCCAGTCTAGTTCCAGATGAATTAAATTCAAAGCACAGGCGCAGTATTTATCTATCTCTTGGCATTCGAGGTCTTGGTCTTGCTTATTAATATTGTAGTCGCCGCGGTTGTCATCGTTTAGCTCCTGCCTGGTCAGATTACATGGTGACAGTAAATATTATTTGTTCTTGCAGGAGTACGCCGTCGCCTTGGGGCAAGTACCTGCGCCGGGGTGAGCGTGACCCAACTGCTGGTACATGAGGAAACTGAAGCCGGCGAAGAGCAGCACCATCAGCGCCAAAGTAACGTACTGCAAGTTTTGTGTGAAAGCCAGCTGTCGGGCTATTACATCCGAAGAATTGGGCTCCTGCAAAATGTTATTCATCACAGTTAATACACCCTCCATGATTATTTCCCTGGAGTTACTCACAGTATTGCTCTTCTTGCTGTCTACATTCGCCTTGTTCGCCTTGGCTTGACCATCCGCTCCAGTTTTGCCGCTCTTGTCGTCCAAACGACAGACCAGGCGATGCTGCTCCACGTCCACCGCATTGGGAGATTTGTTACGCCAAATATCGGTCATATCGCAGCTCGCATCTGGCACCTCCATGGCCATCACCAGGAACTTGTCCTTGCTGTCGCCGCTCAACTGATGCTCAGCCTTCAACCAGATGTTGATTGCCGCAGTCTGATTAGGCTGTAAAACACCACATCGCGGACGCACTCGGAACTTTTCTGGTGATGTGGTTTGGATCTGCAATGGAACCGGGAATCAAGATTAATCTGGGACTTTATAGAGCTCTGGTATTAATTCCTTACCTTGTAAGTGACGGCCACCGAGTTGGAAATTGATTTGAGGTTCAGCGTGGCCTCCGCATTCTTCGAGTTAAAGTTTAGAAACTCCTTGGGGTTCACTTCCAACATGCCTAATCAACGAACGCAACGTAACACACCCCTCGATTTCAGTAATATTTAAATATTTTAAAATTTTTTGAATACATACAAATTTAGCCAAAGGGGGAAATGTAACTAACAGTTGCTTGCACAATTTATACGTATTTGACCATACTAGCAAGGCTTGCTGATATCAGCCTTATAACGTTAATTTTTTTTTTATATCATTGTATTTAATATATTTAGTTCTATAAATAAAGTCGTTATTACTGTCGAAGTGGCTATATTTAGTGAAGTTTTTGAAGAAATAAGCATTTTCTAAGAAAATGTGATTCTTTTTGAAATAAGTGTATCTTGGTAGAACAAGATTTTTGGTGACTTTGAGTCTGAAGAGGTTTCTTCATGAAATTCTAAAATTTATGAAAGTTTGCAATCAATTAACAAATTCAGCTAAGAAAGTTTAAATTTATAATTTAGATTTCAAACATGACTGAAGCTTTCAATTATGGATTTTCTGACGGGGAATACCTGAGCCTAACTAAACTACGGTTTATAAAATTCATGTCAGACTTACCCTCGGACGGAGTGTGCATCTTATTGATGTTGGACTCCTTTAGTACAATGGTAGAGGGGCTTGCAAAGGTGACCTGCCGATTAGAGGAAATACGTTCAAATGGCTATCTGAGAGGGGATTATGTATGCTAGTTGTGCCTCATCATCCCCGTTTCACCCTTTTTCTATGTCGAACGTGCTTTTATGTGTCATTTTCACAAGGGCCGCCCTCCTCTATTCTTGGACACCCTTGAGCTCGCACTATTGTCGAAGGTTCCACTTGGACCGGAGGTCGCTCTGGAAATTGGTTTTATTCGGTTCTCAGCGCAATGCGGTAAGGGATGCTGGGTGGGTGCGGGTCATACAATTCATATTTGCATCACCGTATCAAGGGCTTTCTGTGGACGTACTGTTCGGCACTTATCATTCCGCACTGCCACTCCCAGAGAACTCACGTAGTTGAAGCGACCAGGCTCAGACATCAGTCACACTCGCCACTGACACGGAGTTTCACCCCGGATCTTGACTTGAAACTTAAAAACATAGAATTAATTCCGGACTTTAAGAATTTGGATTTTGCCCAGCTGCACTTAATTGCGAGAAGGTTGGCAGCCCAAAAACTGTGGATTAAGTCGCCTGGCAATAGGACGTTGTCACAACGCGTTAGGGTATTTTGTCAATTTAAACTAAATATAATGCAAATTAAATACAATTCTTTTTCAAATTAATAAATTTTTAAACTTTAATATTTTTACTACAAGTCTCACTTTTTTTGTCACTCTAAGCCGGACTCGGAAAACGAACTAGTTACTGGTTCATTTCCGCAAAAATGGTTTGCAACCGTCTCCCTCAACGGGCAGAAATTTGAAACAAAAGCATTCTTTTTCATTCTTTTCTTGAAATTAAACTGAATAAACAAGCAACAGTCTCCTTATTGTTTAAAGTCAAACAATCAAGGTGGAAAAAAACCGTCTTGCATGGCAAGTCAATTCGATCCGAATCGCTTTTCCTTAATGTTTTGTTTAGGTTACACGTATGGCACACATGATCACCGGACAGTAAATTGTTGTTATAAGAACTATTATTAATTTTATTATAAAGTGGTTTTCGTATTTGTTTAAATGATTTATTGCTTTTTTAATGAGGTACACAGGTTGATTTACAATGAGTTTATATGAGACACTTAGCGAGAGTTCACTGTACACACACACATACCCTCGGCATTTTTTTATTATTGAAGAATGAATATCAATTGGTACAACAGCAATAACAATGCAGCTTCCGCCGTCTGATTTCTCCTTGCGCTTTTGTCTCTTTGCCTATTTGTTAATAACAATTAAAAATTGCACATGTCTATGACGATTAGCACTGGTTTTTGGAACAATCAAACGATTTATGAGGTTGCGTTGGAATATATGAGTTTTGTTTGTGACTAGTTCCTTTCGTTTTTGTCGCGCAAATGTGTGGAATAATACAACTTAATGAAAAGCACACCCAAAAAGCGATGAGCTTTTTGAGAAAGCACAGCTTGTGCTGGTGGTTCTGTTCGTCTCCCTCTCGGACGCTTGCTCTCCCTCTCGGCGATCAGCTTCTCCCAGCTGTTGTTGTTGCTGCCTCCGCCTTGCGTAAAATGAACTGAAACTGTAAATGAGTGAGAGTGAAAGAGAGGGACGGTGCATTAAACGATGACGTTGCGTGGGTGTAAAGAATGTGTGTGTTGTGTGGGTGTGTGCGGAATGCTTGAGTTGACAGATAATACGCGCTCTGGGAACCATTTAAACACACGATACAAACACGAAATGTTCTAATCCCAGTGAAAATGTGTGTCCTACTTTTTACGGGTCAACGCTTTGGGGTCCCAGCCGACCACTGACCCAAGCCAGGAGCCGAAAGTTTAGCAATATGTCAAATAAAGGGCTATAAATAGCCGCAGTAATGTTTTGCCCACAAACTGCGGCAACTGAAACCCCCAATACACTTGAAAATTTAAATAAAAAAAATTAAATAAAAAATATATTAAAAAAATATACAAAAATCTCATAAAATTTCTGCCAGATTATTTTTCTATTTATAAATTTATAAAATTAAAAGAAAAATAATTAATTGATAATAAAAATCTTTTGCTAATATGCAATGATGAATTGTAAAGCCCGAAGATTATTATTCATAGCATACTTCAAGGCTCATTTATTAAATAGCAGTTAAACCTCGAAAATGGGTTATATCTTGTGATCTCAATAAATTCTTCAACAACCGGTAGAAATAAGTGTTATTATCACTTCTCTCAGTGCCCAGGGACAGGGTCTCGGTTAGCTGAGCTCAGTGGTCAGTTTTTGGGGACAGGCAACTCACGCAGGACACGCGAACAGCGCACCCTAAATCAATACACGCCAAGAATGTAAATCAATTATGGAGAGAGGTCCTTTGAGGTGGCTCGCGTGCGGTTTCGGAAAAAGCAATTAGTCGACGGACAACCGGGACCGACCGCCGGCCGACTTCTTCCGGGAGCTGGCGTGTCACAGGGAACACGCCCACGGCTGGACACTTGGTCATCCAAACACCGTTTGAGATTTTGTCTGTTGTTTGGTGTGTGGTATCAGTAGTATCTACTGCCCGGCTCAGTCACTCACCTTCCGGTCCGCGAACTGCTCATCTTCGCCGGCATTGGCGACGACCACCGACTTGGATGTTACCTGCCGCGCCTCGGGCACAAAGCTAAATTCGTAGTTATCGCCTCCTCCCCAGCTGGCAAGGCATTTGTCCTTGGTTATATATTGGTTGATGTCCTTCTTCGATATCATTTTCAAAATTTCAACTGCTTTCGGCGGTAGCAGGGCCTTGATGACCTTAAAGGCAGCTAGAAAAAAGGGAAAATTAACGATTTCAGGGTCACGGTTAAAGTTCAAAGTTGAAACGGGAAAACAAGTCCCGATATTGACATTAAAGTTTTTGCCTAGCTCTAGAATAATTAAGTCTAAATTATAAATTTGCCATATTCAGTTCAGAATTGTGAGAAAATAGACCTTGATCCCTTAGTTCACTCACCATTTAGGATCCATGCCAGCTCATACACCAAGATGTAATTCAAACAGTTGGGATAGTACAGCTTGAAGGTCTCCACGATACGCTTCACAAAGTCCAGATCCATGGTTGCCAATCCCGTGCCCGCCATGTCGAAAAATATGGTCAACTGGGTCATGTGCTGCTCCCTCTGGGTTCTCTCCACCCAATAGACAACGATACGGATGAGCTCATCCAGGTTTTTGGACTTATTGTGCAAGCTGACACGGAATACTAGCAATGGCTTTCCATCCACATCGGTGCTGTGCACAAACACCGATCCCTCCTTCAGGTACTCCTGATTCAGCTGGCTCTCGTCGAGATCGTTGGCCCCATAGGACTGGCGCCAGACACAGGTCTCCCACAGCTTATTGAAGGATGCATCCAAGTCGAGATCATGCATTTCCAGGAATCTCTGTAGCCAGACATGATCGTTGCGAATGCGATCAATATCGATTGCATGGAAGGGCGCTGAAATGTGGGATTGGTAAAAAGAGATTATTGGAATCTTATCTGAAGAAACTATTTAGTTTTATGATGTGATATGACTGGTGTGCTCTATCTATAAAGAAACTAGAGACATGGAGCTGTTTTTTCTTATCTTATAGGGACCGCCTTGTCTTATTTAACCCAAAGTTAAAGATTAAGAAATATTTTTAACATGGGAGTGTTCGTATTTTTGTTTACCTAAGAACTATTTGAGTATTAGTTTTGAATAGATAAAAGCATATTGATTAACATGCATAGTTCTGTTAAGATAAATAGAGGAAATAGTCGTTAGGTTAAAACAAATCAGAGGTTGTTAACACACCGCTGGGACTACATATATAATTATTTCTTAACTAAAGTGCTTCCGCTTACACTTTGACCTCTCGCCACTTAACCTTTTGTCGATGGAAGCCACCTGGAGTAATCACTAATCACCAAGTTCGTTTCTATATTTAGATATTGGGGTAGCTATAGCCTAGGGGGTGCCAAGTTCAAGTTCAGAGCTTTCACATGAGTGCACTCACGGCGACAGCTTAATCACTGGGCCTGGGCTAGGCTAGAGTTGTTTTATTTGCTCAGTTTATTTGCCTGACTCAGTCGAAACTTTGCAGCTGCACAACCGATTAACAGAACACTGCCATATTCCGGGCTAAGAATGAAAAACCCGTCAACTACTATATACCATATAGAATTGATTGCTTTTGCCAGCTATGCACATTGCACTTTGGATTGGGTGGGAGCGCGAATTATCTCACCTGATGGCGGTGACGATTCGTATTTGCTGTTGAACCTGTCCCGCAGTTCCTGGATTTGCTCAGGGGTCGTCTCCTTGACCTTGATGCCCATAGTGCCGGCTAGTTACTTATTCGTCGTAATCCACGCACACTCGAACCCAACCACAACTGTCGACAGACTAAACATTGAACTATGCTTAGGCGCGGCGGAGTGGCAATTTGGGTGTTCCTATCGCCAGCGTCTAATCAGTAATCCACTTTCACTGCGATTAGATTCGGGCCACAAATCAATCGCTTGTCGTGCCAAGGTACAACAGGTACAAGTACCCCAAGTAGTAGTATCGGAGCTATCGGAGCTATTGGAGCTACCACCAGCCAAGTGCGTTCCACGAGTGCCTGCGACTAACTGAGCAGGCGGCACGGCAAGGCGACTAACGGTGTCGACATCAGCCATTAACGATCGGGGGGATCGTTGGCAGTCGGCTGGCGTGCGGTTCGTATGTGGAGCACCTGTAAGCCAGGTAGCGCCTCCCAAAAGGGCAGACCGCCTGCCTCCCCCCGCCAGCTGCTTCAATGGAACGTGATCGCTTGAGAAGCGCCACCTGCATTTCAATTATCCAATGCCACCACTATACATATATATACATATATCGTAAACGATTGAGTGGAAGCTTCAATAAGCTTTCTACGGAGCGCAAAAAGAAACGCCGAGTTCAGGAAAATAAATATCGTATTATTTACACTATCATACACAGTTTTGGGTTTG
The DNA here is from genome assembly GCA_008042675.1 of Drosophila seguyi. Taxonomy (NCBI): domain Eukaryota; kingdom Metazoa; phylum Arthropoda; class Insecta; order Diptera; family Drosophilidae; genus Drosophila; species Drosophila seguyi. Next base: position 16,361 of record VNJU01003919.1, on the reverse strand, counting down.
GTTTTTAATCAAATTTATAGACGTATTCATCATTGCCGCCCCAGACCTTCAGGCAGTTGTCCTTGTCCACATACTGTTCGATGTCCTTTTTGGTGGTCACTTTCAGGATCTTCAGGGCCTCGGCGGGCAGGAAGCCCTTGACAATCTTAAAGGCAGCTGAATCGTAAAGAGAAATGCCAATTAATAAATAATAGAAAAAAATTAGAAGGAAAAATTTAAACGCACCATTCAACAGGAAGGGCAACTCGTGCACCAGAATATAGTTGGGGGCATAGGGGTACTTGGTCTCGAACACACCGATAATAGCCTTGATAAACTCCAGATCCAAGTTGCTCAATCCAGAGCCAGTCATGTCCATGAAAATGGTGATCTTGCCCAGGCCATTCTCACGCTCCAAACGCTCCACCCAATAGACGAGGACTCGCAGAAGGTCCTCCTGATTCCTACTCTTTGAGTGCATCTTGATATTGAGGATCAGCAGGGGCTTGCCATCCTTGTCCTTGTTGTGCACATAAATCGAGCCATCGGTTAGGTACTCCTGATTCACGTTATTCTCAGTGATATCGTTCACTCCGAAACTCTGACGCCAGACAAGATTGTCCCAGAGTCGGATCTTGCATTTCTCCAAGTCCAGTTCGTAGATCTCGAGCAGCTTAGTGATCCAGACATCGCTGTCGTTCAGGCGCTTCAGATCATTGGGATGGAAGGGCTCTAGTATAATTTGGATTAAGTAGTATTAGTAAGTATTAAGGTTGAACAACATCAACATATCAAGTACATATAATAAATTTGGACTCTTACCTGCTGGCGGCTCTTTCTCCATTCTCTGGAGAATGTGCGTCCGGACTTCGCTGATCTGTTCGGCGGTGGGCTGCTTATCTGTGGACATGTTGCTGCTTGGATCTACTCCAGTTCAATGAAGGAACCCCAACCGAGTGCCTGGAATTTATATCAGTAGCCACTCCTTATCGCTTCCTGCGCTAATCTAAGGTTCCAAATTCTAAGTGTGGGAGGTTTTCTGGATCTGGAAGCGGATCTGTCGATCTGGCAGCAAAGTCTCAAGTATTCTGGATGATGTCTAACCAGCGAGCGGGCCAATCAACGACTGACAGAGCCAAACGCAGCCTCAAATGCCCGACGTTGTGATCACTGAGAGCGCTGTATGTATTTATTCTCCAATTGTGCTCCGCTTTCGGTGCGATCATGTAAATGACTCAATGCGGGTGGGGGGCAGCAACTGCTCCGCCACTGCCGCCCATTCTTTAATCAATATAAAAATAAAAAGAAAACAAAAAACACATTACCCGCACACCGAGGAGGGGACTGTCACTGCCCCTGCACAGTTCCCCCTTCAATTGCGATAAGCGGCGTAAACTCGGGAACTGGCAATGTTTATGGTTCGTGCAGGGAACTCTTCGGGAATTGGTTTTTGTGACTTGCTGTGGTTTTTCTTACCTTCTGATTGATAGGTACATATATGTACATACATATGTATCTGGCATTGGAGGCGGCGGTGGAAATTCTCTGTGGTTTGCTCAAATCAATTCGATATAGTAAGCAAAGCCAACTCAGCCAAGTTTTTCCCCTTCGAATACCACTCGAGTTTGCTGCGGCTGTGGCTGTAATGGATATCTAATTAGTAAGGGATCTGCAATAGTTATGGTCATTATTATTGCATTGCCTGGCAATTATTATTATTATTAACCATTTAATTATTTCCTAATGGTACTTTTACACGATCACCCTTAGTTTCAATGCATGTTGGGCTTTTTATTTCGCTCTTAGTTGAATATTTTTTTATTATTTTTTTTTTGGTTACTCATCGTTTGTTTTAATTTTGTGCTTACTAACCAGATATGAAAGTTCAGAGGTTTTAGACTTTATGTTGACTAACGCTGAGTTTTTGTTAGGAAACCCAAAATAGATACTAGATAGTATATTAACATCATCATGACAAGCTATTTTGTAATAGTTTAACTAACAATATTCACCATTAAATCAAGCTGTAATAAAAAAATACACATCATTAAGTTTCTGTTCTTCATCAGGTATCAGTTTTTTTTTTCTTTATTCATGCGCTAATTTTTAATCCCTCATACAATCTTATCAAAAAACTAAATTTAATTTGTTGTCAAGTTGTTTTTTGATTACCCTGATACTCTATCAAAGTTCAAGTTCTATTATTACTCTTAAATGCATTCATACCAGTTGCACACAATTTTTTAATGGGCGTGGATAATTACTGGGAAACGTTGTGCACATGGAGGTTCATAAGTAATTTCTAATTAAAGAAACACGAAGCTACTGTTAAGACTTCAGTGTAATTACGCACGAATTTCATTTAGGAGCACTAAAATGATTAAATCAAATCTAATTAAATTTTGACTTAATACACTCAAAAGAATAGAATTAGTTTCAAGACAGTAAAATAACAAGTCTTTAGACAATTTAAAATTATTAATTTAATACTAACAAAATTGATATGGATAATTTAATATTTACATGGAATTGTATATTGAAAAAATTAGGAATTAAGAAAGTTGTCATTCAATTATTATTATTAAATGATCTTTATAAATTTCTGTCATTTACATATCTTATGTCATAATTCCCTAGTTTAAAATAGGATTAAAGATAAAAAGATATATGTTTTTTTATGTCATACAAAAATATTGTATTAAATCAAGCCCTTTTTTAGACAAATATTTCAATTTTTTAATTCTAAGTTCCATTTTCTCAGTTTTCGTAACAGTTTTCTAAAAAACAAATTATTATTTTCTTATTTCTATAAACATTTTTAGCTAAATGATATTAATTTATTGCAATTAAGTTCGTCCAATATCGCCAATTTAATAAAATCTAATCAATTTCTGAACTCAATATGCGTGTGTTGCGCTTTTGTTATTGTTGACATTGAAAACGGATGCGAGAGACAATAACAAAACCGAAGCCATTTACATATCGAAAGCTCCACGAAGAGACCCCTTCTCCTGCCCCTGTTCCCCCGAAATAGCCGATAGACCCGCCATTTGGACCAACATCCCAGAACTTTCGCCACCGAGTGGCGGTGGCGGCCCAGTTGTGATGTTTACGTGAAAACGTGCGTTTGCAGCAGCGACCACGTCCTCGCCATTTCAGTCCGATGCGGATGCAGTGCAGCCAGTTGTGATTCCCCCCAGTTCCCGAAATGAAGTTCGCCGAGCATCTGACGGCCCACATAACGCCCGAGTGGCGAAAGCAGTACATTAACTATGAGGTAAGTGCGGAAAATCGTCGTTCCAAGGTGCGGAAAAATCTGTATCCGTGTAGATACACGGACGCGTTAGTGTGCTTTTCGCCTGCGCTGTCACTTTCTCAGCTGTGACATCACGTGAGCCATCAGCTGTTCAACGCCAACTGTCAAATGGGGAGCTTTGCCGCTCGACGATGTTGGCGCATGCGCCCTTGTAATTCGTCGGGGCTAGCGGCACATTTGTTTTGCTCTGCTCGAACGTAAATAAAGGGGCTTCTGGGAAGATGGGGAAGTGGGGATAGGAGGATGGGATGAAAGCTCGGGTGGAGAAAAGCAGAGGAGGGAACAAGTACAGTGAGAGGCAGAAGTAAAGTAACCTTACAAATTCAAGGAACTTTGAGTTTATATGTTTTAATTTAAAATTTTATTTAAAATGGTGAACCCTTCATTAAAACCAATAAATAATAATAGATAAATGAAGCTTTTATTATATGTTAAGTGTACTGAAACTCCATTGGAATGTCCAATATTTTGTTTATGAAAAGCATTGTCTATTTTTCGGAGATTTGTTTACGGGCTGCACCAATTTTTTTCATATTGATTTATAAAATTTTCCTCATTTCCAGGAAATGAAGGCCATGCTCTATGCAGCCATCGAACAGTCGCCGTCCGCAGAGCTAGTGGAGCGCGAGATGGTGACACGGTACTTTGCCAAGTTCGATGAGGAGTTCTTTCACTACTGCGACAAGGAGCTGGCCAAGATCAACACATTCTATTCGGAAAAGATGGCCGAGGCCACCCGAAAGTATGGCAGTCTGCGCAGCGAACTGACCGAGGCCCTCGAGATGGGACATCCCAAGAAACTGCCGGCCTGGAAGAGGCGCACGCCGCTGGGCAAGAAGAATGTGCCGGCGCGCAAGATACAGGATCTCAAGTTGGCATTTAGCGAATTCTATCTGGGGCTTATACTGCTCCAGAACTATCAGAATCTCAACTTCACGGGTTTCCGCAAGATACTTAAGAAGCACGACAAGCTGCTAAGCGTCGATTATGGTGCCCGTTGGCGGACGGATCACGTGGAGGCGGCTCATTTTTACACGAACAAGGACATTGATCGGTTGATCCAGGAGACGGAGCAGGCCGTCACCCAGGACATTGAGGGTGGCGACCGGCAGAGGGCAATGAAGCGTCTGCGAGTGCCACCGCTGGGCGAACAGCAGAGTCCGTGGACCACCTTCAAGGTGGGTCTCTTCTCCGGCGCCTTTGTGGTTCTCTTTATCACGGTTGTGATCGCTGCCATGTTCTACGGCTTCGGCGAGAATTGGCGGGCGGGCATGAGGATGTTCCGGGCTCCGTTCCTGATCATCGAATGCCTGTTCCTCTGGGGCGTCAACGTCTATGGCTGGCGTTCGTCTGGGGTAAATCACGTCCTAATCTTCGAGCTTGACCCTAGGAATCACCTATCTGAGCAGAACATCATGGAGGTGGCCTCAGTGTTTGGCGTCATCTGGGCCTGCTGTGTGCTCAGCTACATCTTCTGCGATCCCCTGGGAATTCCACAGTACGCAGCTCCCCTGTGCCTCTACACATTGATGGCCGCCTTCCTGCTGAATCCCACAAAGACGTTCCACCACGAGGCACGGTATTGGGCCCTGCGGGTTCTCATCCGCGTGGTAATGGCCCCTTTCTGCTTTGTGAACTTTGCGGATTTCTGGCTGGCCGACCAGTTGAACAGCATGGTGCCGGCCTTTCTAGATATTCCCTTTCTGATTTGCTTTTTTGGACGGAGTCCCACGTGGCACAAGGCGGGCAAGGGTGAGTGGCTTAAGAATTATGGTATTTTTAAATTTAGAAATTAGAAATAAGTTTCGAAATCAATTTAAAAGATGAAGTATGTTAAAAAATACAAAGTTTGGACACAATTTTAATTGATTTAAAATGTATTAAGACCTCTGTGGGATTCCTTAAAACAACCAATTATAAGACTTATCAAAATTTTAATACATACATGACCAACGATTTGATTTATGTTTCAGTGTCTGTTTAGTCATGTATGGAATTTTTTAGACAACATAATTTTATTAACTTGCTTCCGAAAAGTTAGCTTCTTAATAAAGATGCAAACAATGAAACTCCAAGTTTTCTAAGAACTTTGCCACTATACTGTGTCTCAGTATATTTAGAATTGAGCTCGTAAAACAATAGTACACAATTCCATTGTCTTGAGTCTTTATTTTAAGCAGAATTGAAATACAAACTGACTACCAGGAATGTGCCTTAAATGCACTGTATGAGTAATTAACTGTGATTGTTTTATTTCCACACCAGCTGCCAGCCATTGTGTGGAATATGTATCGCTGCTAAATCCCATTGTGGCCATTCTGCCCGCCTACTTCCGGTTCGCTCAGTGCATTCGCAGATATCGCGACACCAAGGAGTCCTTTCCCCACCTGGTCAACGCGGCGAAATATGCAACATCCTTCTTTGTGGTGATATTTGCACACAAATATCACACGACCACGGGTAAGTGGATCAATTATTTGGGCTTCGATTCAGGGTTCATTACGGCATGCCGGCAAATATCCACATTATGCGTGCTGCTTACGGAACGGCGCCAATTAGTGCCGTCTTCATGGCCAGCCGCAAAATTCATGTACAGTCGATTGTGTTCGGCAGGCAGGCACGTGCTGCTTCATCCCACACCTTATGCCAGGACACTGCACAAAAAATATATTTATATAAAAAGAAAATATTTGGGACTTTCATTGCACTAAATATAGATGCTGGAAGGCTTGGATATTTAAAAATGTAACCTGTAACCTTATGTATTATCCTCTAAGTTACTGCACAAATAAAATTAAGCTGAATTTGTTTGCCTGTGCAACTCCTAGACACCTATCCTCTGTCCAAGGAGAATCCCTGGTTCTATTGCTGGATTACGGCGGCCATATTCTCATCCTGTTACGCCTACACATGGGACATCAAGATGGACTGGGGACTCTTCGACTCGAAGGCCGGCGACAATCGATTCTTGCGTGAGGAAATCGTTTATTCATCGACGGTGAGTCGGAAGGGGATTGTTTTCCTTTTCGGGAGGGCGGAGGGGTGTGGTAGCTCTTGGTTCCCCACAAATAATGGCAACGATAAATATTTGCCCCGAAACGGCACGTAAAACAATCTTTCGGAGCATTCATTATCTCACTCTCTATAACTTGCTGTCCTCTCCCCAGTGGTTCTACTACTTTGGCATAATTGAGGATTTAATATTGCGCTTTAGCTGGACGCTGTCCATGAGTCTCATCGAAGCAGGCTACATTGAAGGCGACGTAATGATGACCATACTCAGTCCCCTGGAGGTTTTCCGTCGCTTTATTTGGAATTATTTCCGTTTGGAGAACGAGCATTTAAACAATGTGGGCAAGTTCAGGGCTGTAAGGGATATATCGGTGGCACCAATGGATTGCTCAGATCAGGTGAGATACAAGAGTGTGCTTATTATTTGGTATAGTTGATTTGAAAGAGGAAAGTGTGTTTGTCTTTTCATATTAAATTGATAATTATAATTGTCTGAACATAATAGCAAGCAAGTGTGAGATTTAGGGGGTCCTAAATAGGTACCTACATCACATTAAGTAACAAATGTAATAAAGAAAAGTCAGTATAACTCTTGTGACATTTTTTAAGCTTCGTTGCTAGAAACATCTTAAATAATTTATGCTATACCTTGTACTGAAAATTACAACCGAATTAAGCTTAAATAAATAATAAACCCACATCGTATAAACTCCGTCCTTTTTTCCCCCAAATTTCAGACCACAATCCTGCGCATGATGGACGAAGCTGATGGCGTGATGAATCGAAGGCGTGGTAAAGCCGCTGGCGGCAAATCCGCAACCAAGAAGAACAAACACGAGCAGCGCCTGCTCCTTCAAGGAGAGTCAATCGAGGACCTGTGCTCCTAGTTGGTACCTGGACGTGTGTTACCCAATAAGCATCTCTCCATTTCTCTGTGTGTGCACAAAAATTTTCAAGTTAACGCTAGTAATAAAGCACTGCAGTTGCATTTTCTGAAAATGAAGTGATGGTATCTACAAAAGTTTTCCAGAGTTCGAGGAAAGCATCATCTGTGTGGGCAGTGAGCATGATGATGATGGCGATTGATTATGGGCAAAAGTTCAATTTGTGTGACAGTTCAACAATAAACTTTTTGGGGCAACCATCGGTTCTGCCTAAAAATACTTTTTCCCAGACTTGTTTCCGCTTGATTGTTGCGGTTGCCATAGCAAGATTATATATGTTAATGTTAGCATATGTAATTATTGCTGACAGAACAATTTATGCATGATGTTGGAATGTGTTTTGACAATAAACTTGCCTAAATCATGGAAATGAATGGCCAGCGATTAATATTGACAAGTGGGTTAGTAGTTTTCGTTTTAGTTAGTTTGGCATTTGTAGTTTTTTAATTTTATATAAAAGTGTTTTATAGCTTTAAATATATATTAATCAAGGTTTTGCGTAAAACGGTAATTTAATAAATAAATTTTTGAAAATAAAAGTCTGCACTTGGTCTCCAACATTGATAACTGATATTATTAAACTTTAAATCAATACTTTTGCAAGAGAACTGTCTTTACCAGTATAAATTTAAGACTTTTTTGGTGGCCCTATAATTTTTCATTCATGATAATTCAAGTTCTCGTAAACACAATTTAATGGGCATGTTTAAATTAATTTCTATTTTTTGCACTCAACATTTTTAAAAGGAATTCCATTTGCAGCTGTCTTTCTCAAACAAACTTGATGTATTTCACCGTCCGTTTCCGCAGGGGAGTTGGCAAGGTTTCGTTTGCAGCTGCTGAATATTGATTGATTGATGGATGGGTTTTTGTCAGGTTTCACCCGGTCCGATTCACGGTAATAATTTAATAAAAGCTGGCAGGGCATTTGCTTCCCGCTGATTACGCTCTGATCAGCATTATCCGGGTTAAGGACCTTGTGTGTTAAAAGCCGACTGGTAGCCATTGTTTAAGCCCTTTCACGTTGTGACCGCCTACAATTCAACGTGCTCGGACAATTTTCCTGCGGTCCTGGGGACAGTAATAAATGATTGTTGAATTTAATATGAGCTCCGTTTAATAACCCAAATTGAAAACTTACCGAGTTTCGGCAAGGGAAAGTTTCACAAATTGTTTCGCCAAAGTTTTGGGTGTTTCTTTTCCATCCCAAAGTTTTGCCAGTGACTTTAATAGTTCAAGGAGGGACGCCTATGTTTTCTTTGAATATTCCTTTCAGTTGTTTGTGCTTAAATGCAATAATAAGGACTGTTTAATATAAGAAGGATTTGTATCTTGTAAGATATTTGCTACATCTATTAGTTTTCTGTTTGCTAATAGGTAAGTACGTTCCTTTATCTTAGCATTTGTGCCATTGAAAAGCGGATTATATCCAAACATTAACAAAACACACAGCTCCTATTTGTGTCAAGGCAAAAGTTCAATTCAAATTGCAGTTCTTTCAATTTTTGTTATCTTTTATTTTTAGAATTTTTGCTTCCTGAGGGAAACATTTTTATGTGATTTCGTTGCCGGGCAACTCGTATCGCAATGCTTTGGCCATTAGGAACCATTTATGGCTCGGAGATAGGAATTTTGCTTTTAGCCATTCCCCGGATGGCGACTGTCACATTGATGGCCATCTCTCCCACGGGCGATTGCTTGTGTTTTGAGGTCCTCCTGCGATAAGTGGACCCTTTTCGGAGAGTGTTTTTATTAGCCGGAGGATGTTATCGTGGTCCCAGCGCCCATGGCCAGGTCATATTTAGCGGCGTTTAATTTTCCAAGCCTCCGAGATGAGCCGCGCTGATAAAGGATTCCGTTTTCCGGTTTGTACCTTGCGGTTTCCATGCACACATGTACCTTTTTAGGAGATGAAAAATTCAAACGTGCTTTCGTTCGGGGAAATAATAAAAGTCTCTCATGTTTTCGTTTTTGCCGTAAGCCTTTCGCTTGAGCGACAAGCGCCAGTGCTTACTTTCACATGTCAACGTGGCTGTGACACCTTTTCTCCCCACTTACTTATATTATTATTTTTTTCAGTTGTGTGTGTTCCTTTACTGCTGTCAAAGCAGATTTTCGTTGATTTGCTAGGGGTTTAGGTTTAGGGGAGTTTGTTGTCCTGCCAACATTGTAGGCTCATTGAATCGCACACGACAATGGATGCGAGGAGCTCTCAAACGGCTAACGCACTGTGCGTATACGTAATATTATGCCGACAGTTTTGCCTATGCATTTTTACACTGAGAGCATAAATCTGGGATGCATGGAATAATACAATATAAGTTTTTGTGTATCTAATGAATTATACTAAACTCACTTAACTTGGTTTATATTGCAATAAAGCATCGTTGCAGTTTCACAACTCACAAATAAAAATAAATCTTTTTGTCTGTTTGATTTTTTTCAGTGCATATCGTATGCTTCCGATTTCCAGTAGTTACCCTTACTGATTGCAATTGTTTGGCTTTGGCTTTGCTTACTCACGCGCTGATGCAGTTGCTAGCAAACCCCAAAAGCGAATCCAAGTTTATTACGCATACGCCATGTTGAACTCCGGCTGATTGCTTTAAGCATCCGAGTTAGTCTTGCGATTGCCTGTGTTTACCCGTATCTTGTCGAAACATCTGCACTCCAGGCTTATAAATGAACGAACGAATATTCTGGCATTGATTGCAGTGACAATGACAGATTCCAAGTGCACGTTTCGCAATGCAATCGGGATATGCAAATATTCAAGGATTAAGTGATTGCCTCGCTGCCAGAGACGGCATGGTGTGATATTTGCTTATTAAACCAATGCAAATTAAAGTACATACTCCCCCTGCTGTTTACACAGTCCCATTTAAAGCCCCAAATAAATGCCATTCGAATGAGGGTAAAATTTTTTGGTACAAGAATAACTTTCTACTGCTGTTCTGAAATCGAACGCTTTGATTGTTGACGCGTGCACAGACAGGCTCGAGCTCGGGCTCTAAAACAACGCCAGTGGTGGGTGGAGCAGTGCCATGTGAATTGCATTTTCATAGCCCACGTGTCGTATACGCTATTCGGCCGTAGGTATGCAAATATAAACAGAGAAAGAGCAACAGCCCCAGGTTGAAAATCAACCAATTTGTGCCTACATACTATATATTTTTAAACGCTCAAAACCCCAAGCTTGGAACAGCGATTGAACAAATGTTTACAGTGAAACTAATTAATTAATTTAAAGCCCTGACAGCCGGGCAACCAACCAGTGGGTAGGGACCGAAAATTGACAATCAATATGCTAATCGAATGCCGCACGAGTTTTAATTAACCATGAAAAGCATTTTGACGGCCTGCCAGGCAGCTAGCGAAGGCTTTTACCGCAGAAATGGCGAACGAGAAGACGGGTCCTTTAATATACCAAAAGCCAGGGCTTTAATGTATGAATAACCCCAAAAAGCGGGCATAAATCTTATTTGCCAATGCCATTCCCAGGCCCAGATGAGTGGGATGTGCTGAGTAATTCGAGGCGGAAGCCAAGTTAAAGGCCTTTAGTCCCCATTCGCTTGCCCGATGCCATTGATTGATGGCCGAACCGCTTGCAGAGGGAAAAGGCTATTTATAATATGTTTATTATTTATCATGCATGCTAATGCCAATATATGTAAGCACACATACATATATATCGTACATCAGTTTATTGGTCCTGCCTGTTTGCTTATGAAATTTGATTGAAACTAATGGACGCATCCGCAAATGTCACCCAAAGGGCACGTAAAAGCCATTCAAATACGGGGAATGATTCCCAGATCGCAATACGGCGGGAAAAAATATAATAAGTGACTTTCCTTCGGCGGGTTTCATAACCAGTTTTACCGTCCCTAAACCGTCCTGAGAAGCCTTAACTAAATAAGCCTATTTCACGAGCTTACGCTCGATGAAAATTTTATCCGAAGGCGCATATCAATTGTCAACCGTGCTTAAGCTCGAGAAGCACTTTGAGTCGATTTATCATTTATAGAAATTTTCATCCCAAGACAGGCAGTTTTGCCTCCAAAAGGTCAGCTTCACTTTCCCTGGAGACAGTGGAGAAAGCAGCGGAAAGTCCTTCCCCCCCGCCGAATAATGTCAAGTGACACTCGCCTCGCGCGCCGTCAGCCAAAAGTTTTGACAGCGAAGTTCAAATGCAAACACGCCAAAAAACGGAAAAATAAACAAGCCGAAATAACTAAAATTGACATTGAGGGCCATTTCTAATGAAAGATCAACACCCATGTTTGGCCACCAGTTTAAATTTGTTTTCACTATTTTCAATTATTATTATTATTATTTGCAATTAGTTGGCCCGGAAATAGTTTGCATTTTGCTCAGTTGCAAAAAAATAAACAATGAAACCGAATACATTAATCGGGAGCAGTCGACTTTAAATTAAAAAAATTTTATTATTATTAATTGTACACTCTATACCTAATTATAAATTAGGCTACAGGATAGGTAACGGCCATAGCTGTTGTGGCTTTCGGCTGCTTATAATTATATTCGCCACTTGGCTGCAAAAGTTTTACGGCTATTCAAAATAAAATTTCAGTTGATTAATTTTCATTGCAAATGGCTTTAAATGAACTTAGTTTGCTAAAAAACGGTTTAGTTTTGTTTCCCTATATTGTTTGTTAGCCTTTTTTAATAGAAATTCCCTTATAATCATATTGTGCTGCCTCTTGTAAATCTAGTTGATTAGGGCTAATTGCTTTAAATGCTTTAAATTCCCTGCTAATTGAGTTAAATGGCAACAGGCTAACCCTTTTGATTGTCTCAGAATGGACTCGGCAGACTCGCCATTCATCTTACTCAAATTTCCATATTTCCATTGCTGAAATATTAATCGCTTTACACCCGACTGCTCTCTGCGGATTTATTTACCCGCGGACCGTTGTCCTGGCAACTATTTCAGCTGCGGTCCGGTTCTGGTTACCCCTTGAATTTGAAGAGGGTATGCTGGGTGCCAAGCCAGGGCTTAAATAACATTAACTATTCAAATTAAAGCTCTAGAAATTAATGGCATTATTTAGTATTTCAATTAGATATATATATTTTCTTGTATTAAATGCTTGACAAGGGTATTTGAGTCGTTCACCCTGCGAATATTTAAATATTTTTGTTTGTTTTCATTTATTTTACACCGAACATGACGTTTTTGCAAATTAAAAGTCTCGTTAAAAGCAAAAGGAACACGAAACGGTTAAAGCACCAACAATAAAATTCAATTTTGGGCCTTCTTTGCGAGTAATGCCAAAAGGTAAGCGAAAAACCAGAGACTGAGTGTTCTTTGCATCTTTTATTCTGGTATCTGGGCTTCCCGAGGTTTTATTTGCGCAAAGGATACTTGTTTTGAGCAAGGACTTCAAGTAAACCCTTTTCGTGTGCCGTATGCTAATGCTAAAAAAAAGGTCAAATGTTTGCTTTTGTCTCCGAAGTGCGCGCACACTTTTCGCTTTGAAGCGGCGCCAGAAAAAGAGGCTCAATTAAAATTGGCTTACGTTTTCCGGGAAGCGAGTAGTCTTAATGGGTCTCCTTCACATGTGAGACATCTGTCTAATTTCCAGAGCATCCCATTCCCCATTATTTCAACACACTGAGGTGTTATCTAAGCCCACGGCTTTCGGGGTCACAAGATTGATGTCTAAGCCCCCAGCTCGTTCCGCATAATTTACTTTGACGATTTATTGCTGACAAACGGTTGCACGCTAATGCGAATGCTTTGCCGACTTATGTCCTAATTATTTATTTGGCTTCAATATATATATGTTTCGTCTTCAATTCTGCGGCAGCTACCAACTTTAAGCTTTAAGCCCGAAAGCTGTTTATAGTTTACACTTGACTGCCTACTGTTATTAAATAAGTCATTCGTAAGCCGCCTAGAATGACCATCAAATGCTAGTGTCTCCTTCGGGGGAATTAGGTTCGCATCTTAAAGCATCAAATTGTAATGTTTCAATTAGAGCTGCTCATGAATAGACAACGTGAATTTAATACCCAAATTGTTTTTGTCATTTAATATTCATTAAGATGCTTACATCTTTTATGATCTCTGCCTCTCTCTTGGTGCGTGAATATTAACTTCATTTGAATGCTAATTTTCTAATTGAATGTATATAGACGACGACACGTATCCGTCCGCGAGTGTGGGGATGTGCTTTAAGCGAGCACCCACATAAATCTACATAAATTTCCTGGCAACTGGCTTTCATATCGACCATTCCGCACTCGATGCTCACATCTCCGGCGACCGCCACTCTGCGTATACGCAATAAAGCGAGTGACAAACTGGCTGCCACTTTCGTCAAGCGTCAAGTTTCCCAAAAAGTCGATGGTTACTTTCCGCCTTTTTAAAATATACGGACACTGAGGGAAAATTAAGGAGTCTTATATGTGATTTAAGGAATTCAATGTGTCAAATTCAAGTATAAGACTTTTTCTTAAAAGGTTGAAGGGTAAAGGAAGATTTGCTGTAAATTATTAAGTAGCTTACAATATCATTTAATATTCCGGCTTATGTTTTCTGATTTCGTTAGCTAGAACTTAAGATATAATCACAAGGCCTTTAAATCCTTAAATTTCAAATTAGTTTTTCTTGAGTTTTGATTATTTTCTCTTGTGTACTATTATTCATATCAAACTTTACCCACTTGTCATGTGCCATAAGTAAAGGGATAGTCCAGAAAAGGCTGGAAAAGCATGTCCTTTTTAGCTGGTACCACAATTTGTTAATATTTCTCATGAGAATGGGAAAAGTTGACTTAAATTTTAACATTTAATTTAATCCCACGAGCGACGCTTACAATGGAAAAGGTTTTTTTGTCGGATTAAATAGACACGAGTTTCTCGATTTCCATTGTGTGAGAGAAGAACCCAGGACGTTGTATGATCCGAGAAAAGTTAGACAGCCTTTGTGTTACACTTTCATAGCCAGCAGGCTGTCAAACTTTGCAGCTACCTCCTCCACGCGTCATTAAAGATATACTATCTACACACAATCTATATAAATATTTCGACTTGCTTTCACTTATGCTTTAATTGAATTTTCATTTAAGCAGCCGGAGACACTCGGCAAATATTGCCGCACTCACGCGCTAATGGAAAACTCATTATCCTGGCATCAGCAGGACTCGGGGACGAGCGGCGGCCGGCCATCTTAGCAATTAGATAGAAAGCGTGCGCGTTTCTGCGTCGTGCAAGTAAGCTTATTGCCAATCGAGTGTGTGTTTGTGTATAGGATCTAGGGTGTATTCCGGGATTGTGGTGCACAACCACTTATATCCCTTAAGTGCCACACAATGACAACTTTAAAGAGACCAGGCAAGAAGCCAGATGCTGACTGTGGGTAATGCTGCAAGTAATTCCCAGGATTTTCGCTGCGAGTGCTGCAACATTTCCAGGAATGCAATAATAGGAAAAGGCAAAAGCTGCATTATTAGCAGATCTACATATTAAAAATGCTTCTGTATATGCTTCTAGCATGTTGCAGTTCCTTTGAATGTACAATTTAGAAGCTTAGAACTTGTTCAAAAGCCAAGGGTATACAAATTTCGGATTTTCTTAGTTAGCTTCCTATCTTTATTGTAGTAAAAATGAAGATTTTGTCCAGCTCATGATATTTATTTGTTTATTTCATGCAAAATTCCTGATGCGTTGTAAAAATCTTTGTGCTGACTTTATCAAAAATATATTCATATCAGCGTGCACATATTTTTTTAGCTCATATTTTTCACAGCCAAAGATATAACCGCCGTGGTCAAAAGAATCGATTGCATAAACAAAAACCAATCAAGATTAATTACACGAGAATTCCACGGCTTCTAAAACAATGACCTCCGACCGGTTTGCATGCTGGGCCAAAAATTGCTTTTGCTTCAAAGGCTTCAAATTGTGAAGGGGAAAGATTTCAATGCGAAAAATTCATTGTATGGCTGCAGTGTTGGTACCTGTAAGTAATGGATATATATAAAAAAATTTACAAATTGAACGAAGCCTCAACTCTTAATCATTTGTATTTGCGTAGGAGTGAGTCCTGGCTACTTGGAAACACGATATTTATCCAACTGGCTTTCTATTGCATTCGTCCACTTAGGGGTCCATTAAGCCAGATTTTTCTGTCTATCTCTCTGTATTTTCCAACAGAGATGTCCAGTTGTTTTGGGAATGTTAGAGAGGCGACTCGAGGGGGGGATATGTCATAGGAATTTGCGGAATGTTGCTGCCAGCGGCAATGTCAATATTTGAGCACAAAAGCGACTTTTCACAAATGTAATAACAGTGCCCATTCTGCTGATTCTCCATGTGGGGGCTGGAGTTTGTATAGTATCCATCCATCCGTGGGCATGTGTGTGCATACCTTTTGACCCTGTTCCCATGTTCGCTTAAAACTTTTACAGAGAAACAAAATAACAAAATTTGAATTTCAATTTACACTATATTTAAAGAATTGTATAAATATTTCTAATTGTGAAAATACTTTTTTCTATGATTGAAATATTATCAACTTTATTTTTCTAGCACACCTTTTTGAAATGATTATCTAACTAGATGTTTAGAGAAACTCCATACAAATAGGTTGCAGCTGGAGTCCCACAAGGTAGTGTCCTCGGCCCCCTGCTCTACTGCCTGTATAGCCACGACATGCCGCAGCCAGATGTAAGCCTGTACGAGACATCAATGTTGGCCACATTTGCCGATGACGTGTGCGTCACCTACAGGTCCCGATGCGAGCACGACGCAGCCGATGGTATCCAGGACTTTGCTCATCGGTTCTCGGAATGGGCTAGACGTTGGAACATTGGCATCAATAGCAGCAAATCCAACAACGTCTGCTATACTCTAAAGCGGAGAACGCCACCGCCCGTCTACATTGAGGAAGCCCCCGTACCACAGCCGAACGCAGCAAAGTATCTTGGAGTGCTTCTGGATCGCAGACTCACATTTGCCAAGCATGTGAGCGACCTCAGAACGCGCTTACGTGCTAAGGTGGCGAAGCACTACTGGCTACTCTGTTCGCGCAGTAAATTGTCACGCTCCAACAAAATGACAATATACAAACAGATTATAGC